>CM053791.1:561100347-561300347 GCA_028749045.1 Cupressus sempervirens
TAATGGCTGCATGAAATTAGTATGGACCCGTGGAGTTTAGCTAACTACCAGGGTAACTTGTACGTGATAATTGCGATGACACTTTCCCGCTTGCATAGTAGGTTCCTACATGTCATTATGTGCCTCTGGAGATTAGATGTCAGATTTTGTGTTAGGAACCTTTGAGTTAGTATACTTTTAATATTCTTGTACTTATGGAGATTTGTGCTATGTAATTTTGATAGCTTGTTTGGGACTTGAAATTATCTCCTCAGCACGGTGGGAGTGGACCACTTAGGTACCACGTGGTCGGGTGGTAGTGTATTTTCCACTCTTATCATTTTGAGATTCATTGAGACATCATGGCTGATGTGTTCTTCATGATGGTGGATATGTATCCTTTTTCATTGATGATTAGCATATGTTAGATGATGTTATCTTATGCTTTTATTTGCATGTTAGATTACTTTCTACATATGATGTTGTATATATTAGGAGTGACATTCCTACTATGTTAGTACTGATGATCTCTTCGATGATTTGCAATGTTACGCACGTAGTGATGGCTAGGATCCACGATGGTCTATTGATGCTATTAACGATTGGGAGGAATCGTGCACTTAGTTTATCATGTTTGATCTTTATGATGGATGTATATGTCTTCTATGATGATGTATCATGTGTATCAAGTTATTATCTTTACTTTGATGTATCATGGATTAGAATAGGATGGTGTACCTTATTCTATATATGTATATTCTTGTGCCTATCATACCCTGTGACATGTATAGTGGATGATTGTGCATTCTAGAATGTAATTCAGAAAGGACATTTGTATATTGGATGTGTCATTATTATTTCATCAGGATGTTGTACTAGATGGATTCATGTATGTAATTCAATGTTAAGGGATCTTAAAGAATGTAATCTGTTATTTATGTTATGTTTATTTTCAGATGGATAATGCTATTGCTTCCGTTATTGTGCATAAGTTATATGTGGTGTTTACTTGCATTTAAAAAAAAAAAAAATTGCTACTAAACTTAGTGAAATTCTAGGTTAATTCTTTGGATCCCTTGGCAAGGCATTACATTTGGTATCAGAGCCCGAGTTTCTACATTGGGAGCTCTATGTATTTTGGAATAACTAGAACTTTGAACTATCAAGTGTAACTGTTCAATTTGAAAACTTGGTGAATTGAAACAGAACTTGAACTGTTACTTGTATATTTTTCATACTTCAACACTTAGTTTCAAAATTGGAAATTTTACTTAAACCTAGACATAGAACTGAACTTAGTACCTTGTACTATTGTAAGATGGTATCTAGGACTAGGTATTTTGTTAGAGGCCATGGTAGAGGCCGTGGACGTGGCAGAACTATCAGTGTCCATGGGTCTACCCATGAGGGATCGGCTCATGTAGAGAGTAGGGAAGAGCACTCTAGTAGGCAGCAGGAAGAGAGCTGTAGAGAGGACCAAGCTGAGTCTGAAGAGGTTGGTTTGAGACAGATGATGTAGACTATTCTGGAATGTCTACCTCCTATTCAAGAATAGCCCAAAGTGCATCAGACAGAACAAGAGCATAGACCTAGATCTAGAAGTCCTCGAAAGGATCGTCAGAGGTCCATTGTGTCCACTCAGATGAAGGATCTTTCAAGATCCAAGGTTAAGCCTTTCAATGGGCAAGGTTGTGGTAATGTGGCCGAGCAGTGGCTTATTTCCCTCAACAAGATTTTTTCCATTCAGGAGTTTTACAACAATGTTAAGGCAAGATTTGCGATCACTAATCTAGAGAATTTTGGGGCCACTTGGTGGACGATAGAGGAGAAGCTGGGAATTGATATGAGCAATGTTACATGGGAATTATTCCTAGAGAGTTTTCATGAACGATTCCTACCAAAGGAATGGAAATAGCAAAGGGCTAATGAATTTCATAATCTCAGACAGTATACTTTGTCAGTGACCAAGTATGAGCATAAGTTTTATGAGCTTATGCCTTTTTCAGGGTTCAGTGAAAATTTAGCTCAGTTGACACAACATTTTATTAGGGGTTTGAATAACCGTATTATTGGGGGAGTTAAGGTATTTGAGCCAAAAACCCTCAAGGATGCAGTGCATCGAGCTATCCTTGTTGATAAAAGTGTCAACCTTGGTCATGGTGGTTTTGTAGGAGCGCTAGCAGCATCAGGATCTAAAAGAAACTATAATTCAGGTGGTAACAAGAAGTTTTCTTTCCCTAAGGGGAAACAATATCAGTAGCAGTCTCAACAGACACAACAGCAGAAGGGCTCAAATTCTCAAGCTCAAGGTGGTGGAAAAGGTTCTAACACCAAGAACAACCACAATGCTCAACATAATAAACAGAATCAGTCTAATCAGCCAGCTCAGAGTAGCCAGTCTTTTGTGAGCAGGAACAGTTGCCAGCAATCAAATGTACCACCTATGGGAAGAGGTTCTGGCAAAAATACGGAATGCTTTTCATGTGGTCAAATTGGACATTATGCAGCTCAGTGTCCTCACCGAGCACCTCAATTTTCAGGACCTAGACCTACAGTTTCAAAGCCTACAATTGGTGATGCAAGTAGAGCTCATAGAGTTTTTGTAGCAGTTGATCAGCGTCAGGCAGATCATCGAGGAACAGTGGTTGAAACTATAGGTACTATTAGAAGTATATCTCTTTCAGTATTGTTTGATTCAGGAGCTACAGATTCATTTATTTCACCATCTATAGTTTCTAAGTGTAAGCTAGATGCGATGAAGCAAGATTGTGGTTGGCAAGTGGAACTAGCCTCAGGCATTAAGGTTTCCACAGATTTCGTAGTTCATAAGTGTGGGCTTAGTTTAGGAAGCTTCGATATGGTAGTGGATCTTCGAGTCATACCTCTTGGTTCCTATGATGTGGTTCTAGGCATGGATTGGCTTGGATCTCATAGAGCCAATATAGATTGTAGGAAGAAGATCATTTTGTGCCAAGATGACCAAGGGAATGATGTGCAGATAGTTGGGATACTGAGGTCTATATCTCTGCGGATGATTTCTACTATGCAAATGAAGCGAAGTTTCTGTAAGGGATGTCAGATATTTGCTATTATGGTAAATGATCTTGATGAGGAAGATCCTGTGAGGAAGACTTTGGATCACCCAATTTTGCAGGAGTAGGCGGATGTTTTTCCAAGTGAGATTCCAGGCATGCCTCCAAAGAGGGACATTGACTTCAGTATTAATCTGATTCCTGGAGCAAAGCCTATCTCTAAAGCTCCTTATCGCATGACTACACAGGAATTGGGTGAGCTACATCTTCAGCTAGAGGAACTTCTAGGCAAAGGGAGCATTCAACCTAGTGTATCACCATTGGGAGCTCCAGTGCTCTTTGTGAAGAAGAAAGACGGTTCTTTGTGCCTCTGTATTGACTACATATAGTTGAATAAGGTGACTATTAAGAATAGGTATCCTTTGCCTAGGATTGATGACTTATTTGATCAGATCAAGGGAGCTACAATATTCTCCAAGATTGATCTTAAGTCAGGATACCGCCAGCTTCGCATTAAGGAAGAAGATATTCACAAGATCACTTTTCGAACACGATATGGGCATTATGAGTTCACAGTGGTACCTTTTGGGTTGACTAATGCTCCATTGATTTTCATGAGTTTAATGAATGGTGTTTTTCGATCATATCTTGACAGGTTTATACTTGTGTTTCTTGATGACATATTGATATATTCTAAGACTCAGAAGGAGCATGAGGAACACCTATGGTTGGTATTGCAGTGTTTGAGGGACAATTAGCTTTATGCCACTGCAGCTAAGTGTGAATTATTCAAATCAGAGATTCAGTATTTAGGGCATGTTATTTTAGGTGATGGTATTTCAGTGGATCCTGCAAAGATTTAGGCGATAATAGATTGGCCGACATCGACTAATGTGTCAGAGATTCGTAGTTTCATGGCTTTAGCTGGTTATTATCGCAGATTTGTCCAGAACTTCTCTAGGATAGCACATCCTATCACTTCTCTTCAGAGGAAAGGAAAGAAGTTTGTGTGGACAGAGAAATGTGAGGAAGCTTTCCAGAAGCTCAAGGAGCTTTTGACCAGTGCACCGATTCTAGCCATACCTGATCCAGAAGGTGATTTCATGGTATGTACAGATGCTTCTCTTGAAGGGATTGGGGCAATCTTGATGCAGAATGGACGGGTGATTGCGTATGAATCACGTAAGCTCAAGGATCATGAGTTAAATTATCCTACACATGATCTTGAGTTAGCAGCAATAGTTCATGCTTTGACAAGGTGGAGACATTTCTTGTTGGGGCACAGATTTGAGCTACATAGTGATCATCATAGTCTTCAGTACATTTTTACTCAGCCTAATTTGAATGCTTGCCAGAGGAGATGGATGGAGTTTCTATGCGAGTATGATTTTGAGGTTAAGTACATTCAGGGTAAGGAGAATGTGGTGGTGGATGCTTTGAGTTGCAGGAGACATGTGGTATCATCGATGACCCTTAGTGTGGATTTGAGGAGTCGGATTCTTCAGGCACTTCCTATGGATTCCTGGTATCAGGAAGTGTGCAGAGACATTGATCCAGGAAGATCTTTGGAAGGTAAGTTTGCAGGTTACATTCGAGAGTCAGATGGTCTTTTGAGACATTTGGGGAGGATTTATGTGCCTTTTTTGGATGAGCTTCGCACCTTGATACTGGCAGAAGCCCATCGTACACCTTACTCAACAAATCCAAGTGTCAAAAAGATGCATGCTGATTTGAGACATTTTTTCTTTTGGTCTGGGATGAAGCGAGATATTGCTGATTTTGTGGCTAGGTGCCTTGAGTGTCAAAGAGTTAAGGCAGAACACCAGCACTTGGTTGGACTTTTGCAGCCAAATCTCATTCCTTCTTGGAAGTGGGATATCATCTCCATGGATTTTATTGTAGGATTGCCTATGACAGTTCGACGTCATGATGCTATCATGGTCATCGTTGATTGATTGATTAAGGTGGCACATTTTTCACCGATTAGGTCTTCCTACATAGCAACTTCTATAGCTAATGTCTTTATGCATGATATTGTGAGGTTACATGGTATTCCTAGAAAGATCATATCTGACAGGGATCCTGTATTCACATCTGCATTCTGGACATCGCTGCAGCATGAGCTTGGAGCGCAACTAAACTTTGGTTCGGCATATCATCCAAAGACAGATGGTCAGACAGAGAGGGTGAACCAGGTTTTGGAGGATATGCTATGGATAGGCAGACACATTGGGAGGACTATCTCTACCTAGTGGAGTTTTCTTACAACAATGGGTATCATAGTTCTATTGGCATGGCACCTTTTTAGGCATTATATCATTGTCCTTGTCGTACACCATTGAGTTGGGATAGTCTTGAGGATCGCATCCTATTGGGTCCTAAGATGCTTCATGATATGGAACAAAAGGTAGTGTGTATCTATGAGTACTTGACTACGGCACAGGATAGGCAGAAAAAGTATGTCGATGCTCATAGGACTGATAAGTAGTTTGTTGTGGGTGATAAGGTTTTCTTGAGAGTGCGACCGCAAAAGAGTTTGATATGATACGGAAAGGGTTCTAAGCTAGTGCCTCATTTTGTGGGACCATTCAAGATTTTAGAGAAGATTGGCCCGGTTGCTTACCGTCTTGCTCTATCGCCCAGCCTAGCTCGCATTCATGATATTTTCCATGTTTTAGTGCTTAGGCAGTATATTCCTGATATTGTACATGTTCTTGATTGGAATGCGTTGCAGGTAGAGGACGGGTAGCTAGCTTTGGAGCCGGTTCGTATTCTAGAATAGCAAGGGTTGACCCTCAGGGGTCGAACCATCGAGCAGGTAAGGGTCCAATGGGACCCTACTGATGATTCTTCAGCTACTTGGGAGGATGCAGCTAGATTGAGGGAGTTATATCCCTACTTGTTTGTAGGCTTCTAGGAGTAAGCCTAACCCAAGGGGGGGTGGATGTAGTGCCTACCCTTGTTCACATCTTTTCTGAACATTGATGCTATTATTATCAGACTTTGATAGACTAGTTTTATGTTGATGGATTAGTGGTATTGTTTTGACACTATCAGACATTATGTTATGGATTTAGTGGTTATATGATGGGATCATTTAGATTTTACATTTCATGCAAACATGATGATCATTATACTATTTTCAGTTATTATTGATGATTAGATGGATGGTTTATTATCTTATGTGTTTTATTATGGATACTTACCCCATACTTGCATGTGTATGGTGTGCGTGTTTTCTTATTGTATGGCATTTCTAATGTGGTTAAGGAAGGGAGTCGTAGTCACCTGCTTAGTCGGGTCTACACGATGCACCACTTCCTGCCATTGTCTGTTTAGCTTAGCATTATATATATTGTATGTACATGCATGGTTTTTTTGCACGTTGCAGGTACCGGGTATCGACTTCCTTGAATTGCCAGGATAAGCGTACCCTATTATACTATCTCAATGATAAGAGAAGGGAGATAAATTCTCAAGTCCAAATCCCAAACCCTTAAACCATTTGTCCTAGTGAGTTAGGACAAGAATCAGAGTTGAGTACCAACCGTCGGATGACATATTTCATGATTGTGATGTGAATATCAGGATTTAACTGTGTGATTTTTGAGTCAAACTCGATGACCCATGTTTCATGAGTAGTGATTCAACATGAATCCATCTCTCATGAGAATAAATGGAACACTTAGCACTCATTGGATCTAGGTGATGCTCACAGGGGTGAAGCACCGGGACTTCCCGGGAGGTCACCCATCCCAGTACTACTCCAGCCTGAGCGCGCTTAACTACAGAGTTTCCTCCATAGTTAAACCCAAAGCTTGCAACCCCATTTGCAAAACCTTCACCAAGTGTTGTGCCTTATGAACCATTCATTAGAAAGCCCCTTAAGCTTATCAATTGATAAGTAGGAGATGATTTCCACAGCTAGTCAAATTGTGATGTGAATATCAGGATTTAACTGTGTGATTTTTGAGTCAAACTCGATGACCCATGTTTCATGAGTAGTGATTCAACATGAATCCATCTCTCATGAGAATAAATGGAACACTTAGCACTCATTGGATCTAGGTGATGCTCACAGGGGTGAAGCACCGGGACTTCCCGGGAGGTCACCCATCCCAGTACTACTCCAGCCTGAGCGCGCTTAACTACAGAGTTTCCTCCATAGTTAAACCCAAAGCTTGCAACCCCATTTGCAAAACCTTCACCAAGTGTTGTGCCTTATGAACCATTCATTAGAAAGCCCCTTAAGCTTATCAATTGATAAGTAGGAGATGATTTCCACAGCTAGTCAAATTGTGATGTGAATATCAGGATTTAACTGTGTGATTTTTGAGTCAAACTCGATGACCCATGTTTCATGAGTAGTGATTCAACATGAATCCATCTCTCATGAGAATAAATGGAACACTTAGCACTCATTGGATCTAGGTGATGCTCACAGGGGTGAAGCACCGGGACTTCCCGGGAGGTCACCCATCCCAGTACTACTCCAGCCTGAGCGCGCTTAACTACAGAGTTTCCTCCATAGTTAAACCCAAAGCTTGCAACCCCATTTGCAAAACCTTCACCAAGTGTTGTGCCTTATGAACCATTCATTAGAAGTCCCGGTGCTTCACCCCTGTGAGCATCACCTAGATCCAATGAGTGCTAAGTGTTCCATTTATTCTCATGAGAGATGGATTCATGTTGAATCACTACTCATGAAACATGGGTCATCGAGTTTGACTCAAAAATCACACAGTTAAATCCTGATATTCACATCACAATTTGACTAGCTGTGGAAATCATCTCCTACTTATCAATTGATAAGCTTAAGGGGCTTTCTAATGAATGGTTCATAAGGCACAACACTTGGTGAAGGTTTTGCAAATGGGGTTGCAAGCTTTGGGTTTAACTATGGAGGAAACTCTGTAGTTAAGCGCGCTCAGGCTGGAGTAGTACTGGGATGGGTGACCTCCCGGGAAGTCCCGGTGCTTCACCCCTGTGAGCATCACCTAGATCCAATGAGTGCTAAGTGTTCCATTTATTCTCATGAGAGATGGATTCATGTTGAATCACTACTCATGAAACATGGGTCATCGAGTTTGACTCAAAAATCACACAGTTAAATCCTGATATTCACATCACAATTTGACTAGCTGTGGAAATCATCTCCTACTTATCAATATTTCATGATTTTTAACCCTTTAGACTGATTTTGTATGATTTGTTCTATGATGGGTTTTCATATTTTATCTTGGAGGTCTATGGTGAATTTTCTATTAATTAAGTCTTAATAAATGGATTTAATTTTTAAATTAATTATTTCAAAAAATTAATATAAAATATCATGTTATTTGATATTTTGATTATAATTAATTAAATGAGAATTATTGAGGAAAATGAATTAAATAAAAGAAAATTAGAAATTAAAATTATTAATAATAATAAAATAATAATAAAGTAATAAATAAATAATAATAATAAAAGTTATAAAGATTAAAATGGAAATTATAAACATTTAAATAAAAATTATATAAAAGTGAATTGGAGTTATAAGCTTGCATGGGAATTAACACACTTTTCTATTTCTCATGTGTCAACAACACGGGGGTTAGTGCATTAATTAAGCGCATGGTGTCTACAACCATATGGCTCATCTTGAAGGTTGGAAAAGACCCATGCTTAGTTGGTGACACCTTCCAGCTATTTCTAGAAACATTCTAGAGGTTTCTTGAGAGCTCTTTATATTCAGGTATCCCTAGAAGCTTAGACATAATGTTTGGAGTGCAATTGGAGCATTGGAGGATTCGAGAATTCTGAAGAAGGGAGCTTGCTCTGTGGGTTTTCTGAGGAAGAGCGAATTAGCATCAGAATCTGGGTAGATTCTTGTGATTTTACTTATGCTATTTCTGCATCTTGCATTCCTTGTCTTCTTCATGTCTTCCATATGTCTTCTGAGGAATTTCATATTTTTATTGTATGCATTCTCAATAGGGGCAATTGAATTTCTATGGAAATCTTTATATGCATAGATCTGAAAGAAAATGGGGCTAGGGTTTAAATTCATAGCCAAACCTATTAGATTATTTATTGGATAAATTTGAAGATCAAAGATTTAAAGAAAAATTCTGAAAATTAGAATTTCCAAGTAAACTATGTATATTCTTGAATCTGCATACACATATACGTATATATCATTATATACATATATATATGTATGTGTTCCGATGGTGATAAACTCTGCGTGTGTGTGTGTGTATATATATATATACACACACACACACACGGACACATATATATATACATATATATACCCATATATATATATATATACATACATATGTATATATACATATATAGTAATCGAATGTCAAATTACGATAGAGTTTCATGTCAATAGTATTTCATATCGCATGAGAACGTTTTTATAAAAAATGTTATTGAAAATTGCATTAAAAAAATATATATATATATGATGTTGGGCGGGTATTATATACTCCACCCACCGGAGGCTTGTGAGATCGCAGGGTACCTGCGACCGCAATGTACCTGCGATCCGCAGTGTACTTGCGGTGCGGATGTATTGGGCCGCACGATTTTAAAATCGCATTGCGATTTGAGTTTGGTTTTAAATTATATAAAGTTTTCTTTGCAACGTTATTTCATATGAGATTTGGATATGAATCTCAATTTTGTTGCAATATCATTAATTATTAAATGTTATTATATATATATATATACATACATATATATATATATATACATACATATATATATATATATACATACATATATATATATATATATATATATATATGTATGTATGTATATATATATATATATGTATGTATATATATATATATATGTATGTATATATATATATATATATATTTATGTATGTATATATATATATATCTATATATATATATATATATTTATGTATGTATATATATATATATCTATATATATATATATATATATGTATATAAGTATATATGTATATATAATTAATTATAAATGAATATTATAAAGTTCTAAATTAATGGATCACTCTCTTAATGATTTAAAATATTGATATTGAGCTTGTCAATTATGAAGAGATATTAATAATTAATTTAATTAAACTCAGTTTAATTAAGATTAGTTATTAGAATATATAATCGAAGTTTTGATTCATTGAGAATGTCAATTTTCAAACAATGTTATATAAACAAAATATTATTAGATCAATTAGAAAATTGAGTCTAATAGTTTTGAGGAGAAACTTTTATCTATCAAACAAATACATGGGTTAGGAAAAACGTGAAACTTCTCCACTTAATATAATTTGGAAAAAACGTAAACTGAGACTTTTAAATTCAAATTTGAAAACTTAGCAAAACCGAAACATGTGTTTACATTGTGTATTCTTTATGCTATTGTTTTGGGTTTTGGGTTGACTAGTGTTGACCAGTATAGGATGTCTACTAGAGGCTTGGGGGTTATGTGATTGTGATGTCATGATGATGTTTTAATCTCGATCTTTATAAACCCAACCATGGTTTGTGATGGAATGCTCTATATATTGGATGTGATTACTGATTATTATAGTTGAGATTCTTGTGTATGAGACTCTTGACCTAACCATTATTTTGGTCATCGATCAGTTATCCTTGATTATTTTCTAGTCGCCATGATGGGACTGAGATGTGGATTTATTCTTGATGATGTCATGTTGTGACATGTTTGACTCAACCATTTTTGGAGTCTTCGATCAATATGATTGAGATATATATTTTGGTTATTGAGAACCATTGGATATTTGATTATTAGTGACACTTCAATTGCCAATAGAGAGCTGTTGTGTTCATGATTTTCTATGGATGTTAGCTCATGGAGATTTGATGCTTTTATGCATATTTGATGATTTTATGGATTATCTTTTGTGATTTTGAGATTTATGAGTCCATGAGCATTAGGGTAGGATATCTGCATGTAGTGACGGGAAGTGGCTTGCAATGGGGGCCGAGGCCCTAAGAGGCTGCCAGGGTAACTCATTGTAAGTTGGATTAATAAGTGATAACATTCACACCTAATACTAACTGAATGAACCTAAAAAGATAAGTGTTTTTTTCTCGCCTATGCCTTGAGCGCTTGTACAGGCTAGGATGGGAGTAGTGAGATGCATGGTTGTGACCTTGCATTTTGTAGTATGCCTCGTCAGTATGAGAGGATACTAGTGGCCGCATGAAATCAGTATGGACCTGTGGAGTTTAGCTAACTACCAGGGTAACTTGTACGTGATAATTGCAATGACACTTTCCTGCTTGCATAGTAGGTTCCTACATGTCATTGTGTGCCTTTGGAGATTACATGTCAGATTTTGTGTTAGGAACCTTTGAGTTAGTATACTTTTAGGATTCCTTGACTTATGGAGATTTGTGCTATGTGATTTTGATAGCCTGTTTGGGACTTGAAATTATCTCCTCAGCACGGTGGGAGTGGACCACTTAGGTACCACATGGTCGGGTGGTAGTGTATTTTCCACTCTTATCATTTTGAGATTCATTAAGACATCATGGCTGATGCATTCTTCATGATGGTGGATATGTATCCTTTTTCATTGATGATTAGCATATGTTAGATGATGTTATCTTATGCTTTTATTTGCATGTTAGATTACTTTCTACATATGATTTTGTATATATTAGGAGTGACATTCCTACTATGTTAGTACCAATGATCTCTTTGGTGATTTGGAATGTTACACATGGAGGGATGGCTAAGATCCACGATGGTCTAATGATGCTATTAACGGTTGGGAGGAACCGTGCACTTAGTTTATCATGTTTGATCTTTATGATGGATGTATATGTCTTCTATGATGATGTATCATGTGTATCAAGTGATTATCTTTACTTTGATGTATCATGGATTAGAATAGGATGATGTACCTTATTCTATATATGTATATTCTTGTGCCTATCATACCTTGTGACATGTATAGTGGATGATTGTGCATTCTGGAATGTAATTCAGAAAGGACATTTGTATATTGGATGTATTATTATTATTTCATGAGGATGTTGTACTAGATGGATTCATGTATGTAATTCAATGTTAAGGGATCTTAAAGAATGTAATCTGTTATTTATGTTATGTTTATTTTTAGATGGATAATGCTATTGCTTCCGTTATTGTGCATAAGTTATATGTGGTGTTTACTTGCATTAAAAAAAAAAAAAGCTACTAAACTTAGTGAAATTCTAGGTTAATTCTTTGGATCCCTTGGCGGGGCATTACACACATCACAACAAGGAAAACAACCTTCCTTTATACCATATCCTCAAAATATTTCCTTGAGTCAACCTTGAGGATTTCTCAGTTAACTATAAGATGATCTCATTAATATATTACAAAACATTACATCTTTTCATAATTACAAATCACTGTCAACTCACAATCTTTACAAATTTTCACACATACAACCACTAACCTTGTGCACTTTTTGATGTCATTAGCTGATTATCTACTATCATTTTCTAATTGTTCTTGTCACGATTATATCACAATTAAGAGATACAATCCAAACATTAGAAACCACTTATTAGGTACTATGTCTGCGTACTATCTTTTGTGATTCATGAATAAATTTTGCATGTATCTGACTCCCTCTATTCACACTTATCCACTTTATTAGGACACAATGTGAAATACATCCTCAACCACACTTGACCTGATTATCAATACACAATATATATGACCTTGTGCTCTATTTTCTACTCTGCTAGTCTTTATAGAAATAATACTATGTTGACATCAATGACAAACATTGTCATGAATGCAATAGGTTAATCATGTAAATAGTCTCTTTAACACTTTAGATACTCCTCCAAAGTTATACCATCAACATTCATGCTAACAACCTTCCTCTTTGGCATTGATGGCAACATAGATGAAAAAGATCGATGTTGCAAGAATATAAAATCCAACTCTGTTGTTGCTTCTTTTCTCTTCTTTTCAAATCCTCCTCATTAATCAAATCTGAAACTCATTAGAACATTTCTCTATTCATGCTTTCTCGTTCTTATAATTGATATCAGTTGTTCACATTTAAGTTTGTAGGAACAACTAAATTTATTTGCGTTTCTTCATTCATACATGGATGGTCATGTGTTTTCACACTTCTCCCCCATTGATATAAGTCAATGTTTTCTCCTCATTGATACCAATAAATTCATGAACAATTCTCCCCCTTACATACATCTCCCACATACTACCAAAAGATGATTTTCATGTTATCATTTCCCCCATTGAAGTCAATGAGAAAGGATTCATTATGTCAATCATTTTCTCAAAGTCTTTAACTAGCTCAAGTGTCCAAATACATTGTTCTATATCAAATACCAAGAGTCCTTGATGACTCTGCTCATCATAGATACTCCCTAATATAGGAAGCATCAATATTTAGTCCAATATTGTTATGTACCACTGGATTGATGTAGTTTCTACATCATCTACTCAAAATTAGGCATGGGCATAACCCCAAGCATACCTTGCAAATACTCAAATATCTTTAGGTAAAGGCTTAGTAAAGATATCAACAATATTCTCTTTTGTACTCACATACTCTAATTTGATCTCTTTCTTTATAATTTTCTCTCTCAAAACATGATACTTAATAGATATATGCTTAGTCTTAGAATGAAGCACAAGATTATTAATCATACTTAACGTACTTGTGTTATCACAATGTGTGATAATAGGTTTTGAAATTATATCCCAAATTCATTTAGCATCTGCTTTATCCACATGATCTGATTACAATTATTTGTTGTTGCTACATACTCTACTTTTGCTATACTCTATGAAATACAATCCTATTTCTTGCTTAGCTAATAAATTAATCTTCCTCCAATAAAAAATGCTCCACCACTAGTGCTCTTTCTGTCATCCATATTGCCTATCCAATCTACATCGATATATATACATAAAGTGAAATCACTTGATCTATCATACCATAAATAAAAATTAGGTGTATGCTTCAAATATCTAAATATTCTCTTTACTGCTTCACAATGTGCTTCCCTAGGATCAACTTGAAAAATAAAACAAAATTCCTCATATACTTTGTTTCTTGTCATTACTCCTTTTTCTTTGCTTCCAATAATCTGATCAGCAATGTAATTATTTGTCAAATTCATGTTTGATGTAGGTGTTGTTGTTTCAACTCTTACTTCTTCTCTAGGTTCAGATCTTTGTTGTTCTCTCTAATCAACAACTTGAACAACATTCTACAAATAATTTTTAGTCTCAAAGAAAACTTCAATATTCTCTCTAATAGGTTTACATTTATCTTCTTCTTCATCAATAATAGTTACTAAAGTTGTTTCTTTTGTTACTTCCTCTTTCTCAACCAATTCATGCTCATTATCTTTATCATTTTTATCATTCAAGAATCTTTTCATACTCGCTTCAAATTCTTCATCATAATTAGAAAGATAATCCTTTCTAGTTTTCCTTAATGTCTTAGGACATCTAGATAAAAAATGACCAAATTATTTACATCCAACAACCACAATTTTTCATACCTTTTGGCTCTCTTTTCATAAGTAGAGAAATTCCTTCTTTGATCTTCTTGTCTTGTTTGGATCTAGTTTTATATTTAATTGTGCTTACATTAATAGGTTTATTCTTTTGTATGCAACAAAAAGATTTTGGATCTAGAAACTCAATCTTTTGTTCTGAACATAGTTTTGATATCTCACCAAGGAACTCCATTTTCTAAATATTAAAATTAGCTCCATCATACTTAGGACTTCCTTTACTGAGGTAACCTACCATTGATATCCTTAAGATGTTAATATTTTTCTTCAAGGAACCGATGCTCTAATACCAATTGTTAGAAAGTAAAATCCACCAGAATAATTCTTTTTTTTTGTTTTTTGTGGGGGGGTGCAGGGGTGAACCAGTTATCCAAATATTAAAACATTTATCAACCTTATTAAATCTTAACAATATGAGCAATATAATCCATAACCATAAGAAGATACTCATACACAATAACACCAAATATGTTGACGAAGGGAGGGATGAGATAACTAGGGCCAAAGGCATTCCCAGGTATTCAAACCGCCTATGAGAGTAAGCATAGCGAAAAGAAAACACCAAATAACAACAACCACAGGTGATAGAGGAAAAAATGTTTTCATAGATTTATCAAAATAATACATGCCCAACTGTACAAGGCCTTATGGGTTAAGGCCAACATTAAAATTCTAATTCAACCCACAATGATCAAACTTCTACCTCCTTCACTTACTTTCTAAAACTCTAAAAAAGACCCATTTAAATACATGCATGACCACAAGTTGGCCTGTTGCAAATACAACAAAATAAATTATTATATTAAATGATAAAACAATCCACATTCATCTCTCAACAAATACTTATCACAAAATTAAATGCAAAGGTCATCTCCAAATAGAAACTACGTATAGAAAACTTGGCAACCGAAGGTCAAAACAAAATGATGCAACTCAAAAAACTCAGCAACCAAAGGAATTCAACAACCACTCTGAACTTGGCAACCACTCTGACTTGGCGACTAAATTATAACTCAGCAGCAATTGTGAACTCAACAAAAATAGAGGACTCGGCAATCCAAGACATTGCAACTTGGTAGCAACTAAGAAACTCGATAAATATGCAAGATAGAAATGCAACCCTAGATGCTCTTGCATCAAACAACTGGGGTTGAAAGAAATGATTCCTCTGAATTTTTGAGACATCAGAACCTGAACTGAATCCAACTCAAACTGGGAAAACCATGTAGCATCTTCAACTAGTTTGTTCTTTTACTTTACCAAATACTCATAGTAATATTTTCCTCTTGTTATCTTACCAACTCATTGATCTAGTATATGTTCAACCTTTTCAATCTACTTCTTAGGATAATTATCTAACATAACAACTTCATCATTTGACTCATGATATTTGTAAAAATCAACAATATTGAATATAAGAGATATATCCATGTCATTAGATAGCTCAACTCATAAGCATTACCACTATCAAACTTTGTCATCTTTAACTTATTGTATGTTCCAATAGGAAATCCTCCTTTGTTTAAATGAACAATCACCTCATCACCAAATTCATGAACATGATGTCTTGTATACTTATTGACATTCTTCTTATAGTTTAGATTACTTTGTTCCAATCTCAATTTTACTTCCTCATGCAAAGCAAAATAGCAACCTCTTCTCTTGCAACACTTCTCTTCTCTTCACGAGTAGTATCTGTTAAATTTGATATCCCTTTAGGTTGTATTCTAGTAACAATCTAAGAATGTGTCTTTCCTATACTCTTATTTACAAAATTATTATATGCAAATTTAGCTTGTGCTAATACCATCTCCCAATTATGCAGTTTGTCTCCAACTAAACATCTCAACAAATTTCCTAAGCTTTTGTTCACAACCTCTATTTGTCCATCTGTATGTGGATGGAAAGTAGAACTAAACTTCAACTCAATACCCATCTTCTTCTACAAAGTCTTCCAAAAGTAACCAACAAACTTACTGTCTCTCATAGAAATAATACTTCTAGGTAATCCATGCAATCTACCAATCTCTTTGAAGAAAATCTTAGCAACATGCTCAACATCTAATGTCTTCTTACAAGGTATGAAATGAGCCATTTTAAAAAATCTATCCACAACAACAAGTATAGAATCACATCCCTTCACTGTCTTAGGCAATCCAAGAATAAAATCCATACCGATGTCACTCCAAGGTTTCCTAGGAACAAAAATAAGTTTATACAAACCAATATTTTGACTTACTCCTCTTGCAACTTGATAAACTCCACAACTCTTTACAAAATTTTGAACATCCTTGTACATATAAGGCCAATAATACTTATCTTTCAATGAACTCAATGTCTTATCAATTCCAAAATGTCTAGCCAATCTACCACTATGATTTTCCTTAATCAAATTTAATCTCATAGAAATCTTAGGAATACACAATTGAATACCCTTAAAAAACATACCTACTTGAATAAAATATTCATCAAACTTACTTGGTTGTTCTATCAAACTAGGTGCTCTGCACTCTCTCCACATTTTTGAAAATTTAGGATCAATATCATACAACTCCTTCATCTCATCAATACCAAGAACTTCAACCTTCATCTCAGTCAGCAAAGAATGTCTTCTATTCAATGCATCAGAAACTCAGCTAGTGACTCCACTTTTATGCTTAATCACAAATGTTAAACTCTACAAGTAATCAACCTATTTCATATGTCTTTGATCCAACTTATGTTGACTTCCAAATTATTGTAATGCTTTATAATAAGTATACAACACAAACTACTAAGAAATCAAATAATGTCTCCACTTCTTCAATTCTTGAACAATAGTATAAAACTCTTGATCATACACATAATATTTCCTTTTAGCATCATTCAACTTCTCACTAAAGAAAGAAAAAGGTTTACCTTCTTGACTTGATATAGCTCCTATTGCACTACCACTTGCATCACATTTAGCTTGAAATACCTTATTAAAATCAGGGAAAGGTAATATAGGTAACTCAACAAACTTTTGTTTCAAAGTCCCAAAACTATTATCAACTCCATATTTCCACTTGAATTCCTTTTTATCTCCTCTCATTGCCTAAGTCATAGCATTACACACAAAACTAAAATTCCTTATAAACTTCTTCTAAAAACTAGCCAAACTATGAAATGATCTTACCTCACCCACATTCTAAGGTGTAGGTCATTCTAAAATTTCTTTAACCTTCTTAGGATCCATCTCCAAACCATTAGCCGAAATAAAAAAATCTCAAACAAACAATCTCTTCTTGCATAAAAGAACACTTCTTCAGATTAATCATCAACTTTTCTTCTTTCAATCTCTGCAATACTTATCCAACATGCTCAAGATGTTCTTCCTTAGTCTTACTGAATATCGGACAGGGGCTAGGCTTTACATCGACCCATGGTAGTGCAAGGGCCCACAACTAATAAATTGATAGTTCTCAAATTCTAGTTTTCCAAGGGCCTTTTGACTTCAGAGGTGGGCACCATAGTAGCTATTGAATACTTCATTAAATGGGTTGAAATTATCCAACTCTACTACTACAAGAAAATAGGTTAATTACATCATTTATTGCTATTGTTGTATGAACTTTTCTCCAATATTCCTTATTCAAGAATGAGAAATTGTTTGCTCATTGATAATCCTAGATTGAAAAGAGATCCACCTTTCTTTCTAAACCATTCTTCTTCCATTGTTTAGTTGTATATCACCTTGTGCAATATAGGAGCGATTTACCTAGTTATTGCAATTTTTTTAAAGCCTTAGATCTTGAGTCTCCAAGGGAATAATATATATGGAGGTAGACTAGATCCTCTTTCAACAACCTTTCTTCCCTTGTAGTTCTAGAAATTAGCTACAATCACCACCTAACTAGTTAGATTACTCCATCTCTGTGTCATCTTTTAACAATAGACTAACTTCAATTAAGTCATAATTGTCAGGAATAATTCTAAAGTCTATTTCAAAGCTAACCAATTTAGAAGAATTTTCACTTCACTCCAACAGATTGAGAAAAAATATATCATTGTAGCTATTCTACAATCTAATCAGGCTTCAAGTTTTGGCCCTTAAATTGTATGTAGAATTTGTTGCCTCATAGGATTGTCTAGTCTGGGTTCCCTAGACTTTCCCAAATTGGCATTCTTGCACTTAACATTAGTACTACTATAGTGATACATGATAGCAAAGGTGGCTCGTCCAATAGGTCACTGAATGCTGACACCTAAGTCATTTAGTTCTCAACCAGGGTAGTCTTCCTTGGTTTCAACTATTTAGCTGGGTTGTCCCCAAGTTGATATTTTAATAGTTGTACTTGTTTGAGTTTACACACTTTTTGAATAAACTCATGTTCCAATTATTTGCACATTTTTTGGTTTCCCTCCATTTTATGTTTATGGCCCTTTACGCAGCTGGTTCTTTGCTATTGTACATTATGTACTCCCTATAACGTACATGTGGTCATCCATGCAAAATAATATATTTAATCTATTTCTTTCTTGTCATGCATAAAAAAATTGAAGATACAAAGTAACCATAATTGCCTATAGTAAGAAATGCTATACTTGGGATTCTTGCTTTGTTGGTATCATTTCGGATTTCCTTTTTCTTATCACAGTTATTCATTACCAAAAAGGTGAAAACACTAAAAATGGCCATCATCAAGTTTTGAATATGTTTTACCTATATCACATAATCACACCAAATTCACATGATGAAATGGAATAATACAATGTAAGCATGCATTCTAAATTTGCAGTTATAAGGAAAGGACTATTAAAGAAAGATAGAGCTTAATATGTATGGCTTTGCTAATTGCTTAATTATAACTATTAATTGTCAAAAGTTTACTGAGTGACAACTTGCAATTTAAGTAGCAAGAGTGGATATGATATGGGACCCAGGACAATTGTGATGAGAGATTTCTCACCTTCTAAGGAGAATAGAAAACCTAACAATTCTTGTGGCATGGAGCACCATAAACTCTGATATAAAATGCATTAGCTTCTTTGTACACAATATTCATTTTATCTTACTACCACATCTTAATTGGTTTAGAGTTTATTCGTTAAATCACTTCTTTTTTGGTAGTCTTCTTGAAATTCAAGATAAATGAATGGAAATGGCATGTAGTATGAGTTGCTTAGGATATAAAGTTATACCTTCATTAGTAATATCAATGCACCAACACAATTTAAGCTTCTTAGAAGTAGTAGGGAATATCTAATACAAACACAATGAAAACATAATCCAAATTTGGAAAGAAAAATAACAAGTTGTTTAAAATTGGAACCTTCACCATTCTCAGATATATGAAGCATTTGGTAGAGAGCTATTTACCTTTGGCGAGACAAACTTCATTTCATTTGTGCTTGCACTTAGGCATTGGGATTCGCAAGAAAGCAAACTTTCTTAGGTTCAAAAAATAAATATAATCAACCAACAAGTTTTTTTCTTAATTTTTTACAAAATGTAATTAAATATGGGGTTACCAGGCAGCTTCCATAAGAGCATATACAGATCAATGCCTTGATAAAATGGATAAAATTAATAGAACTAAATAGACATGAATAAGTAGAGGTACTAAAATAAAAATATAACAGTCAATTGCAAATTTATTACTTTGATTTTAAATCCTTATAATTCGCTTGGATGAGACATATCTGAAAGCAAATAGAAATATGTAGGAAAAATCTCACTTGTTACAATAAAGAAAACATATTAACAAAAATTGTCACCAAAACAAAATTATGTAGCCTATCTAAGTCAGTATAACATTAAGTTTGTTTACATAAAGCTTCACTTGATGGAATGAGACTTTGTCATGCAAAAGCTGGAGAAAATAACAGACCCAACTTTCATTCTCAGTGCACCATAAAAAAGAAGGAAAAATAACAAACTAACGGTGAATTCCATATAGATCAAATCAAATTCCAAGCAAAAAGAACCAAAGTAGATGAAATTGTGAGATGAGATCTGATGTAGAATTTTTTATTCTATACCTAAACAATAAGATCTTATATAAAGTTATTTATTCCATCCCATTGTTCAACAGGCAATGCATTCCATTGATATTTGATAACTCCTTCGAGAACCTTGAGCCACATCAATGAACCCAACATATTTATAAAGTTTCAAAAGTTGTCAACTAAAGTAACACCACTTTATAGAGAGCCAACTAAAGTAACACCACTTGACTCTGCTCTCAATTTTCCATTGCACTTAGTCTACAATGCTTGCTATCATAATAGCCTCAATAACATTAAGGAAACAAGAACAAAATTATGCAGCAATTGATGGTTTAGATCTAGTAGAAAGGCGAGATGATGTTTTCTTCTTGGCCAAGCTCTCACTTCTACGTTCATGTTGTTCTTTCAACCTTGAAGCTAGCAGCTTTTGATTCAGCTACCTCAAACTTTGCCTTGACAATTTTCTTTTTCTTCTTAGCTATTCTATGGTTCTTCCTTTGCAATCAAAAAATCAATTTTACATTAATATATCTCCAAGGTGGGTTCCTTAGTTTGCCTATCTAATGCAACTTATATTAAGGTCTTGCAATGTAGAAGGCAAGATGCTGACTAGATATTTTAGGTAACAACATTTAGGAAATCTTCCTTTGTATTTTTGGGATCTTTCTAATCTTTCTTTTCTCAATCTTTCAAACAACAAGCTAGAATTTTTTCTACCCCAAAAGATATCCAATATTTTTCATATTGTGGACTTCCATAGAAATAGATTATACGATTTTTTTTTCATACTATGGATTCATATGCCTTAGATCTATCAAAAGGATTCATGGGGTCTATTGCTGCAACAAATAACATATTTTTTATTCTATCATTGTTAGGGAATAATGCGAGTGGAGAAATTCCAAGGTTTAGACGTACACTTCTAAAATCCAAATGATTCTAAATTTTTAGTGAAGATTTTGAACTTGTCAAAGAATAAGCTAATGTGAAGATTTTGAACTTGTCAAAGAACAAGCTAATGGTATGACTCCTACCAGCATTGGGATTTGATCCAACATAAGAGTTTTAAATTAAGCTCTAAATATTTTGCAAAGGGAGATTTCAAAGGAGCTAGGAAATCTAAAAGCTCTTTGTCCACTAAGATTTTATAAGATAGTGTTCCTTCATCAATTCTTAACATTATTAATCTCCAAGTTCTTGACCTGTGAAATAAACATTTTGAGGGTAGCATTCTTATTTGGATTTAAAAATTGATATATTTAAGAATTCTCAACTTGGCTTCTAATAAGTTCGAAGGAAACATTCTATCTCATCTGGTCAAATTGCAAAATCTTCAAATTTTAGATTTATCCAAAAATAATTTATTAGGGAATATTCCTCAAGATGTAAGAAAAATATATGTTATGCTCAATCATTTGAATGGTAATAATGTACAACAAACCTATGATAGTATTTCTTTTGAAGCAGAAGGCTTTGACCACTTTCTCTAATATGTGGATAAAAGGAAGGAATCTAAACTACAAGAAGACATTCACTTTAGTCATGTTCATCAATCTTCTAGGTAATATTCCTCTAAAATTTGGACTCCTCGAGGGTTTGATTTCTTTGAACATATCAAAAAATAATATGAATGACTCAATCCCAAAATCTCTTGGAGCATGACACAATTTTGTGAGAGATGACTGTAGTTTGTTTTATGCATCATCATGATCTTTAAGTTTCAATCAAATTTTTATTGCATTCACAAATGTCTTAATACTTATTTATTGTTGATAACTACATTCTTATAACCAACCATTGTTTGGTAAACTACTACATTTTCGAAAACGTATTTAGGCAACAGGCATAGACTTTCTTGATAGAAGACTTTGCACATTATAATGTTCTCATGTATTGATGAAACTTTCTTTCCTTAGGCACATGTTGTAGGTTACATTGGTTATTAGTTTTATGTATTATACATATTTATGCATAATTGTTGGTAGTTTATAGTGTATATTTCATAATAAGTTATCAATTGTTGATAGTCTACACATCTTATGAACCACTCATTGTTTGAGCCATTTTTCTTGTTGAAGCATTCTAAGGAAATAATGATAGACTTTCTTGAGGCAAGACTTTGCATATTATAAAAAAAAAATTCAATCTTTCAAATTTGAGCCTAAGGATTGATGACTTTTCTCTTCTTAGGTACATCAGGTAGGTTTAATTGACTATTCTGTTTATATGCCCTTTTAAGGTGGTTTTGTGATACATTTTTTTAACATATAATCATTGATAGTATGAACATGTATGTGTAGACTATCAAATTTGGAAGCACCATGCAAAACATATCACATAAATTTTCTAAAAATGTGCATATAAAGATGTATGAGACAATCAATTATTGATCAAATAGAAGTAAGATGTCAAAAAAATTGTTATTTTAAGGACAACATTTTTAGGTAAACTTCAACAACATAACAGGCATCTATAAAAGAAAAGTGAGGTTTTCAAGTCACTGATAAGAGAGATTCATGACATTGACTATAATTATTAATGGCATCATTCTTAGAGTGACAACTAACACTAAAATATAAAAGTGTATTTGAACGCTAATTGAATTTGAACACAAAAAAATTGAACAAAAATTATGAGAAGCGTAGGGCTATAGTAGGGTTTGGTATCATCTCTTGAAGTTTTTACTGCTGATTGGTGAAGGGTTTTATATTGTTGAATATTATTTCTATATTGTATCAATCAAATATAGAACTTTAAATCAATCTAAAAGATATATGCTCATCACTATTTCTGATGTTCATCAATTTTGTGTATGTGATGATCCACTTTTTTATCCAAATGATGGCTTGATATAATGGCCAGTCTGAAGTTTTTTATTGTTGTTTCTAATATTTAATCTTATTTCTTATGTGTTCTATTTAAGATCATCCTTTCTGATTAGGATATATGCACATGCAATCTTGATTTCTTACCAATGGTGGATTACTTCCACCCTCCTTGGTTGCTGTAAGGCTCTTGGAGTCCTCAGTATGCTACTAAAATAAGGTTTGATAACTAAGTCCAAATATTCATGTTACTTTGGGTTTCAATTTAAATGTCTCAAAAATTTTCAAGAATTAATGAAAGTTTCTAAAGCCAATTTGTTTATGGTCATTTAAACTCATTCTATTTTATGTTAATATTAGGATTCAATGGAATTTATAGAAGCGGAAAGTACCATTTGACTTTGTGTTTTTTTTTTTTTTTGAAGTGTAACTTGCATTTCTTGGAAGTGTTCCACAACATAGAAATCCTTCAACAAAATTATCCAGGCTAGACAATTGGTAACTTCTTTTCTTTCTAGGGAAGATTGTAATTGACAAAATTTAAGACCTTTATAAATACTGTAATGAAGCTTTTAATGATATGATTTCTCATTGCATAAGTGGATTATTGAAACAAAAAGACCAAAATATTGTGTGTTTTCATTTGGGTGGCTTTGAAGATTAAATGTTTTCATCTATGAAGCGTATTAAAAGCTAAGGATTTGGAGTGACTCTATCATTTCATTTTTTTCCAGATGTTGTTCAAACCATATAATGCAATCTCATCTATAAAGCATATTAATAGCTAAGGATTTGGAGTGACTTGTATACAAATCATTTTTTGTCATTCATTATATGGTTTGAACAAGTGTGGAAAAAAATTAGATTTTTATTATGAATTTTATGTTCACCAATTTATGCCAAACTAATTAGCAAAGATTTGGTGCTCTGAGTTGCAGCAATTTTAAGAAAAAACCTAACTTTTAATCACCATATCTTAAATGAATTTTGTAATGCCTCACTAAACATAATTGAAAGAATAGAAAACAAAGAACAAATACCATAAACACAATAATACAAGTACATATACACAGATTGAACCATTCTCAATCTGAAATCCTCAATAAGAAATATAATATCATCCAAATATGTTTCCATAATGATGTTGTTACAAATCGAGTTCAGTACAATAATGTTGTACAACATCATTTCTAAACACTTATGTCCAACATAGGGACCCTAATGTTGTTTCAAATAGTAACTTCAACAGTCATCTTTGGTTACTTGCTAAACAATCTTGAAGCACCTGAAAACCACATAGAATGAAACAAACATAGAAAGGGGGCTCAGTACACACTGAGTTGAAAAGCATAATCCACCTGCATACATGTTATATTTAAACATATACGTATCCATAATGTAGTCATCTGATTCACTTAACATAGTGCAGTTTTAAAATTAATTTGCAAGAAGTAAACATTTACTTAACAAAGAAAAATTAAACTCGCACTAAGAATAACCCATAAATGAAGCATATATATACTAAGGTTTCATCGTTATGGCACTAAGATTATGCATCCATGTATGGTATGCTCATAGTCAACACATAATGGTATTCTCTATTATACTTGTCAATGACAGAATAAAGATATGCCTTGTTCTCCGTACTTAACCATATAGGTTTAAGTCATAGGTAAGGCCAATTATCTTTTATATGTAATTAACCCACCCAATTCATTTTTAAAGTTATCACTGAATTAATTAACTGAATAGGATAAACCAAATTTAGCCACCCTGATATATGTTCATCACAACTATTTTTAAAATACACATCAAGCAGATTTGCAAAAGAATGTTCATGCAACAGATATAAACCAGTATACAACATGATTCTACATCCTTTAATCTATTTGAAACATATCTTATACTACCAATTTCAAAAGTAACTTAGGTTACCATAACAACAAGAGCATACTATAATATTAAAATCACATAAATATAATCAAACTAACATGTCACTTTAATTATATTTCCAATAATACAGTTAAGCTGACATATCACTTTAATGATATCTACCAATCTTAATACTATACCATTGTCCCTTGCTGTCGTAATAAACTAATTAATCTTTCCAAAATGACTAAGATAATAAAATTATATTAAATATGATATTCTTGTTCAATCTAAAAATTCTTATCAAACATATATCATTATGCCATCTTTTCCATTGAAATCAAATTTCCAATGCATAAATAAACTGCCAACGAATATGAATGCAAGTAAATAGTAGATTGCAATTACAGAATGAAAGAATTCTATTTTGAAGCATTTTATTTTAAAACATCATATATATATATATATGTGTGTGTGTGTGTGTGTGTGTGCGTGTGTGTGTGTGTGTTTATGAATTACTTCATTTTAACAGACATATTTCAAAATGTCCAAATTTTGACAATTTTAACATCAGATCAATAACCATGCTAGTGTTTATTCAGCTATACATATGAATATCCAACGATAAGTTTTATTATTATTTTTTCTTTTAAAAGAACATCTCGTAAACTAAACCACTTAAATTTACACAACTATTTTACAATATCATTTTGAACTATAACCGGATCAAGATAATTACAAATTCGAAATCAAATCATATTGCCATCTTCATAGATGTTGCTTTACAAAAGATAATTATCGTAATAAATATTATGCTATCATAAAATAAATTACACTATGTTTACATTTGAAGATTACTGTTTGAAAAAATGACAATGCTTATCTATGCAACCAACTACTACGATTTTGATGTTCTCATTGGTCTATTATTGTTCATATACATATATAAAAGCTGTAACATAGGTTTCAACAAAACACCATTTCATTTAAGGTTTGTTGTGAACTACTATAGTAAACTTTAAACCATAGAACAATCTACACAACACATCTATGTGTATGTGATATGTTTCATGTAACAGAGTTTTTGTTAAACACATTATATACCTGCCGTGAATAATGATATTGACCGCTTTATGACTAACACATTATGAAACCTCTATCACTTGCTATGTTCGACACAATACATCCACTTATGATTTCAATCAAAAACAGGATGACAAATCTACCATGTCTCATATAATCAATAGCAAATCAAAAACTATGGTTTACTATATCACGCATACATACCATTCGATGAAATGTCTCAGATCTAAACTAAGGAAATTAACATTATAATGTTTCAGGTTAACCATTTGACAAAAAGCCTCGACTCTCGACTGTGATCTTGAGCTCATATTTAAAGTAAACCCAAGACTGAGGCTATGCCTCTTACATAAGTATAGTTCAAGTGAGCTCTGCTACATGGGTACTCACAGAGTATGATAAAAGTTTTTTTTAACAATAAAACACTTATATGCTATAATACAATCCGCCATCATGCTATCTTTCATGAACATGAATTTCTCACACAGCTCGATTCTTCGAGTATAAAAGAAACTATAACCCATTTCGTAAAAACTAACACAAGTATATACATATCAAGAAATTGTTCTTTAATAATCAGACCGAGATCAAAAGTAAAACTCACAACATCAAACACAAAGAAGAACACACATACAGATCCTCAAATTTATATAAAACTTGAAATGGAAAGACCCATTTTAAACAATAAATACACCTTACCCACAACCAAACATGAATATTTATAGAGCTCGGCACCTCCAAATGTCCAGACCTACGAATACCCATACTTGGGTATCGATAAGTATGTATTTTAAAACACAAATCTCATATTTCCTTCAACAACTAACACTACAAAGTAGTAAAAGATTTAAGTTAGAAAATGCCCCCTACCTCAGATTACTAAAGGTAAAATGCACAACACAATATTGGCTCTGCACTAAAACTTGATGTTGAAGCCGAAATGAAAAGAATTCCAAACCACACTTCCCAATCGAATACTGACCAATAGGTATGAAATTTCGCAGAGAAAGCAATAAAATTACTTGCCATGAGAAATAAAACCCTATTCAACCCCATAAGACAATATCTCCTTCCAACTAAAACCCTGCATATTGTCGACCCTTCAGCAACCAAACACAGGTGGAATGCATAATCATAACAAAAATGCCAAAATATCGGCATTATTTCCACAAAGCCCAACTTGCAAGGATATGGCGACTGAGAAATTCAGTGCCATTAAAGCCCCACTACAAAATGGCATTCAATAGACTTAACTCTGCAAAGAGCCGTGTATATGGCAGTTCACTACCACCACCATGTATCTGGCAAGGTACAATGCATAAATATCCTCGAGTTTGCATTCGAAACCCATAAGGGTTTTAGGGAATTATAAACCTCAATTTAAAAAACCAAAACATTTGATATAACATAGGCTTATAGGTAAATGGTATAAGCCATGGGTTGTAAGCCCCTTTAAAAAAAACAAAAACAAAATATCTATATATATATATATCTATATTCTAGAACCATTACGATATTTTAGTCCTTATAAACACAAAGATAATATGTTAGGATAATTAATCCAATTAGAATTACATAACATATTAATAAAAATAACCCTACTAATATCACAAATCACAAGTAAATAAAATTAGGGTTATATTCTCCATAATCACTACAAATGACTGAATGCTTTGAAATCAAAACTATGTAAGTCTGTATAAAAAAGAACATATGTATTTGAAGCAAGCAAATCATTTAACATTTATGCATCAGTAAAACAAAAAATGAAGCATAACATCGTAATTAAATATATATTTCTCTTAGCTGATAAGTCAAATCGAACTGAAATAAAATTTCCTAATATTAATCCAAAAGTATTGTGCTTACACTACAATAACGTAAAATCAGAGATATCTAACATGATAATCTTGAGACAGCAATATGTTTTGACATAAAACACATGTTCCAAAAACTATAAAAACCATGTTCTACAGATAATATGATCATAACATCAAAAAATAAACTTATAACCACAAAGTCATAATATGCAGTAAAACCCAAGTAGTGGTCAGGCATGACAAATTTCCATGTTGAGGTGATTTGAGTTTGATCAATTATTCTTGATACAAGTTGGTGTCAAGTTTCCTTTTTATTATTTTGCAAATCCATTGCTATTTATTTAATGTACAATTGTGGAGAACTTTTCAAATTATTGACTTTTGTGTTTCTGAGGTTTTCTTACAAGTAAGAAACATTACTTGATTAAAAAGTTCACAATGTCTTTTAGAATCTTGTGGGGTAGATGTTACACACACCTTGGAGAAGATTCTAGTCCATCAATAGTGGCAGTAGGTTTTCAATATAGATCATTGTTTGCTATTGTTCTGGTTCACACAGTTCATATGAGAAATGCTTATCTTAGTATTTTGGGTTTGGTGCAAATGTCAGGTGGTTGCATCTCAAGACTGGCTTGAAGTCACACAGAATTAACTTGGGGAAAAATTTTACAACTTCACACACCATGGATTAGGGACATGTTTTGAATTACTAAATGACAAAGAGAAGAAAACCCTCTAGAGCACAATTTCTGCCTTGATTATTATGCATTTTACTAACACTAAACCAACCAATGAAATTGAAAATTCTTAGACAAGTTACTACTTCTCAAAATTAAAAAAATGCTTTATGGAAATTCACTTGCTACTCGAAATTTAAAGTATGATGTTAGGATATTCAAATGATTATTTCACTTTGATTCTTTGCAGGGAGCTACTGATTTCTTTTCATAGAGCAATAGGACAAAAGCCTCTGTGAATCATATTTTATAGGTAATTTATTTCATTTTGATTGGTTTTTGAGGTGAGATTTAGTTCTGCATTTCTTATGTCTCCGTAGTGATATCTTTGGTATTTATTTAGAGATGGTGTAAGTGAAGGACAGTTTTACCAAGTTCTACTTTATGAACTAGATGCTATTCATAGGGTCAATTTCCTAATACTCACTATAGTACTTGCTATTCAATTGAGATAGACACAACTCATTAGTTTGTTTGTATTCTCTTTGGATTTTGTTAAAGAAGACAATTGAATGCTATATGAACTAAAATTTCTATGGTGTCAATAGGCTTGTGCAATTCTTGAGCCAAATTACCAACCCCAGTGATATTTGTTGTTGTTCAAAAGTGGCACCATTCTAGACTATTTGCAAACAACCATGCAGATAGGCATTCTATAGATAGAAGTGGGAACATCTTGCCAAGTCTTTGATACATAATAAAGAAACTGAATTTCATAAATTGTTCTTTTGACAGTTGATTTGTTTAAATATTTCCCATCAAAAATTACTTAGTGCATCTCTTTTTTTTTTTTTGCACAGGAGCTTGCAGATCTGAAGAATCTGATAATGAAGAATCTGAAGAAGATATTGTAGCAAAGGCATATTTGGTGTTCTTTTTAAAGTGAAAATGTGACTGGAAATTTTGTATACTGTCATATTTCACATGTATAAAGGTCAAGTTGTAAATAGAGGTGAAGCTATATGGATTCAAGTTTCTTCTTCATTATTTATAATGCTCTCGATTCCTCCTTTGTAGCTATAAAAATACTTGTTTATTTTCACCTTTCCAGATTTTCTTCAAGATTCCAAAATATCTTGGGCTGACCCTACTCTAGCATGTCCTAACTCCTACTTGGTTCAAAAACCTAGCTCCTTTCTATATGTGTCTTGCTCTTACTACTCCATCTACAGGTTACAAACAAATCATCCTTCTTCCACCAACGAGTCATTCCATTCAAGAAAGACCATGTCTGACGATATCAACGCACAAAAAAATAGGGAGAGAATTGCTAGACTGTGGTCTAACTTAAAAAGAAAAGGTGATGGAAAATGTTATTTTCCTTGCAAAATGTGTAAGGGCTTAAAGACTCAAAGAAATCTAATCACAATAGCTTAGCAACATTGTAGGCAACATGGTCACATTGAAGGGGGAAACAAATATTGTCCATTGGTATGTATTTTAATGGTTTAAAAATAACATAAGACATGATTTGATGATGACATCATGGTCATAGTTAATATAAGGTCATCATTTTCACATAGGTCAACGTCCCTAAGTTTCACGTTATGGACCATGACAATTCAGAGAATGCAAATTTCCAAACGAGGGAACATGGAGGTGTGAATATTGAAGTAGAAGGTAATGATACCATGGAAGAAGACCAAGATGATCAAAATGATCACAATGATCAAGATGATCACAATGATCAAGATGATGATGATGGTGATGATGTTGATGCAGAGCTTGATGTACCTTTACTTGAGAAGGTACACCAGTCCCTATATGAAGGCTCCAAAATAACTCTTCTTGCCGATGTATTGTTGTTGGTGAACTTGAAGGTTATGAATGGTTTATCCAATGTATCAATGACATGTATGTTAAGGTATGCCATCTTCTTTCATTATTTTACTTGTAGTTCCCTTACAATTAACATTGGGCCCGTGTAGCGATTAATATTCTTTAAATTAAAAAATTATATTTTTGGTTGTAGGTTGATAGGTGAGTGTTTGTTACCACCATCAAACATTCTACCTCACTCGCATCGAGAATTATCTTCCATCATGAAAGATATTGGAATGGAGTATCAAAAAATACATACATGTCTGAACGATCATATTATATATCATAAATAGCATGAATTTGCAACACAATGCCCTACTTGTCATATCAGTGGATATCAATCAGATCAATTAACAAAAAAGGTGCCTCGCAAGGTTCTTCGGCATATTCTCATTATTCCACATCTACAATGATTATTCAAGTGTAATAGCTTGGCACAATTTATGGATTACCATGCACGCAATAGAAGTCAAGATGACATTATGCGAATGCCTGCAGATGGTTTGGCATTTAAAGAAATAGAGGAAAAATGGCCACACTTTAAAGAATAACCTCATAATCTCAAGCTTTCATTAGCAGTGGACGGTGCCAATCCTTTTAGAGAGATGAGATCTACTTACTTGGTGTGACCTATTTTTGTTATCAACACTAACATACCTCCTTAGTTGTCCATAAAGAGAGAGCACATAATGTTGACACTAATTGTTCTAGGTATTTTTTGATTTAGTGGTCATCTAAATTTATTTATTATTACTAATCCATCAAATGGTCATAATAATTATTTAATTTTTTTATTCATTCAATTAGGTAAGTACCAAGTTAAAGATATCAACATATATATTGAACCCCTTATTGACGAGTTGATGGTGTTATGGAATGGGGTTACTATCTATGACATCTGTAGACCAATAGGACAAAGACAATTTTAATTTTAAGCAATGCTTGTATGGACAATACATGATGCCCCTGGGCTAACACATTTTTGTGGTATGTTCTCTTCTTGACACCTCTTTTTTGGTATGTCAAAGTTAACACATTTAATCCAATTATACATGATCTTGTAGGTCTTCAAACAAAGGGAAAATTTGCATGTCTAGTTTGTGGTCCAAAGACAAAATCTTGTCATTCAAAAACTTTAAGAAAGCAGGTGTTCGATGAGAATAGACACTTTCTGCACAGAAATCATAAGTACTGAATTACCAAAAAACATCTTTTTAATGGGAAAGAAGAGACTACATCAAAGCCACAAAGAGTGAAACCTCAACTATGGAAGTTGGCATACAATAAAATAAATTGTCGAGGTAATGTCATTCCATCTGATGGTTTTTGTTTCAAATTTATATTTTGATATTGTGTTTTGTTTACTGATGATGTGATTGATGCTTGTAAAGGTAATCAAGGCATCAATGACCAACTTCCAAAAGGACTAAAAATTTATCCTATACAATTTACTAGGTTGTCATACTACGAGCAACTCTCAATTGTGCATTTGTTTGATCCTACGCATATTGGAAAGAATGTAATAGAGACATTATGGAAAATCTTGGATGGAAGGCGTGACAAAGATCAAATTGTCAAAACTTGTAGTGACATTGAAGAATCCAACCATGCAATAAAAAATGGCATTTGATCAAATAAAAATGGAGACCAGATTGATACAATTGCCCTTCCTTGGTTATTGTCGGAGTAGTGGAGCAATGCTATAAAAGAAGTCATAAAAAAATACGATTTCCCACAGGATTTTTTGTGAATGTAAACAATCTCATATAAAAAAAAAGTGAATTTGGACAAAGGTTGAAAACACATGACTGACATACATTTATTAAGGTAATCCATGTTATTTTTTACTCACTATATATTTATATACTGCATGTAGTTTTAATTGCATTCTCTTATAAAATATTAACAAGATCATTTTACAAATATTGCAGTATGTTCTACCTCTATCTCTCCCACACCACTTTGCCAACAATGTCAAACAGGTTATATATGATCTTGGAAAATACATGAGGTGGTTGTCATCTAAAGAAATCAATAAATAAGATATAAAATATTGGAAGAGAAAAATTTCTCTTTTGATATGTGAAATGCAAAAGTGTCTATGTCCAAGTTTTTCCAATGCACAAGAACACTATCTTATACATCAAGTTGAGGAGATTGAATTGTGTGGACCTATACCAACTAGGCCAATGTGCATGGTTGAGAGGCACTGGAAATTTTTGAAAGGCTTGGTTTGATAGAGAGCACATCTTGAGGGTTCTATGGTGGAGGGATATATGGTATACCAGACCATGGTGTACATTAGTGAATATCTTCCTAAGTTTGCAGCAAAAATTTATGTAGATCGTATTTGGGATCCCAACTCAATTAACAAATTTGAAGGGGAGTACTTGATGGGCAAAGGTAGATCGAGGAAAGTGAGAGGTAAATCTAAGATGTTATTATAGTTAATTAATTCTTATAAATCTTCAATATAAGTTATTTTTAATTGGTGTATTTTTTTTGAAACAGGTGGTCGGGAGTGGGATGTAATACATTTTTATATTGCGAACAATCTTGACTAGATGACAGAACGGATTGAACGATGTCAACAAAATGGTTGCTCATTAACATGGGAAGGTGTTCCTTCATTGGTTATAGAAGCTCATTGTAATGGAGATTGCAATGTTATGTTGATGGCAGTTGATCTAGTAAAGGGTTTAAGAGGTGGACAGGTACATAGATATTTATTAATGATCATAACTCAAAGTATGTTTCATATCAACTCATGATGAAAATAATTTACACACACTTCAAAAATTATAAGTCAAGCACCACAAAGCTATGTACTATCATGGCCACAAATTTCTCATAAAAAGGTTGGATGACACAAAGAAAACTTGTGATTCTAGGGTAATTGTAGTTTTCGAGGTCACCTATATATCATCTAGAAACAACATACATCCTCAACAATCTCAAAATCAATACTATGGAATTTTGGATGATATAATTGAGTGTGAATTTAACACCTTCAAAGTAGTTCTATTCGTCATCAAATTGTATAGGTTACGACTAAATCAAAATGATCCAGATAGAATGGTTATTCAACAAGGATTTACAATGATCAATACAAGGTCATTTGAGCCAATTGGAGATAAGCCCTATGTTCTTCCAAGCCAATGTGAGCAAGTATTTTATTCAGAGGCTCCACATAAATAGGGTTGGTCATTTTTTGTTAGACATGATCCAAGAGGAAGGCCGATAAAGTATAATGTTATGGAAGAAGAAGATATTGAAGATGATGAAGAAGCAGCTGATGAAGATCAAGATGATGGTGATGACGATGATGGTGATGGTGATGATGATGGTGGTGATGATGATGATGATGATGATGATGGCAATGGTGATGATGACAATGATGATGACAATGATGATGATGATGAAGAAGAAGATAATCAATGACTAAAAACATCGTCACCCCTTGTTGATGATCTTGCATTCCATATATAAGGTAAATTTGTTCATGTTTATGATGTTGCATATTGTTCATGTTGTCTTCTATGTTATTTGTAGCATACACGTATCATATAATTTTTAGCTAACTTAAGATAAATGATTAACATATGCAAAAAATTTGATTACATATTTATTGTATTCATTTCTAATGATTACAACATTTGTTATTTATAGTTACCAATGTTTATTTTGTGTCTGATTATGACCCTTTTTGCAAATAGTCAATTGACTATAGGTACATCATCACCCCTTCTATTGACAATCTTGCATTCCATATATAAGGAAAATTTGTTCATGTTTACGATGTTGCCTATTGTTCATGTTGTCTTCTAAGTTATTTGTAGCAAACGTGTATCATGTAATTTTTAGCTAACTTTAGGTAAATGATTAACATATGCAGGAAATTTGATTACATATTTATTTGCTCATTTCTAATGATTACAACATATGTTATTTATAATTACCAATGTTTATATTATGTCTAATTGTCACCCTTTTTGCAGTCCATATATAAGGTAAATTTGTTCATGTTTACACATATCATGTAATTTTTAGCTAACTTAAGATAAATGAATAACATATGCAGGAAATTTGACCCATTTGGCATGGATCGTGCACAGTGACATGGATCAACAGGTATAAGTCAATAAATAGACATAATTTTCTTATATTCTTCTTATTTATCATTGAGCACGTATGTTATAAATAGACATATTATATAATCATATAATGTAAATATAGACAAAGAAGGTCCGTATAGAAATATAATTGTATAATCACTTTCAACTTACTACATTTTATATTTATCACTTTCACTTTCCATTTGATGGATTGCAGGACCCACCAAATAGGTACTTGTCAGATCTATCTACATCGAATGAGGGAAATGAGGAAATGGTAGATGAAAGCTCTACATGTAGTATGACTAAAATAGGAAGATCAACTAGAGGTCAAAAGATTAGAAAAAAAATTGATAAACACATGCAATTTTTCCTTGCTAATGGGGGGTCATGTTCTTATGATGATGAGACCAAAGGTGACATCAAGGTGCCCTTTTAGTACACACACATTGAGAAAGAATGGGTACCCAATAAGCTACCTCCAATTAACATAGATTTTTGTGTTAATGAGAGGATATATCGCATTGCTCCATCCTCATTACATGGTTTGGGCCTATTTTCCATGGATGGGATAAAGGTATGTTACAACAAAGTTGTTGAATTGTTCAAGTATGTTGGTCCATGTTACAATTACAATGATTGGATGCAGATTGTTTGATATAAAAAAGTATGTGTAGGTATGCACTATCAACTAATTATATACAACGGAAAGAAAATGATCAAAGTAAAAGATTTGCTATGTACATTGATGGGAGACCAAAAGAAATAGGTAATATTGTAGATTTTATAAATAGTACATGACCTTCCTCAACTAGTAAGCAACCCAATTGCATATTTGAGGCATGTGAGGGGAATGAAATTTTTGTTTGTGCAATAAAATCAATAAGTACAGGGGAAGAAATACTAATAGATTACCATTTAAATCGCATAGATACAAAAAAAGTTACTATCATGAGGGTTTTAAGTACTATATACCATTTTGTTAGTAAGTTCTTTTTTGCTATCTATTGCTTTTAGTTAGCTGAAATTTTTATGTTTAATCTTTGTGACAAGATGATATGGATCCGACATATGATAGAGACCACCAAGATGCTACTCCCACCCCTTCTTCAGCAAGGGTAAACCTTATTGAAATTGTACAAATTAGATAGTTGAAATTTTTTATATTATTACATTATTTTATTTATGGTTTTTGAGTTTTTATGATAGTTTTACTGATTTTCCTCTCACAATTTGATGTTCAAGATAAGGGTAAAGCACCAGTAAGTATCGAGCCATGAGCTATGCCTTCTGATGAGGATATTGCTAAAACTCCCAATTAACAAAAATGTTGAAGAGAAAATTTTAAAAAATTAATTTAGAAATAATGAAAATTTTGGATGAGGCAAATATGGAATCTGAGGAGATGATGATGAGGCTATCAGATTTGAGAGTTCAAGCTCGTCGTTATGAAGTAAGTAGTAATGAATCTTTAGTTATAACAAAAGTTCAATAAAGATTTATATTTTATAATCTTTTATGTTGTGAAGTAAAATATGTAATATGTGCAAAAATACTTTATTGATGCAAATTTTTTAAAGTGTTGTAAGAAACTTTAACTACTAAATTCTTGTTATACAGGATTTTCTGGCAATTGATCCACAACTTGAAGGACAATGGGATGAGGCCAGTAGTAGCAAAGCTCTGACTACCATTGGTAAAATAATCTTTTAGCTAACAAGTTTGAAGAAATTTTTTATTTTGAACATTCAAAACTTCTTAACTTAACTCTTACTTTTATTATTTTAGAATGTCTTTGCTAATAATGTATTGTTCAGGTCATCTAGTGCAGGAGACTCCTACGAGGTTGACAGACACCTGTACGAGATTGCCAACTACAATGTCGGCAACAAGGGGATGGCCAGCTTGTAAATCCTTGTTTTTCTATATTTGGTTTTGTGTTAATTATGAGTTGATAATTTGTACTTTAATCTTGGGTACACGACATAGTGTATTATTATTTTGTGGTAGGAGATGCACTATCTGGTATGCTGCCAGATGTGGATCATAGTGTATGTATCGATGATAATTCACTATCATTTCCTGGAGCTACCTGTGTTTCTAGCATGAGAGCTACGCAGATAACATTGTTGATTGATGATAATGAATCAATGCCTTTGAAATGTCCCAAGATTCTAGGTACTTTAAATAATTATTTTTTATATTGTAATAAGGATTTTCTTGCAAGACATAAACATGATAGGAAGTTGTGAATGCAAGGGGCTTTTGATGTGGAGTGATGCCTCATGACCTTCTTTAGTATGTCATATTGTGCAAGTTGTTTAATTATTTTGGAATTCCTTTTTATTAGGGGTTTGGTAGGATCATCTAAATTATCAATGACCTTTTGTCTATACTAGTAATTCTCTAGTTTAGTAATTCAATACATTGCAATTTCATGCTTTCAGTAGAAGATACTAACCAATTTTTCTACAGAGAACCAAAAGTGGGAGTCTTCTTTCATATTCAATATTCAATTTTCAATGATTTCCAACATCATTTCTATTTCCTATTAGAGTTTTAGAGTGCTCATTTTCAGCTTCACTATCTATTTTAGCAATATTTGTTTTCCATAATATCCCAAGTATGATTAGTGACAACATCAATTAAGAATGACAAAAAATGAAGGTCATGGCAAGTTATATGTATTATGAACTATATTTTTTTCAAGGTATACTAATTAATATAGTTACAATACATTTTTTAGTTTCAGAACATTAGCAACAAAACCCTAGTAGAGTTTGACTGGTTTTAGACATTTTTAATTTTTTTCCAAACTTCTTTTTTGGTCAATTTTGGTCAAGTCCACCCTCCAACCCTGAAATAGATCACTAAAAAGATGAAATGTATCTCATTTTATGTATTTTTTATTCACTATGAAAAGTATTCTTTGCATGATTCATTTTAATGGTGCTTATTATTAATTATCCCATGACATTTTTTGCTGGAAACAATACATTTTATAGGAGGCTTTATGACCTCACACTATGAAGATTCAGGCCCACCATACGTAAAAAGTGGAACATCATAACTGAACTAATTTTATACCACTATTTTTTTTCATATCATTAATTGGTGCAACATTTTTCCTTTCATTCGGGTCTTTTCTTATACTAGCTATATCTAACAATTTTGTGTTTTTTCTTAAAAGGTGGAACTTCTAAGATCAAAATTTAAAAGATGAGCTCATCAAAGATATAGAGCATGAGTTTGGTAGTAATATTTTTTATCATAAAAAATTGTTACAAAAAGCTTCTAGACATCTTAAGCTTGTGAGGGACTCATATAGAAAGAGTCTCATCCCAAACCCTAAGTATGAGCATCCTCCTTTTGTTTCAGTGAGGGACTAGAATGAGTTCATTTTGGATGCAAAGGAGAAAGGGGAATGTCCAAAAGAAAGTAAACCAGCAAATCCAAAAAGGTATGCAATAGTATTAACTACTAGTACATTAATGAGAAAATTTAGGGTTCAACTTCAGTATCAACAATTTCAACTAGCTCAGTTTAATCTATATATTGATGAAAGGTATGTAATTCATATGTTGACACAATTGCTTTCACCCTATTATGAATGCTCTCTAAAATTTGGGCATCTAATAAACTGTTGTGGTTGATTGCACATAGAATGCCCATATACAACTATATATATCTCAATATGGGCATAAATCCTACATAAGATATAAATAGCGCACTTATAACTTCACATATAGCCCTACCTCATAGTTTCCTAACATATGCCCTAACTTTCTAAAGTTATTAATCTGGGAGTCATTATCTTTTTGTGGAGCAGCGATTTAGCACCACATATAGTAGAGACTAGTTGAGTATCCACATTTTGAGAACCATGATGTAGATCTAAGAAATAAAAAAAATCTACTGAGAAATATATTTTTTCAGCCTAAAGAGTTTTAATTTGAAAACAATGAAATCTAGGAAAACTGTTGGCTAGAAACAACATGAAAATGATTCTAAAGTACTGGCAAACCTGAGCCATTAATCTTTGTGGATTTCCCATGGCTCAACTCTCTGACTTGAATCTTATTTTATTGTTTTTTTATTCTATGACCCTTTTCACTCATAGTAGCTACTAGGATTAATGTCTTGAAAATATAGTAATGCTCAGCTACATGCACCATAGTTGTATGTGTTAGCAGTATAGGTGATAAATGATATTTAGTCAGTGTAATGACAAGTACAATTTTTTTGAAAAACTTTGCAAGAATTTTACTAATGGTCACTCTCCTAAAAGTAATAAGCATCACGTCCAATACCAGAAACACAAGATAATGACAACTGAGCACTCTCCTGACACTACAGTGTAGTTAAGTTATAGGACGCTAAACTGGTATTGTACCTATAAGTGTCTAAGATGTATTTTGTCTGGCTACACTAGTACCTAATATCTACTAAGATGCATATTGTCTGATTGACAGTCTACCAATCATATAGTTATGTGCAGCAGAGATAAATAATGGGTAAGAGTTAATATCGAATTCATGAAGTTTCCATAGTCCTTATGATTTCAAGATTTTTTTCCCTTTTTTATTAGACCATTTGGATTTTTTGTTGCCTACATTTTGGATCAAATTCTATGATTCATCATCAGGGCAGATGGCAAGAGAAGAACTAACATTGTTTGTAATCCATATGGTGGCAAAAAGGCTATCAAAAAATAACTGAATATGATTTTGACATGAATGTTTTGGTTCACTTTTTGTGATCTATCAAATTCATTATCAAGACAAGAAATGATATGTAGATGGTAGTTGTTAATTTTCTATTTATATGTTTATTTTGTTTAGTTTATGTTCTCATAAACCATACTATAAAAACCCTTTGATGAATTCCCATGGCCCTAGAACCTCTAACACATACAACTATACTACAAAAACCCTTTGATGAATTCCCATGGATTGAAAGTGGAAATCTCATGATCCTTCATATTTGTTTGTGGTTACTAGCCCTTTCCAACTATTTTGGATTATACCAGGCCACCTTATAAGTTATCATTTGTCATTTAGGCATTAAGAGTGCCTTGCATGAAAGGGTGGTCTAGAGATGCGTGCCTACAAATATAGATTTTTGTTGTTGAGATTTTCGAAAATAGGAAGAGCATGGCAATGTTATTTTGACTATTGATTGGAATTACAATAAATTCAAGCTATGGTAGCTCACTAAGTAGGAAAAAATCATCTTCTGTGACTCTGATCTTCTCATTCTTTTGAACTTAGACTTCTTATTTGATCTCCCATAAATATTTTCCACCAAAAACAACATATTCACAACAAAATTTTGTGAAGAAAATAATGATAATTCAAGAAATACTTATCTTGAAAGAAGTACACATGTAATTATCCCTAGACTATTTCAATCCACCTTATTTTCCCTCATCATCCCTATTATAATGACTAATACATTAAGCCTCTACAAGAAATTCAACCAAGCTAACTTGAGTATTATATATTGTTCTAAAAATTATCCCCTATACGTCACAACCTCTATTGATAAATAACATGATTACACATGTCACTATAAATGAATGTCATGAGAAAGGATAGAAAAATTGAAAGAATTGAGACGAGCTCATCAATGTGGTTGATATCTTTAACTTGAAAACTACTAACATACCTAGATTTCCCTCGAAATTTAATCTTGAATCGTCCACAATAAACATTTCTTGTATTATATATCCCAACTTGTATAGTTAGTGAAAAACAATTTTTTTTCATCTAATGTCTTCCACCATACATTGACAATCGTGTGCTCTCTCTTATTGAAATATGTGCACCACTCCCTACAAGCTCAACATGATGACATGAGAAAATATTTGAATTTGTTCTTTTAAATTTCTGAATCTATTGTGAATAATGGGTAATTAAAGATCAATTTAAAAGGCATATATGTGATGTTGTTTAGTTTTAGAAGTTATTTTATAATTAAAGGTATGATGCTATAATTTCTTTCCTTTTTTCATATTTTTGGTGGAACATGCTACTTTATGCTAAAACCTTCATACCAATATATAATAATCCACTAATTAGTATTGATCTTTATATCTATATCATCTAACATATTTCAAACTTTTCATAGGTTGCAGGACACATCAAAGGAAACAAAGGCTAGGCTGGAAAAGGTTGGGCAGCACAGACTTGGCTATGGGGAATATTCAAAAATCAAGGCACACATTGTAAGTAACAGTAAATGAATTGCAAAGAAAAATTATTTATAAAATGAAAATAATTTTGTTAATTAATAAAAAAATGGAAGGCACTGAATTTAAAATGGAGGCCACTGAAGAACACATAAAAATTGCCTTCAAGCAAGGCTATGCAGTGGTGGCTGAACGCCTATGGTAAGCTTCCATTGCCCTAACCGAACAGTATCCTGCATCATGTGCATAGGTAAATATGCCAAAAAAATATATTAGAAATTGAATACTTGAGCAACAATATATATGATAATAATGTGCATGACATTGCAATGTAGCCTGTTAATCATGACACAGATCATACGCAACATCATGAAGCCCCTGATGTGCATCGTATTGTCGATGGAGGTGCTCATTTTTTATTTACAACTAATTATGTAATTATTAATACAATTTAACATCTTTAATTGAACTTGGTGTAACCTTTTTGTGTTGAGTATATAGAATCATGTTGAACGAGTGTCAGAGGATGTTTAGACTGATTAGCAAGTAGATCATGTCACACATTTAGGTAAATAAAATCTATGTTTTGTTCTTTTAAATTATTTTTTTGATTTATAGTTCTTTTACTTAAATAAAAACTCATAATTCACTGATATAAAATGGTGTGAATTTAACTCATGAAGTACTTGTTATTGCAGCAGACCCCCCTTTGGTGAAATGGCCTCATGATGTTCCTAAATGGATGAGGAGGAGACATGTGTTAGACATGTCTTAGAATTTTTATGAAAAAAAGAAACGACAAGAAAGCCAAAAAGTAATGATTATTCATGAATGACTTACTCTTGAATATTGTTAATGAATACTGTGTTAATGAATATTATTCGTTAATGTTGGGTGTTAATGAATATTGTGTTAATGAGTTATTCATGAATGACTTACTCTTGAATATTGCGTGTTAATAAGTTTTGTGTTAATGAATTATTCATGAATGTTGTGTGCTAATGAATGTTATCATGTGATTATAATGATTGAATGTTATATTTTAAAAATGGATGAATGAATGAATGTTATTAAATGTTAATGGGGAATTTAGAGTGATGTTCGGGGGAAGGGGCCAAATGAGCTTCCACCTTCATGTGGTTGGCCCTATTTAGTATAGAATATTTAACTATTCTTGAAACCAAGTGAAGCTCAAACTTTAAAGATAAGCTTATAGTTAATAGTGACAACCGATTCGCAAGTCGAAATGAAGTTCTTCATTACAGGTACCTTTTTAGTTTTTAAAGCACGATGTCATGTTTTAATATTGTATAGTTTTTTTTCTTAAGTTAAAGTATTATTTTACTATAACAACATAATTTATGACCATTTTAGTAACTATTCTAACATCACTTTATGACAAATCCTGTTTTGGCAAAGATGGCGATAAGTGGTGATGTCTATTCCTTGGGAGATTGGATTGCATAGGTTTGTATCTCAAAATCATTTACATGTGGTAGAAATGCATACTTACAACCATTTCATTCTACATTTAAAAACATTGATGATAATATTGCTTGTTTTAATTTATATTTTTGTCTATAGTCATTAGAAATGTTGCAACCTTAGACTGCATATTTTAAATCAAGCCTTGTAGCTATAGTCACTGCAATTTAGCGAGCTATATTTGAAAGCTTTCATAATACAAAATGTTTACATATTACTCTTTGGTGAGCTAAGGAAAACCTATTTTTTTCTTCATTGCAGTTTTGAATTGTTCTATATCAATCTTACAAATGAGAAGCTACACCAACACTTCAATCAAGTCAGAAAGTTCCATATCTATTAAATTATCATAATTTTTGAAAGAAATATATATTTAATACATTTTTTTTTGCTCTTTGCTCAAGATATATTTGCTTAACTATTTTAATATTATTTTGTTGTGTATGATATTTACTTTTTTCTATGGATTTTTGTATATGTTGTGCAACATGTCTTTAGATGGAACAGGATGAATACACAAGAAAAGAAATTGATTGGATCTACATTGAATTTGTTGACAATCAAGATGTTTTGGATCTGATTGAAAAGGTCTTTTTTGATATCCATTTCCTTTTCTAGTTAGATGTAGATGCAAACTGCATAGTCAAACATACACACAATATATCATTTTAATTAAGGTTCTCAATAAACATCTTGGGTATAGATAAACCAGTGGGGTTAACACTTATTCATAACTTCAAATAATAATTTTTTCTATAGAATTGAGTATCTTATGGACTAAATATTTTAGAATTAATGATCCCTTTCTCAATTTAACTTATAGTGCTTTTTCATAAATTTGTGTTTATTAGAGCACAAACTTTTGAATCTGAGGGCCAAGATCTTAAATACAACTATATTTTGTATATGCAAAAACCAGGGGGAATTGTAGCTCTTCTGGATGAAGCATGGTATGTTTATGAGACCGTTTTTCATACAATTTTTGAGATGCCCATTTGACATCATATTATATGCTAGTTTCCCTTGAACTTTGTTTTTTAATTCATAGATTTCAAAATAAGAATGGCATTTCCATTACTATGTGAATAAGATATAGGGAATGGGAAGAAAATAACAGTGACATTTTTTTAGCTATGAGGACAAGATATAATGAATGGAAAGTTATAATGTAGCTGCTCAACAAAATAGGAATCTCACAAGCATCAATAGAAGCTGAATACCAATGAGAGTAAATCTTGGACTTCAACTTTGAAGAAAATATTAGGCCATGATTAACTTAACAAAATAGGGATAATAGGAAGGCTTGGATTGGTTAACAGATTATATAAATTAATAATTTGAAACCTAGCAAGAAAATACCATATTAGATAAAGTGAACAATCACCAACATGTGCTCATTTCTCTTAGGCGATTATCTTTGTTGAAATAACACATGCTAATCTCTTACAGAATTTAGATCGTGATGATAAGTACACCCCAATCATCCTAGAAATCTACAACAAATCTATCCAAGTTTATGGCCTGTTATTATTATGAGCTTTATAAGTTTATATAGTTCATTTTTTGTTAAAATTTTCTATTACATTTTGGTTTTCTTTGTGTTGTACATAATCAGAATTAAACCCATTTATTTCTTATTACAGGGCCGCATCAGCCTTATGCTTGAAAAAAGAAGAGGAAGCCTCAAGTTAAAATATTATAACATGAGGCTTCCTCTTCTTTTTTTGAGCATCAACCTTATGCTCAAAAAAAGAAGAGGAAGCCTCATGTTATAATATTAGAACCACAAGATCCATAGGAGAATGTCAAAGATAGTCACGATGTGCCTATTAGCAATAGGTACATCATGACTATCTTTGACTGATAGGCACATCATGACTATCTTTGACATTCTTCAATCATGAATTATCTTTCAATTGAGAGCTCGCAAGGGAGATTAGCTAGCGAAGATGCTCTGTTAGCACCTTCAGAATTAGCAGGAAAGTGGGGTGTGGGACCTCCTCCAGATAGGGTACCATTGGATCAAATCCAACATTAATCAATCAAGGTTTAGAACCAGCTCTAAGGTAGTTCATCATATTAGAACATGGAAAATGGTGCCTTATTACCTTTTTATGTTTATCGCTTACCTATCTGCAACTCCACAATCAATATTGACAGTCTCTTGCCCTCACCATGCAACTGAAATACTTTACTTTTATTGATGTAGCTAAACTACGAGTGCCTTTTGTGTTCTTGACAAATCGTAAGCTTTCAACTTTTGTGAAGCCATTACAGATGCAAATGAACAACTGGTAAGGTGTCAATTTTAAGGCAATTTTTTGTTTCTATAATGTACAGTTCAATTGCTAGAAATATTTCATCTAGAGGCATCAATTGATAGATTGTTAACTTTTCATGTCATTTTCTACTTTGGTTGGGTAGTTCTCCTTGCATTTGTAAATCTTGTTGCAGTCTTTAGCCTAATGACAGTTTGGTATTACATCTAGGGCGATAAGATAGTTGACTTAAAACTTTGCATTAAAGAAAACATCAAGGGATAATATTTGAATTGTGGATATTTGTAATTTATGTTGATTTTAGACATAGTTATAGTTATAGTTATATATGTGACTAGAAATGTAAGTTTTTTTGTCACGTTTATCTGTTTGAAAAATAGAGATTAGTTGTGAAATTATTGGCTTTTATTCCTAATAAATAATTCTTTCCTAATTTTATTTTTCCCTGTAGGAACCAAAATTTAGATAGGTTGTGCCAATATTATTACAAAGGCTTTACTCTCATAGGAGCCTTTTAAACTGAACAAAATTTGAGTTGTAAAGCATAATTGCTCAGTGGAGACTCAGGATATCATGCACATTTCTCCCTCCTTCCCATTGTTTTGTATGAAATAAGTCATGTGATGAACAAAACAATGGTGTGGAGAAAGAAATGTGCACGATACCCTAGAACTCTCATGCACTGAGCAATTATGCTTTAGAATCAAATTTTGTGTAGTTTAGAAGGCTCCTATGAGAGCAAAGCTTTTACAATAATTGGCATAGCTCATTGAAATTTCTACCTATCTTTGGTGTCAATTTCGATGCACATGTTTGCACTTTGACATCAATTGTATGGCATCGGTGTAGAAAATTAAGGAGTGTTGGTCACAATTTCAATGCCAAATTAGGCGTGGTTTACATCAAAATTTTGACCAGCGACACTTGCAAATGGGAAAATAACAGTTTAGGTTGGACTAAGGAAATTGATGAAATTCATGTCAGTAAGTCCACCTTTATGAAGTCAAAATTTTGATGCAAAATGTTTGCATCAAAAAATTGACTAAAAAAGGCTGACAACAAGTTTAGTCATCTATTCGACCTACTCTCATTGAAATTATGACCTTTTCATGTCAAAATTTAGGCCTAAATTTACTGGTGTGCACTATCTTGTTAAGTTATTTATTTTCAGTAGGTGTCAATCTATATGGTGTTTTATTTGGAAAATAGCTCCAGGAATCAAATCCATGTAATGAATTATACTTCTCATTGGAGGTAAACCATTAGGTATATCTTCTGCAACAATATCCTTATACTCATTTAGCAATTTTGTAATTTCCACTGGTAAACGATCAATACTACCAATTTTTGATGTCACTTGGTTACCACTAGCTTTTGTCACTTGGTCACTACTAAATGACACTTGGTTAGAATTATTTTATGATACTCGATAGCTATAGGCACAACTTGGTCTCCTATGAATTATGCAAAAAATTGATTCTTCTTCATTTCCTTTTCAAATTGCTTTCCATTAACCATGAAATTTTTTATAGTAGTACAATTAACTTCATCTAGAATTTCAATCAAAGGAAATAATATTTTCTTTTTTCCATTCACCCAAAGAGTATATTGATTCAATCTTCCATCATGCATAGAATATTTATCATATTGTCAAGGTCTACCCAACAAAATATGACAACAATCCATGGACATAATATTACATAGAACTTCATCAAAATAATGTCCAATCTTAAATTTCACAATACATTGTTCACTTACCAATATCTTATGCTCATATTTGATCCATGAAACATGATAAGATTTAGGATGCTCTAACCTCTACAATTGAAACTTTGTAACCAATTCTTCTGATGCCAAATTTGTATAACTTCCACTACTAATGATCACCTTGCAACATTTTCTAGCCATCTTACATATGGTCTTGAAAAGACTTCTCCTTAGGATAGGTTCCTCTTCACTTCCCTTATTACATAAGTTTCTTCTCACCGTCAGATTTTCTCCAGCCTCAAGTCCACTAGGTGAACCCTCAATGTCTCCTTGAATCACAACATTTCTATTACCTTTCCTAATTTCAGAGGATCTACACTCAAAAGATCTATGCCCTTCTTTACCACATTTGAAACAATTTCCATGAAAACCACTTCTAGAATAAGAATTACCTCTTCCTCCATAAGAACAAGTACCTCCTCAGTAGGAATCACCACCTTTCCACTCAGTCTTTCCTTTATAATCATTCTTCCACTCAAATTTGTCCTTATCTTGCACAGAATTGTCAGATTTGCCACCTTCTCCATAAGATCTACCTTTGCCTCTCTGGAATCTACCACCTCTATGTTAGGAATTGACAAATCCAAAACAATATAAGAATAAATAGTTAAATGCAAAAACAAAAGAAGAAAACTATAAGAACACAAATAACATAGATTTAACGTGGTTCAACCAAAACCTGGGCTACACCCACCTACATAGTCGTCCAATCTTTCATATTATCTAGTGATTATAGTGCAAATCCTTATAGCTCAATACTGCCGCAAGAACAACATATCTCATTATACATCACGTTATCTTGATACCTAACCCTAAGCTATCTTATATGATATATCTCGCTTTAGGGTTACAATAAGCCTAACTGAATGTGGCATGATAAAATAGGAGTAGAATTTTTTTTCAAAGAATTATGAAGTATGTACAGTACTTCTTTGATCAGTCACCACAAACTAACAATCTCCCACTTGGAGGATGATCAGACTCCACTCTAGACAACAATCTCCCACTTGGAGACTAATCCTATAGCAACATCACTACCACATGTGGCTCCCATTGGATAAAACCCTTTGTTGTGTATTATCTCCATGATCATCAGTCAAGAAGCTCAATAGAAGCTGAGCAAGAAACTGGCTTCTCCTTGGGGACTACCTTCATGAACATGTCTACAAGATTATCACTTGTGTGAATCTTTTCAAGTCGTAGTTGGCCATCCTCCAAAATAGACCATATAAAATGGTACCTAAGCTATATGTGCTTTGTCCTTGAATGAAAATCAGAATTCTTTACAAGATGAATTGCACTCTGGCTATCACTATACAATGGGCGATCTTCCTGCTTTTGACCCAATTCCTCTAGAAAACATTGTAACCAAATCATCTCCTTGCTAGCTTCTGTAGCAGCTACATACTCAGCTTTGGTGGTTGAAAGTGCATTAACCTTCTGCAATCTAGAAATCCAACTGGCTGCAGTACCTCCTACAATAAAAACATATCTTGTAGGGATCCTCCTTGTATCAACATCTCCAGCTAGATCAAAGTCAAAAAAACCACTCAAAGTAGAACTAGATCCTGTAAAACATAATGCCTTTGTAGTAGTACCTCTCAAATATTGAAGTATCCATTTGACAACACTCCAATGTTCCATACCCAGATTACTCATATACCTACTGACAACTCCCACTGCATGAGCAATATCTAGCCATGTGCATACCATTACATACATCAGACTTCCAATGGCTAATGAATATGGGATGTTAGACATTTTATCTACCTCTTCCTATACCTTTGGGAACATCTCCTTAGTCAATTTGAAATGATTAGCCAAATGTGTACTGACTGCTTTTGCATCCAGCATACTAGATCTTTTCAAAACCTTCTTTATATACTCACTTTGGAACAAATTCAAGGTTCTATTTTTCCTGTCCTGTGTGATCCTCATACCAAGGATTTTCTTAGTAGCACCTAGATCCTTCATAGCAAATGACCTTGCTAATTTCTATTTAAGTTCATTTATCTATTGCATATTAGACCCATCAACAAGCATGTCATCAACATAGAGTAATAGAACAATGTAACTCCCATTATCCAATCTCTTTAAATATACACAATGATTAGAATGACATCTATGGTAACCTTGTTCAGCCATGAAACTATCAAATTTTAAATACCATTTTCAAGGTGCCTACTTTAGGCCATACAAACTCTTCCTTAACTTGCACACCAAATTCTCCTTACCCTTGACCTCATATCCCTTTGGTTGCTGCATGTAAATTTCCTCCTCCAAATCTCCATGAAGAAAGGTTGTTTTCACATATATCCATTCAAGATGCAAGTCATCTGTAGTAATAAGACTTAGTACAGTTCTAATTGAAGTCATTTTTACAATAGGGGAGAATATTTCATCAAAATCTATACCCTTTTTCTATGTAAAACCTTTTACCACAAGTCTGGCCTTATACCTTTTCTTTCCTCCATCTTCCTCCTTCAACCTATAAACCCATTTGTTAGGCAAGGCTCTTTTGCCTTTAGATAAAGGGACTAAGTCCCAAGTCTTATTTTTCAATAAGGAGTTCATCTCCTCTTTCATGCCCACTTTCCACTATTGTCTAGCATCTACCTGTATTGCCTCTTTATAATCCTTTGGTTCACTAGAATCAGTCAATAAAATAGAGTATAAAGAAGGAGAAAACCTTTCAAGAGGTCTACTCAACCGATTAGAACATCTAACACTTACAAGAGTTTGTGGGATAACCTGTTGTTACTGAGCATCAGATACCAGTGGCATTTCTTTTCTAGGAGTCTCATCCAAAACCACATAGTCTTCTTTGACTTGTTCATGCTTCCTTTCCTGCAACTGTTCTTTGTACATGACCTTCTCATTGAATATAACATCTCTACTTCTAATTATTTTCAGATTTTGAAAATCCCATAACCGATAACCATAGTCATCTATTCCATATCCAATGAAGGTACATTTATGTGATTTAGCATCAAGCTTGGTTCTATTTTCTTTATCAACATGGAAAAAAGCTTCACAAACCAAAGTTTTTAGAAATGAATAATTTACCTTTTTACCAGTCCATGTTTCCTTCGGAATACCACCATCCAAAGGAGTTTAAGACCTCCTCTTTTTATCAAATAGACAATAGTGTTTACAACATCTACCCAAAAAATGAAGTGGCAGCCCAACATGCAATCTCATGCTCCTTGTATGTTCCATGATTGTCCTATTCATCCTCTTAGACACACCATTTTCTTGTGGAGTTCCTGGAATAGTCTTCTACCTTTTGATTCCTTTAACAGAACAATAATCTTCAAAGGACTTGCTGCAATACTCACCTCCATTATCTGATCTGAGACACTTTAGTTTCTTTCTTGTCTCATTTTCAACCAAAGCTTTCCATTTCTTGAAAGTTTCAAAGACATTAGATTTTTTCTTTAGAAAATACACCCATGTCTTTCGAGTTGAGTCATTAATGAAAATAACATAGTAATGAGAGCCACCAAGAGATGATACCTGAGCTGGTCCCCACACATCCGAGTGCACTGGCTCCAACTTCTCACTCTTCTTCTCTTTTCCAACTTTGAGAAATCTGACTCTTCTTTGTTTACCATAAACACAATTTTCACAGAACTCTAAATCAAATATTTTTCAATCCTGGCAAAAGATTCTTAGAGTGAAGAATTTTCATCCCTTTCTCACTCATGTGCCCAAGCCTATGGTGCCAAACAACTGAATCTATTCTTGCAACATTTATAGTAACTTTCACTACACTATCAATGTTAGTAGCAACTAAAGTGGAATAAGTGTTCCCAGTACACAAGTACAATGTGCCAACCTTTACACCTTTAGCTACTACTAATGAATCTTTCATTACCTTCCAGACATTGTCTATAAACATGACTACACGACATTCACTACCTAGTTGTCTTGTAGAAATTAAATTTCTTCTTAAATTAGGAACATGCCTTACCTCCTGCATAATCTAGTCATTTCTATTTGGCAACTTGATCTTTATTTTTCCTTTTCCAACAATAGGATAAGGCTCATCATCCCCCAAATATACCTGCCCAAAATCACCTTGAACATCATCTTGAAAATATTTCCTATGGGGTGTAGCATGGAATAAGGCCCCAGAATCTATTACCCATGAATCATTAGCATTATCTAAACATAAGATTAAAACATCTTGTAAATCATTACTTGCAACATTAGCTTCTTTACTGTCATTATCACTTCTGTCTCCTTGTTTATTTTTTCGAGACCATCAATCTTTCTTCAAATGACTAGGTTTTCCATAGTACCAACAATCTTTCTTTCCTTTAGACTGAGAACATCCTTTCGACTTTCCTCGTGACTTATTATGCGAAGGGCCTTTTCCTCTTTGAGTCGTTCTTCCTCTGTTCTCCACATTCAATGTGGAACCTAATGAGGTTGAAGTTTCACCTATGCTTTTCCATTGCATGTCCTCACTTAGGATAACACCAACAACTTCATCAAATTTCAAAGTATTTGAACTAGAGACAGAGTTACTTACAACCATAACCAAGCTATTCTAGCTTTCTGGTAAAGAACATAAAAGTAAGAGAGCCCTAAGCTCTTCATCGAATGAAATTTTTACAGATGACAATTGACTAGTGACTATGTTAAACTCATTTAAATGATTCGCTATAGATCCTCCCTCACCCATTTTCATATTAAATAAACGCTTCATAAGAAATACCTTATTCAAAGCTAAGGGTTTCTCGTATAACTTAGCGAGTGTCTCCATCAACTCTACAATCATTTTTGCCTTTGATACATTGAATGTTATAGATGAGGCAAGGTACAATTGAATAGATCCCAATACCTTCCTATCCAAGATCTCCCAATCTTCCTCTGTGATCGTTCATTGTCTCTTAGTTTTCCCTTCTAATCGCTTCCACGAATCCTTCTGATACAGATAATCTTCCACCTGCATTTTCCATAAATAAAAAATTTTGGCCATTGAATTTTTCAATCTTGAATTTGGAATCCTCCATTGCTCGCACTCAAATCTGAAAGTCCTGTCAGTCTACAGCAACAAACCTCACTCTGATACCAATTGTTAGGAATTGACAGATTCAGAACAATATAAGAATAAATAGTTAAATGTAGAAACAAAAGAAGAAAACCATAAGAACATAGATAACACATAGATTTAATGTGGTTCACCCAAAACTTGGGTTACATCCACCTACATAGTCATCCAATCTTTTTTAATATCCAGTGATTATAGTACAAACCCTTACAGCTCAATACCACTGCAAGAACAACCTATCTCATTATACAGCACGTTATCTTGATACCTAACCCTAAGCTATCTTATATGATATATCCTGCTTTAGGATTACAATAAGCCTAACTAAATATTGCACAATAAAATAGGAACATAAATTTTTTCAAAGAATTATGAAGTATGTACAGTACTTCTCTGATCAGTCACCACAAACTAACAATCTCCCACTTGGGGACTAATCAGACTCCACTCTAGACAACACTCTACCTCTTTTTCTTTGTTTATGCTTCTTTGTCAAGATCTCATCTTTCAAGGCATATTTATATGCTTCCTCCAAACTTTCCAATCTCACAAAACTTATCTCATCTTGAATCCCAAATCTCAAATCATTTAGACATCTTGCAATTTTCTCAATATCATCATCCACATGTCTAGATTTGATGTCCAATCTAAACAATTCCTTACTATACTCCTTTACAGTCATGTCTCTTTGTCTCAAATTTTGCATCTTTCTCAACAAGCTAACTTGATAATCAGTAGGAAATAACTTTTTCTTTACCTTGTTCAACATCTTCAGCCAAATCCTAATCTTCTCCTTTCCTCTCATTTGTCTATTAGTTTGCAAATGCTTCCACTATAGTGAGGCATGTCCTTTCAACCTAGTAATTGCAATTTTCACCATCCTATTATTAGGAGTGTTTTCATAGTCAAAGAACTTCTCCATTTTAGAGATCCAATCCAACACAACATTGGTATCCAATTTTCCATCTTAAGGAACAACTTCTACAATAGGCTATGAATTTTTCCTAGACAATACTCTCAACAACCTTGACTCATCTTAATCATCTTCAGGTTTTGGATTAGGGTTTGGTGTTGCTGCTTCATCATCACTCAAATCATCAAGATGTGCTCCTCTTCTCTGGACTATCTCTAAAGCATCTAATTTGGATACAATTTGTCGCAATGTATCCAATGCCACATTGTTAGCATTTCCTCTACCTCAAACCATCTTTTCAATCAAGTTCCTACAAGATCATAACCCTCTATAAGTTGTAGGTCAAATATGTAGAATGCAATCCTATAACCAAATTCACTTAGGGTTCTACACAATCCAATCTCCACAAGAAAGAACCTCGATCTCTAATACCACCTGACTTAGGGAGGGATGAGATAACTAGGGCCAAAGGCATGCCCATCTATTCAAACTACTTGTGAGATTAAACACAACAAAACAAACACCAAATAACAACAAATACATGATATAGAGGAAAAAAATACTTTCATATATTTATCAAAATAATAGATACATGCCTAGTTGTAAGGCCTTATGGGTTATAACCAATATTACAATTTAGATTCAACCCACAATGATCAAACTTCACATTTAAGCTTGCTGCTGCTCCTTTTATGTTTCTACCTCCCTCACTTATTTCCTAAAAATCTACAAAATACCCCTTTGAATACATGTACAACCACAAGTTAGCCTATTGCAAATACAAAAAAAAAACACTTATATTAAATTATAAAACAAGCCACAGTCCTCTCTCAAAAAATACTTATAACAAAATTAAATGCAAAGGTCAGCTCCAACTAGAATTTGTACACAGACAACTCCACACTTGAAGGACCAAACAAAATGTTGCAACTTAGTGAACTCGACAACCAAGGGAACTTGGAAGCCAAAGAAGCTTGACAACCAAAGGAACTCAGCAACCAAAGGAACTTGGCAACCACTCCAAACTCAACAATCAAAGAGAAATTGTTAACCACTCTAAATTGACAACCGAAGAATAACTTGACAGCAACTGTGAACTCAACAAACATAGAGGAATCGACAATGAGAGACATTACAACTCAAAAGAAACTAAGAAACTTGGTAAACATGTAGGATAGAAATGCAACCCCAGTTGCTGTTGCATCATATGTTAACTAGGGAAACCCTTGATCAGAGGGAAAACCCCAATGGGGATTCTACCTACATGATGTACTACTATAAAATTTCCTTGTAAGAGGATGGACTCTGTTAGGAGCCAATGAAATACATTTAGTACATATAAGTCCCTATTAGGAGTTGTAGAAGAGAGAAGGACCCACTATCCAAACAACTTTAGGGGTAAGATCACCAAACTTACTATCCAATTGATCTCTATATTATTTCTTACAAAATAACAGAAGTGAAATAACTCAAAATCCTCTGTCCTCTTGATCGGACCAAAACCTCTTCTGGTCTCAATGCCAAATCACAAACTTCACATCCATATAATCCCTTGGATCAACAATTCACACTTCATATTTTTTCACACACATCACGACAAGAAAAATAACCTTCCTTTATACCATATTCTCAAAACAATTCCTTGAGTCAACCTTTAGGATTTCCCAATTAAGTATAATAGGATATCATTAAGATATTTCAAAACATTCTATCTTTTTGCAAAAAAAAAGCATTGTCGGCTCACAGTATTTTACAACTTTTTATATGTATGTCACCGACCTTGGAAACTTGCTAATATCATCAGCCAACTGCCTACTATCACTATCTAACTATTCTCATTACAATTAAATCCCAATTAAGAGATACAACTTAAACATTAGAAATAACTTATCAGGTACTCTATCTACTTACTTTCTTCTGTAATTCATGAATAACTTCATCACTTGTCCACTTCATCAGGATAGTGTGAAATACATCCTCAACTATGCGTGACCTGATTATCAATACACAATCCATATGATTTCATTATATATCTGCTACTTTGATAGTCTTCATAGAAATAATACTATATTGACATCAATGACAAACACATTCATGAATGTAACATGCTAATCATATAGATAGTCTCTCGAATGCTTATGGTACTCCTCCAAAGGAATACCATCAACATTCATGCTAACAAACAAATTCTCTCTTTCCTTCTCAGGTTCATTGACCAAGTCCTCAACCTTATTCACAACAACAACTCTTCTATCACCAACCTTCTAGGAAAATTCATAAGGTAATCTTACCCATCCTCTTCTTGAGCTCAATAGGTTTTGATTCATCTTCTGCACTCAATTTATCCTTTGTCAAGTGACCTCACTTTTCCTTCCCTCAAAAACTACCTTGAAGTATCCTCTTCAACTTATCTTTTGCCTTCAAAGCATACTGATAAGCATCTTTAACTGACTTAATCAACATACAAACCTCATCCTAAATATTAAATCTCAAACAATTAATGCACTGAACCACCTTCTCCTTAGATAGTTCTCTATGTCTAGACTATATAGTTAACTTATAAAACTCATTGATGTTATCTTTCACAGACATATCCTTCTATTTCAAATCCTATAATCTCTTAAATAATTCAAGTTCATAATCAATAGGAATGAACTTAGCCTTCAACTTAATCACCATCAATCTCTAACAAGTGATCTTCATTCACCTTCTTCTTCTCTATCTCTTTGCAATTCTTTCCACCATAAAGCACCATTTCCTTTTAACTTATTCTATGCCAAGCTCACTCTAACTGGATCTCCAATATCCTCTAACTCAAAGTAGTCTTCCAATTCACCAATCCAATCAATCAAGTCTTTAGGATTCAAAGTTCTCAAGAAGTTAGAAACATCCATCCTGTACTCCAACTTCAAATGAGATCCAGATCTAGCAAAATAACCAACCTTATCTTCTATAGGTCTCTCCATGTGATCAAGTCTATCTTCACCACTAGATCCAATAATTCAAACTCTTCAAGAGCTTCCTCATAACCATCTTTAACACTTACATTCATAGGCACACCAACAATAACTTTAATAATATCATTCTTTATCAACTACATCTCATATCTCAAATTTGATCTAACCCTCTCTAAAATCTTGGTCTCCATAACATCACAAAGATCATCAACTGCCCTAGGGTCCAATCTTCTTAGAGGCATCTTCCAAGATCTTTTCAAACCTAAAGCACAAGATCAACCAAATCTAACCTTCACCTTGATAATCTCCAACTAGATCAAACTTTCTCTCTGATAATCTCCAACCAAATCAAACCTTAACTCTGATAATCTCCAACTAGATCAAACCTTTTCTCTGATACTACCTGATGCAATACAAATTGGAGAATCCACAAATTAGATGCTCTAGCCCCTAATAGTTAACCACGCAATAGAAACATAACATAAGATACAAGATCTAATACCAAACACAACTCTTTATTCATAAGTCAATTGATTACATGCAATGTGCCAGGATTTAAGGCCTTCCTAATTATGACCAAATATCAAGTGAGTAATAGTTCTATAAAATCCATCAAGATCTAACCTAAAAACCCTAGCTAGTTTAGATTTGTAATACAATAAAACTCTAGTAGAAACCTCAATGAGATCTAAGCTTGTGCTCGCAAACCACCAAGCAATCTCCTTGTTTTCCAAGTCGTAACTACTAGCTCTACTCTCAAATTAATAATTTTAGATCCAAAATCAAATCTCCACTCCTCAGACCACAATGAATGAATCAATTAAATGCCTACAACTCTACCCAAGCCCTTCTTAAACAATTGCACAATCACAAGGCATCCTATTGCAAAATGGAACATTCTAGAACCCAACTAAACATAAAATGCCAGAAGTTAGATTACAACAAATATTAAATGTACATAGGATAAATAAACAAGATGCAAATAGGTCCATACATCCTCACGATCGATCCACGTCATGATCAAACACATTAAATTTACCAAGTTGACCAATCCAATCTGTAAGAACTCCAAACGATGAGCCACACTTTTGAGTGTCAAAAAATGACCAAGCATGACTGAGCTCCACAAGCATTTTTGAGTTCCTCAAGTGCTAAGTAGCCAACATGTGCTGAGAAATGTAGTGAGTGATGATAAACATAGTATATGCCAAGATGTTTTAGTGATTGAGCATCTTTAGCGACTGAGATCCTTCAATGACCAAGCTCCTTATCTAATACTACATCTAGAAACTACCCAATAATAATTGAGCATCACCTTTTCTTTGACCGAGTTCTCCAATTACAAGATAAAAAAAAATCAAACATGTAGGGTTGCCAACTTCCCTAGGCTGCTCCTACATCACTAAGCCTATAGAAGAAGACACCTTTCTCTCTTGATAGAGATAAATAATTGAATGCTTGAACTTGATGGTTCTTGATTGCTTAATTTTCTTCCTTATACTTGATATATTAAATGCTTGATCACTCAAAAATGGATGCTTGATAATGAACTCATAATTGCATAATGGATGATTAATTATCAATCAAATTAGGAGAGAATGGAGGTTTATATACATCTCATCTCATTTTAGGGAGTCTCAAGTAGTCTAACAACGAGTCTATATTTCCCTCATAAATCTTGGCATGGGGATTTTGGCCAAGTTTGGTCACAATTCCCTAGGGAGACATCATTAATGATAGTTTTCTCATTGAATAGGCCCAAATTTGATTTGGGTGACAAGAATACAAAGTAGGTGCAATATTTTTGAGAACATCTCATTTTGAGGTGATAAAAAGGCCAAAAATAAGTGGATAAGTCCCAAGCAAGGAGATGAATTATGGGATTGGATGAAGCATAAGAAAATATTCCTAGAAACAAGAGTCATCATCAAGTTTAAGAAACATTGAAGGAGGTAGAAGATCCATATTTGAGTTTAGGTACTCTTTTAACACTAGATGAGGTCCTACCATAGAAAACATACTAAAGTAGGAATGAAGTAATCCTTAAATTGAGCACAATTTAGGTGCTTATAATTTAGGAATATACAATGAGTATGCTTAAGAGTGTTGGGAACTTTTTTATGACCCTTACCATAATCAATTAGGGAGTCTTTGAATGCATGGTTCATTTCAAAGGGAAAATCTACAATCTTAAGCATATAAAAAAATTGTCATTTGAATATCTGATGAGATATCTGGAAGGAAAAAAGATAGAGAGATAGCCAGGGAGAAAGGAGAGGACTTGCATATATTTTTGGCAATATTGGAAAGGGAAATTTTAAAACTGGTAAGTAATGCCAAATTAAACCCTAATGTACAATGAAGACTCCTTTAAGCCAAGATGAATACCAAATATAATCCAAGAGGTCATTAATTAAATTTAGGCCTATTAATGGGCCTATGAGGATTCAACATCTAGCAAAAAGGATCAAGCAAGAATCTTGGAAACATTTAGAGGATGGTTGGACAAAAATAAATTTTGACAGGGGTTCAAAAGGAAACCCATACTCACGAGGGACATAATTTATGGCTAGAGACAATAGAGGTAATATCTAAATGATAGGAGAAAAATGTCTACTTGAGGGAATACTAATGAGGTAGAGTTCCATAAGGTAGATGACCATCAAATCAAATGCGATGAAGCTCCATGTCGAAGGGGACTCTCATAGATAATTATTAATGACATATAATCAAAGGAAGTTATGGTGTACATGGTATTTTTAAAGAAAAATATTTGTAGGATTAAGGTACTCCTTGAGACATTTTAATATTTAAAAATTACTTATGTTAGGAGGGAGGACAATTAGGTGGTTGATACAATATCAAAGATGAGGGTTTCTTTGACGAGACATGATAAGGAGGATATAGTGGACGACTATAGAGAAATTGAAGGATTATCGAATTCTTGGATTTAGGATTTGAATCATTTAGCCAAAATAATGATTGAGATATTATTTTTATGATTCGGAAGATTAGTTCTCAATAAATTCAAAGTAATATTGAGAACTACATTTGAAACAATTCTTTGTTGGCTTCCATTGCAAGACTCCTATCAGAAAATAAGTAATAATGATGAAACAATAACTTCTAGGAGACTGAATGATGAAGGACACATAATATTATTGAGCACTAAAAGATTAAAAGATTAAAAATATGAAAATGTAACTAGAAGGATCTAAACTCAAGGAAGTTTAACATGTGGGTAGTTTAAAGAAGAGAAACTATGTAAGAAAAGGGAATTCAACCAAAGAGATTTAGAGGTAAGCTTGTACAAAAAGACAATAATGTGTAATGAAGGTCAAATTATCCTTGTTTGAACTTGCAATCAACTTTAATCATTTATAAGGAATTCAAGTCTTAGGAGGATGAGGAGACTATTCAAGATTGATGATCCTCATTTGTAGAATTGTATGGAGACCATGTTTGGAGAAGAACTAGTAAATATAGACCTTTGGAAAAAAAAATGTATATTTCCTCTATCTTTCTTTCTTGGGTGATTCAATTAAGTTTCAATTAGAAGGTACTTAGGTTGATGAGGCAACGTGTAAAACCAAAATGGGCTAGTGGTATGGTTTCCATTAGTAGGATGATAGAATTTAGGGTTGGATTGTTAGATGGTTCATGGAGGGCAGTGGTAGGAGCAAGAAACTTCAAACCATTTTTTTTTTCTAACACCACTACACTCAAGGAGAAGAGAATAATAGAGGTTCATAGAGGGTGGAAGGAGTTACTAGTTTTTTTTAGATTGATAGGGGCATACCAAGATATCCAAGAAGAGGATAAGTTGAGGGAGAAGAAGAGAAGTAGGAAAAAAGAAGAATGAAAGGGATAAAGCATATAGGATAAATCACTAAATGTTGTTGGAATACTTTTAGAATAACTAAGAGGTAGGGGAGCGGGGAGGGGGTGAATCAATTATCCAAGGTCCAGATGTATAAATAAAACTTTTCACAGCTTAGTGAACCCATAATACATTTATCTTCATGCATGCATCTATAAGATTATGCAACCACTTAAAACTTGTAGGTTACTATCAAATTAACTTACATAAATGTAAATATGAAACATAATAGATTCATCAAAAAACTTGACACAATGATTTACATGGAAACACAATTTGGGAAAAACCACCAATAACATCCTACTCTTTTTCACTCTTTTGAAGTGATGCCCTGTGAAAGGCCAACCCTATTAAAGGTTACAATACACACTGCTAAATGTAACCCTGTTAAAGGATTTCAATCACCTTGTTAGGAGTGAGCCTTGTTAGAGGACTTTAGACCATTCACTTGGAATGTCATCTAGTTAAAGGCTTTACAAATGACTGTTAGGTCAACCTTAATCCAAAGGATTTACCCTAGATTGATACAATTGTTAGAGAGTAATAGTAAGGCTTGATTTGATAACAACTTACAACTTCATTTGTAGATTATAGATCACTATTTCAGTCCTCCATTCTATTAGTATGTGGTGACTAATCAGAAAAGTATTGTACATACTTCATAAATTCTTTGGGGCTCAAATTTTTTTGGGTACTATTCATAGATTTGCCACTAAAGTAATCGCTAATTTATGGCCGACATGTAATAACCGTAAAGTAGTTTAATACTTGCATAAAAGGGCTTCGGGTTAGGGTTGTTTCATAGTGGTGATGCAAAATAGGTTCTTCTAGCAGTATTGAGCTGTAAGGGATTACAGATTGTAATCAGGTTGTAATCACTGGATTGTAATAATATCAAACTTGCTATCTGGTGGACATAGCCCAGGGATTGGGTGAACCATGTTAAATCTTGGCATCTTGTGTTCTTTTCTGTGTGATCTATTATTTTTTGTTATTGGTTATATTTGCATGTAATTGTTATTTTTGTCTATGGTTTAATCCTAACACATTCTACTTGGCTTTCATACTTTTCAACTCTGATAGCTTGTTCGCCCTTCAACCATTCATATCCTTAAGCCTTCTCACTTAACTTGCCAATGCAATCTCTTCTCTTAGGTCACTTTGATGAAACAAAACCCTTGATTCCTTGTCTTCCTTAAGTTATCACACATAAAACTTTGCTTCTGACCAGCCATTCCTATAAATAGAAAATTAAGATCTTTTCTTGCTCATTTTCCATTGTCCAATTTCAGGTTAGGACAAATTAGGTAGGATACAATGAATTTATCCCGCATTCCATATCTCTTCTAGAAACTTCTCCTTGAATCCTGTTTGAATTTTTTTAAAAATGGTTTAACTTGAATTTTGTGCCACCAGCTCATCAATCTTATCTTTCACCTAGTTCACATAATCCAAGAAAATAAACTTGTTGGCTCCCACTCAGCATTATCTAGCTTCTAATGCTTGGCACACACTGCTTTGCTCAGTGTCCTCTATGAAATTACTCGGCATGAACTAAAGTTTACTGGTGTTGGGATCAACTAAACTTTACTCGGCATCTACTGTTATGCTCAGCATACACTAGCAAAAACTTTTACTCAGGTCCAACTAATTTTCTACTCGGCTTGCACTGATTTTTCTTGGCACCTACTATCCACTCGGTCAATCTTTGCAAACAAACTTTATGTAACTTGTTCTTCTAAACTTTCTTAGAGTAACCTGCCTTTGTAACCTTAAGTAGATTATCAATGCATCATGTTATCATTTTCTTAACTGATTCTTGTACTTCTTTACACAATCATAACTCAACCTTCCCTCTAGGTGCAATTGTTACATCTTTTGATCAAATCCTCTTCATCAATCAAATAAGTGATAGTACTTAAATCATATGAGCAGTTGTCTTAGCAGAAGATAATAGGTTTGACATCAGTGACAAAATAATGATTGAAGCACATTGATCATTCCTGTACCAATCTGTTCCTCAACAATCTCCCTCTTTAATAGTCTTCTTCAATCTATCAACAAACGTAAGGAAGGACAAGAAGAAACACTTCAATATGAAAAGAAACATGATTATCCTCATTGAGAGTAGAGATAGCATGATGAAGGCATAGAGGAAATAAATTACTAAAAATGGTTTATTTGGAAGGTATCTTGGTTGGAACAATGGTAGAGCTTAAATGTAATTACCTCAATATTTGTAATAGTAAAGGCTTATTAGTCTTCTAACAATGTATGGAAGTCTAGATACAAGTGAAACCCATTATGTCAGATTGATAATATGGTTAATCATGTACTTGAGACTTGCATATTAAAACATGTAGGGGGTAGTAGTAAAGGTTCACCAGGTTTTCATGGTAGAAGAGCCAAACTCAATAGTGATATATTTTGAAGAGAGTGTAAATTTTTACATTATATTAATAAAATGTATCTGTATCATTGATTGAAAAAATAATATTTAAAAACACATTTAATAGAAAATAAAACCTCGTTATTCAGATATCTTGAGCAGTGCCCCATATAGAAAGAGACGAGCACACTTATGAGACATTGTATATGTGGAGACATTGAGTAAGTGGTGTCATGCCATGATAAAAGATTAAAAAATATGTTAAAAATTTAGAAAGGTAAGTGGAGATTTTGTGATGAAATTGAAAATAACAAATTTCTTCTAAAATATATTAAGTCTAAACAACACTCAATATGTGCAATATGTTTTTGGTTAAGAAGACATGGAAAGGCCTTGCACCCGTAGAACAACAATGAAAATCACAATCTAGCTCTTCCTTGGGCCATTACAACTAGGTGACAGTGTAGAAAAACACCAACCATTACAACCAAATGTCAAATCTTCTAGCCAAATTAATTAAAAATTGCCATAAATCTAGAGTATCAACAACCAAATCCATAATAATAACTATGTTGCTACTACTTTAAAACCTTAAAGTCTTCTGGCTAGAAATAATGTTGGTGTAAGATTCCATACTTAATCTAACACAATTGCTAACCATATAAAACATATCAGTAATATAATACAAAAATTAAACCAGCAACCCACAATATTTTTAAAAAAATCTCAAAATCAAACATGGAAAATAAAATAACATACTCCAAACAACTAGGCTTTAGTAATAGCTTCCTAGTCATTGACTAGGTTGTTAAGGTCTCTAGTCTAGTCTATAGGACCCTCAAAGCCATGTACATCATTTGATTTGTCCTCCTTAAGAATCCCAACTTTCGTTAACTTACTGTTCCTTGTGATAGTGTCTAATACCACCTTTCTCACCTTTTCTCTTTGAATTTTATAGATAGTAGAAACTATAACATCAAATTGAATGTTAGTTATGGCCTCATAATACATACAATCCAGGGAATCAATCTTTTCCTTAAGGTCCCTTATCTGCCCCTCTAAACTCTTTTTTCATTTCTCCCAGCATGCTTCAAGTACCTTATCACTAGGATCCTTCAACTCATTATTAATTTCCACATTCTGATTCTTCTCAGGGTCTCCCCCTTCTAACCACAAATCAAATTCAATTTGGGCTTCTCGTGTGTCCTACATTTCTTTGTTAGTATCCTTCACATCCTTGGCTTCAAATTCTTTATCCTCTATGTCCACATCTTCAACATTTTTAGGAAAGTACTCATTTTTGGTCTCATAGACAACTTCCTCTTCCTGGGTCCCCTGAGTATCATCCTTAAGGCCATCTTTATAATTTAAATTACTTTTTTGTTTTTAAGTCCAGTTGACCTTCTCTCTCTTGAGCTAGGCTCATGTCTGTTATCATTGATCATAGGGTTAACAACCGCTTCCTCAAATTCAAAGTCATCCTCAGAATCATGATTGCCAACCTCAATAACTTTTTAAACCATCTTATTGCACTTCAAGGTGCTAACGTGACTATTTTTAACAGAAGCATTTTTGTGCTTGGTTAGGGTTTTAGCTAGGAATGATTCCTCTAGAGAAGGGGTTTTAGGCATTTTAGTTTGGAGTTTTTTTCTTCTTTTGATTTTTAATCTTTTTCTCAGAGGATGAAGAGACTTTCTTAGATGATGAAGCTAAACCAATCTCCTCAATTTTCATTGACGTACTAGGATTAGATGGGAAGGTCTCATGGAAAGTGATGCATCTTTGGAAACTAGGGGAATGAGAAAATACGTGTTAATGAAGGACAAAGGTAAGACCTTGATGGAGATGAGGGTTATCTCCATTACTTATATTGTTGTGCAGGGAGGTATACATAAAGTAAGAGACATTCATTTTTTCTATGTGCCTTAAAAGATTTAATAGGGGAAAGTGGTACCCACGATAAGTTGTAAAACACCCTTCAAGTGTAAAATATTTCATAACCCACATACAAACAAAAACATAAGGACGAGGAATAGAGAGGTGCTCATACCCATTTTTAGATTTAAACTGCACATGCTTTTCAACTTTCTCTAAAAAAATGTTCTTGAACTTGCTATATTCTCCAACACTTTTTATCTCCATGTCTTTCTTCACATTTTAAACCACTGGCTGCTCCAATTAACTCTAGGGAATCACAAATTTAATGTTACCAATTTCAACATGCCCCTTATGCCAAAAGTTAGCAAATTTGGTAGACATTTGGCTATGGAAACCACACATTGCTAGAATATAATTATCCAACCCCTCCTTTTTAAAGTATTCTATGATATCCTTGTTTGGAGCAGGTTCCTACATTCTCTTGGCTCAACCTTCTTCAAAGGGCCTCCCATGATGTTAACCTTGTCAAGATCTTGCTTCTTTGGTAAGTTTAGCAGTCTAGCCCTCTCTAAACTCTTCCCCTAACCAGACAATTCTGCATAAGATATTCTTCACACCTTTTTAAAATAATTTATTAAAATGTTATGCATAGTATGAATTCTTAAAAATATGCGTGCAAGACTCCAATTAATTAATCAATCAATATAAAGAAAAATAAATTTGATAATTTATAAATCAAAGTTATTATATTTATATTTCAAAAAAATAAGAAAAAAAGTTTTATCTAATTTTTTTTTTCTAAATTGTCTAAATAATTTTAAAAATAGCTAGTTATGATTTAAAATGAAAATCTTAATAGAAAGATAATAATATATTAATTTTCCACAATCTGTCATAAATACTCCTAATTTGAATTCTAATTTGAATTCTGCATAATTTTTTTTATAGATTGTATATTATTTTTTAAATAAATAATTTAATTACAATTATTTTAAACTATTTCTAATTATTTTGTTTCATGTGAGAGCACCTAATCTTTTCACAGTTGCATGCACCAAAACATCAGAATAAATTGGCTCATTCCCATGTAGACAGGCAGAAAAAACAAACAAAAAAGAACTGATGACCACGTTATTTCAGATTTTACCACACTTCTGGTTAAATGATGCCCAATTTAATTCACTACCACTACTATATATGAACAGTGGTACAAAAGCTTGTCCCATGAACTTGACGTAAACCTACTTTCATTATTGTTTGTCCTTGATGTTTTGCTTTATGATGGAATCAGATGAAGAGCAATTACGAATTGCTTATCATCATCATGGTAAAAAATTGGATTCCTTTTTTCTCTCACTTTAGGGCCCGTTTGGTGAGCGGAATAGGAATACGTATTCTGGAAGATATATTTTGAAATACGTATTCTAGAATAGAACGTATTCCTGTTCTCTGTTTGGTTCAGCCAATATTTGATGGGAATTCGCGGATCCGAAAATTTATGTTCTCTAAAATAAATAAATAAGGAATAGGAATATGTATTCCAATACCACCTATTTTGGTGGAATTGCAAAACTCCATTTTTGGGCCAAAAATGGAATACGTATTCCATTTTTGCTTTGTATTCCAATCCCGTTTTGGTGCATCCAAACAAGGAATTCACAATTTTTGGAATACGTATACCAGAATACGTATTCCTATTCCGCTCACCAAACAGGCCCTTAGAGACTTACTGGAAGATGAGCCACTCTAGATATAAGGGAAACGAGTCAGTTGCTGTCTAATATCACCATGTCAACTGTTACTTTTTCTTAATTCTGAGTTCTTGTTCGATTATCACCCAAAACAAATCAGTACCAACAATTACTAGATTTTGTTCTCTTTAAAGTTTTCTTGGTTGCTGATTGGTTCATTAGTGCCATTTTTAAATTTTTTTTTGCCATGAGCAGCAATTGGAGAGTCTTAGTGGCAGTTATTTGGGCCAACTTGTACTTTTAGATCATCTCACACTCACTTACTGAAAGCTCCCCAAATGTAGAAAGGTCAAAAGTTCAAATCTACAATTTGAACATACCAATTGGAAACTGTAGATGCGCCAAATTAGCCTAAACTACTGAATTGTTTCCCAATTGAACAATTTTATAAGAGTAATAAAGTTTGAATTACTAGGTACCTATTTCCCATACATCAATTCAATTGCGAGAATACGGACATTGATTGATAGAAGGTGGGCCTAGCAATTTGACAGAAAGATAAAGGGCCTGCCCTTATCGTCCTTTCTCTTTCGTTAAAAGAGAGCCACTCAATCTTTAATGCCTGCAGTAAACTGCCGTGTTGAGGTGCGTTTCCATCTTTACCCCACTTTGACAATTCATGGAAAATGAGGCATGGTCTTCTATAAACACCCAAGTCTCTGCAAGAGTGGAATCACACAGAGAAAAGCCCTTTCTTAGCTGTTCAGCTCCATTCATCTTCTCTATCAAGGAAGATATACAACACCAGCATTTCTCTTCTCTGCCTCATTTTCTCACCATAAAATGGCCCGGAATTTCTGTTCTTCTTGCTGCTGCTCTTTCTGCGGTACTTTACTCTCCTCTTCACCTCCACAATCTTCTCAACAGCAGCAACAACAACCACAACCCATCTCTATTTCTTCACCTCCTCCCCAACAAAGCATTGCTGCCCATTCCCCCACCTCCTCACCTTCACAAGAACCCACACTCAATATGACTGATTTTAAGAATTTCTTAAACAATTTCAGTGATATAACCCAGATAGACACACTAAATTCATTTTTAGAAGAGCTTGTGAAGATCGCGGTAAGTTATCTACACATGTTTTTATTGCTGCAGTTTTTACATTTAACAAATATTTCTTGCCTAACAAAAATTGAAGGCTATACTGATTATAAATATGGTGTTGCCCAATTAAGTCAGGAGAGAAGAGGGATGGGAGATCTAATTCAGCGGTAGAATCTCATATCAATGATGGCCATACGATCCTGGGGATGCTCAATACACGCTTTGGCAAGCGTTCTGTAAAGTTACACTTTCCCATTTCGATCATGAGAACTATATGATTTACTAGTGATAGTATTATTCCTCTATCATCTACGTGTAGCCAGTTGTTGATTATCACATCTTATCTATTCTTTGTACAGAAAAACTCTGTGAATAGCACAATTTCAGAGATTGGAAAGGTCTGTATAGAAGGGCTGAAAGGCTCCGAGAAAATTCCTAAAGTAGGAATAGCACTTTGTATATTGGGATCCGTGTTGGAGAGATTTGTAAAGATGTCTGAGAACAAGAGTGAGTGCCTTGATGTTTTGAGAAGGATGCTTAATCTTGGCCAGCAAATTGTGCAGTTGAATGAGCAAATTCCAGAGCAGAAGGAGAAACTAAATGAGGGAGTGCAACGCATTATTGAAGGAACCATTATGTGCACCTCCCAACTTGCAAGCGCCAATATTTTCAGGTTAGTTTTGACTCTTTGATGCACACAACCTCTGATATTAAGTGAAATATTCTCTTATAACAATCGATTTACCAAATATCCATTTTGCTTTTATATTAATGGGATTTACAAAGTTTTATTTAATGATTTAGGGTCATATCATTTACAAAGTTTTATTTAATGAGTTAGGGTCATATCATTTATTTTTGTGATATATAAATATATATTGTTAGAAATTAATTTTTTTCAGCTCTTTTTTAATCATCTGTTTTATCTATATCTCAAACCCATCAATACAAATGTATAGAACATTGTAATCTTTTAATTTTCTTCCATTCTTAATATAGTTATCTACCTCAATCATTTCTTTTAGCTTCAATATTTTGACAATCATATTCAAGAATTTTTTACTTCTTCTAACAATTCCATTCATTGATCAATCTTAGATTTCTTTAAATTTTATGTTTGAAAACAAATCTTACTCAAACGGTGGATGCTAATTGTGACTATTCTTTCCATCTTTACACTTTCATTGCCTCTATGCATCTTATTATTATTGCATTCCCCAAACTACTTCAATATTCACCACAATTCTTCCAATTTAAATTCTAATTTTTAGAACTTTCTTTGTTAGTCTTTTTATTCTACCTCTGCTTGATCTTATTTGTTATTTCAACTTCCTTATGGATTTTTTACATCAGACTCTCTTAAGTATTTGACATTATATTTTTTAATTCTCAATTTGTTATATCTTACCCTATCTCAATATCAAATTGTTGTAAATAATATTTATTGTTACAATTATGATTTAGTCATTTTAATAATTCAAAACATAATCTATAGATAAAAAGGAAGAAACCAAATAAAAGAAATACTTATACATACATATTTTAATTGTTCATAATCTATAACTTATCATATATAAAATTTGTATAATAATTTTAATTATAATAAAAAACAAACAGATCCAACTGAAATAAAATAATTTAATTTTTTTTTCCTAAAAACTATAATCAAAATATAAAATATATCCTTTTTGGACAAACTAAACCATCCCGTGTGTCTATATAAAAAAACTTTCCCTACATTCTCAACAGATTAAGGAACCTATTTAAACGGTAAATTTGTTTTAAATCATCATCTGTGCTTGTGTTGGGAGGTTAAGAAATAGTATAGTACAATAGAGTGAAAATGGATAAATTAAATATCAAATTTCAAACACTGTTAAATTTGTTAAGTTGGTCCAAATTTGTTATGACCCATATGGTACTAAGCCAAGATGAAAGTATTGTTTTTCCCACTGAAATCATTATATATCTGTGTGTTGGCGATCCAGTCAATCATCATATTTAATGTAAATCCAATTTGTGAATTGTATGAAGGTTTATAACCGCTCAAGTGAGTGAGACGAGTCTAAAGGATTTTCAAAACAATATTGACCGATTGTGTATAGACATCCAATTATGGACTGCAATTGACACGGGAAAAAGATTGACTGACATTGGGGACAGAGTGCCAAAGATTGCTTCAGAATCACAGAAAATCTATGCATACCGACCGACAGGCAGGATATATTTCAAGTTTAATTATATTCTTCTATTATCTTTTGTGTTTGCCATAAACTTTTATTGAGTTTTTCGATTGACTTTGCAGTTGGGATTGAGAGCGCACAGGAGAATGTCATTGAACTTCTTGAATTGAATGCACAAGATCCAACAGTCATTGTTGTGGTTGTCTACGGTTTTGGTGGGATTGGCAAAACCACACTTGCCGATGCAGTTTATGCCCACCTCAATCTCCAATCTTATAAACATTGCAGAATCTCTATGGATCAGGACTGTACCAGCAACGATCTTATGCGCTATCAAGAACAGATTTTGAATGGGTTGTTCAGAGAGAACATAAAATTGAAAAACTGTGATGAAGGTCAGGGAAGGTTGTCATCATTTTTTAAAATGAATTATAATCAGCCTTTATTTTTGTACATTGACAATGGTCTCAAAAGCACAGATCTGGAGAAACTTCTACCCAAAGGCCTCAGCAGTTGCCTTCCACCAAGGAGTAGAATACTTGTCACTACTCGAAATCTGCAGGAGACAGACATATTTGTAGGCACAAATATTGTTCGCCGAGAACATAATGTAAGTCCTCTTCTTGAAACAGAGGCTAGAAATCTCTTGTTACAAAATGTGTCTGACTACAATGATGAAAATAATATAGTCAAACTCCTCAAGCTGTGTGGCGGGGTTCCACTTCTATTAGAATTAGCTGGTTCACAATTGGCTATAAACAGGGGAAATAGAAAGAATATAGTATTAGAGATGCTCAAAGAAGGAGAGAAGGTGAGGGAGAGAGATATAAGTGATCGTATGGTGGGTTTTGTATACGACAGATTATTACCACCTGTTCAAGACGCCTTTCTGGACATCGCATTCTTCTTTTATAAATATTGGAGAAGTAGAGTAGTGGCCAGCATAGTTGGAGAGGAGGAATTCAGAGCTTTGGAAGCTGCCTCTTTCGTCAAGACAGATGAAGAAGGTGATGTGATTGTTCATGACATAGTTCTCGCAAGAGGGAAAAAGCTTTCAGAGGAGGAGGGAAACAGAATCACAGACACTGAAAGTTTATTGGAATGTTTAAAAAATGATGAGGTACACCATATTTACAATATTTGTAATAAATAATATGGAAATACACTTGTTATTCACATCCATAATGATGATGTTTATGTGCAGAAACTCAAAAAATTGAGAGGGATTCGTTTAACAGAAGAATCTGAGCAGCCTCCAATCGAAATTAATTGCCATCATCTTAATTGCATGAGCAATTCTTTGAGAGCGCTACGTTATAGCGGATCGCGGATAACATTTACGGAGAAATATCAAAAACCATTTGAACAGCTCAGATGCCTTTTTATTAGGGCTGACGTTCCTGATTTACCAATGGAGTTTGAGAAACTTGAGCATCTCGTCTACTATCATGGACCAATGACGCAAGGCATGAATTTGTACGAGGTAAGATCTGCAGAGCATATTTATTATAATTTTAATAATATTTCAATACATTATATAAACAAACTAATACAACCTTCTTCATAATTATTGTGCAAACGTGTAGTTTCCTCCAAGCCTGCGCCACATGTACATTAAGGATTATTCTGAGAACAGAGTTGCATATTCTAAAATTCCTCCAAAAGTCACTCCAGATTCTTCGCTTGTAGAGTTATTCTTATTTGGTTTTAAAAGAATGCAAAGGTTGCCAGATGGAGTGGAGAAGCTAACGAAGTTAGAGAGATTAAGTTTATGGGGATGCGCAGAGTTAAGGGAGCTTCCTTCCAAATTGGGAGATCTAAAAGAGTTGGACCTAATTAGATACGATGAATTGAAAGAGTTGCCTTCAAACTTGGGGCAGCTCACAAATTTAGAAAAGTTGGATTTGTCGTTTTGTTCTGAATTGTCAGAGCTGCCTTCAGATCTTGGTCAGCTACAAAACTTGAGAAGGTTAAAACTTGAGAAGGTTAAATTTGAGGCATTGTTCCAAGTTAGAAGAATGGCCATTAAGCTTTGGAGCTCTCACAAAGATGGAGGTAATAGATTTGGTCGGTTGTTCTTCAAAGTTAAAAGATTCCTTGCCTCAAAATATTAAAGGAAATAATTGTATTATATTGGAGTGAGGATAAATAGTAAAAAAAAATCACAGAATTTGAAGAATGTAATTAAATAATTTTTTTGTGAGGGCTTTCTATCCATTAAAAAATTTCTATGATTTCTCATTTTATTTTAGTCAATTATTATTATTATTTTATATATTATTTTTAATTTACTTGAATAAATAATTTTGTATTAATTTTTATTTGTTTCTATAAGAAATTATCTTATTAAGTTTGATGATTTTTTAAATAGTTTTAAATTTAGTAAATAAGCTAAACCAAATGATTTTGCTGTAATACAGATCAATTTTAACTAAAATAAATTATTTATTAATTATAAGGATGCTTTAATAAATAGTCTAATTAAAATAAAATAATTTTAAAAATTAAGTTTAAAATGATATTTTTCAACATCTTTTAAATACATCTATTTAAAAAATAGAATTTATATTAGCTTATATAATTGTATTAATCTAATTGATATTATACTTAATATAATAATTCATTTCCTATTAGGGTTTATCCAATTAGGAATATGGTAAATATAAACATGGGGTTATTATTAACTAATATTAAGGGTTTATTGAATTATGAATATTTAGAATTAGGTTTTATTAAAATTATGAATATTTAGTCCTATTAGATTTTATTACGTTATGGTTTTTAAATTATGAATATTTAGAATTAGGGTTTCTTACATTATGGTTTTTAAATTATGAATATTTAGAATTAGGGTTTATTAAATTATATTTTTTAAATTATGAATATTTAGAATTAGAGTTTATTATATTATGGTATAAATATTATGAATATTTAGAATTTTGGTACATTTTAATTATGTTGTTTTAAATTATGAATTTGTTTAGGAAATAGTGAAACAGGACAACCTATTGAGGTTGGAGAAGGTTCATCCCAAGTTCAAACATGTATGTATGCACACATCTCTCACAAGTATAATCTCTTTATAAATTTCTACCTATGTAGAGGCAAACTTTATATCTTTCGTTTTTAATTTCAGAGACAAATCCTTGGAATTACAAACTTGCTTCATTTTCTTTGTTATATCATGCATTTACAATAGTAGATGATGAAAATATTGGACATGAGGAAATTGAATATGAAGCAATGGATATCAAAGAAGGACCATCTGAAGGTTAGATAAAATTTTATTTAATAGTTCATTTGTTATGTATATACACATATGTGGACACTAAAGAGAAGTTGTATGTTAGGTCTTTATTTTAATTTTTATTGCAGCCCGAGATCAAACAACAAATGAGAATGTTAATTTAGCTCAAAGTTTGAAGAGAAAAATATATCATAGAAACATAGATCATTTAATTGAAATGGATGTGGAAAAATTGAGAGAATATGCTAGTCAACCTACACATACTATGAAGAGGAAATTGAATAAAAAGTCTAAAGAAATAATTGCACAATTTGAGAATCTTGATACAGTGGAGAAAACTCAACTATTATCAATTTCACTTGTTAAAGATGAATTAAAAGAGCCATTGGAACTATTGGGTGTAGATACAAGTGTAAAAAAGAGGAAGACTTCTAAACTAAAAAGGTATTGTTGAAAGTGTTAAGGAAGGGTTACACTCCATTGGGAAAAAATCTAGATTTGCAGATAAATCCATTGCATAGAGAGTGATACTAACATCTATTTTAAATAAGAAATTATAGCAAAAAAGAAAAATTGCTTCACTATCATCTCATATTGGGTATAGTTGAAAGACAATATTACATTATCTGAAAAAGAGAAACAATTTGGATGACAGTAAATTAGAAGGAAATTGGGCACTAATGTGTAGAGTTCCTTGATCTAATAGGATTGTGGAAATAATCAAGAACTTAGTCATTCAATTTTGGATTGATAATACTCATCCTTCACCAAATAGAAGAGATATCATCAAGTAGAGGATTGGGCCTAAGGAGTATCTTCAATGGGTAAAAAATTGGTTGGATGTCACACAACATGAATTGTATATCTCATTTTTAAATTTAAATCCTAACACAAAGATTGGATAAACAATGTTTGAAAGATTGAAACCCTATTTTGTGAAGATAAATAGATCTTTTGAAACATGTTGTCGATATCATGTTGAATTTGATTTGTACTATCAAGGGTTCAGAAAGATGATAAAAGAAAGTGGTGGTTCTCAAAATGTTTTTCATAAATGATCGAGCCAATTCATAACATCAATCTTATGTGACAAACCAAATGAGCATGTGGGTAAGTGCAAGAAGTTGGGTCTCACTTTTGGGCAAAATGTGGAAGTGTTATTCCTATTTTTGAAATTTCTTGTCAATTGATGTCAAAATTTGAGGTTTTTAGAGATCAAATATAAAAAAACTTCAGAAATAAAAATTTTAGTATTCGGTATCTAGTTTTTGAATATATAATTTATTTGTGTATCCATATGATAGATTTTTTTTTTGGTATGGATCTTTAAAAACCACTTTTTCAAAACACACCAATCATCTATCTTGTTTTTTTTGTTTATATATTTCATCATTACATGGCATGTGGTGGTAGTGATTCTGGAGAGGCTAGTGTACATGGTCATCCCCAGTGGATCGTCACATAGATCCACTAATAGTACCCAAGATAGGAAGAAACTTTTCACCGAGACTCTTCAACATTTACAGAGTGCACTTGATGCTATTGATCAGAGCTCACATGCTTCACCTGCCCTACAACATAGGGATAAGGTGACTGTGATTATAGATGAGCTGATCAGTATGATGCATAGTGTCTAGGGTTTAAACCCTTATGATAGTTCTAGTTTGGACACATTTTATAGCTCTCTATCCCATAGTGTCAGTGGTGGTTTGAGGTGGAGAGAGATAGATAATATGGTGTTAGTGGAGAATGTGAAGAGCATGTTCTCGCATTATCAACTGTTCAAAATGGTCTAAGGATACTATGCAACTAGGTGTACTGATCCATTTGTGGCTCCTTTTATACATCCTCATTAATTAGTTGCACATCACATGAGGCCCCAAAAGGATGAGTTCCCCTTATATTTTTGCAAACAATTGTTGCATAGTTTAATCTACATCATGATGTTAATTACATTGATATCCTTAGGCATGCTAGGCAGGGTCAGAGTACATTCTTAGATAAATTTAGACACCCTGATGCTTTTTTTCCTTTTAATATATGGGCATTTGTTGGTCCAGACCTTTTGGTGATGCTAAAATGTGTGGACTTAGCTACAACCGGAGATAGAGTGGCAGATGTGTATGAAAGGATTTTCACTATTGCAACCCAAGTGCATAAGATGTCTACTAAGAAAGTGTGCAAATACATGACATGCTCAGGATCTACATCTATAGGTGGTCACGATGGTACATCATCTTCAGCTGATGATATGTATCATGAGGTTGACATCCCATCTCTAGTAGACGTCTCCGTGGAGTCTTTAGTAGAACGTTTGAGGGTTATGAGTACATGTTTGTCTATTGATCTTCTTTTATCCTATCGAGATATTGAATTGTTGATTGGACACCATCTTAGTGCAATTCCATCATATGTACTGGTATCATTAGTGGTAGATCAAAGGCACAAGGTGGTTAGGGATAAGAGGACATACATATTATATCTATAGCTCCACCATAGACCACTATTAGGGAGGATGTAGCCCCCCGTACCAAGGTTGGTTCTTACCCACCATGATGATCATTATTTAGAAATATGATCATGGATCCTATGCTTGACATCCCAGTTATGACCTTTAGTGATACAAACCTAAGTAACATATGTAAACAGGATGTAGCCCCCCCCACCAAGGTTGGTTCTTACCCACCAAGATGATCATTGTTCACAAATATGATCACAGATCCTATTCTTGACATCCTAGATATGACCTTTAGTGATACAAACCTGAGTGACATGTGTAGACATATATTTGCAAAGACAAGGTCATATGGGGACTTGTAGACACCTACGCTTTCTTTATAGTAGGAGATATGGGTAAAACATTACAAATATGTCTATTAAATTGTCTACAAATCTTCTATTTATTTTAAAATCTAATATTATTCAATTTAGTAAATTATAAGTTGTGACATATTGTTTCTTCTATTGCATATAGGTTGCATCTGCAACTCATAAGGGTGGCGATGGAGAGATGTTTGTTGACCCTTGTCATCCTGAGTCACAAGTAAATTTTATTGTATGTATGTTAGTACTTATTGAATATATAGACATGGTCATGATACATTTGTTCTTATATTGCACATAGGGTTCAAGATCTTGTGTCATTTGATCACATCGTGGAGTGCAACAAGATCATGTTTGATGTTTATACATGTCATATACATAAGTCTAGCTCATATGTTTTAGATGTTTGATATTCATTTAAGATGAGATCATTTAGATTTATAGCTATGGGACATTTTACATTTATAGTGCTCATATTTGACATATGTCATATTTGAACGAGTTATCTGACCATTTACATTTATAGTAGACATATTTGATATTTTCATGAGTTGTCTGACCATTTACATTCATAGTTAACATATATGATATTTGCATGAGTTATGCGACCATGCTTATAGGTATTTGATATATTTGATATTTACATTTATAGTTGACATATTTGACATTTGCATAGATATTTTCAAAATTTATAGAATATCTTTTACATAAATGTGGATACATGTTTATGAAATCTCTGTGCAATATTTTTTAGATAATTGTTAATGTGTACAATGTAATAAATCTACATATTCTATAAATTTATGAAAATATATTTTAGATAAATGTACATGTCCATTGTAAATGTGTATAGAAATTATTTTGAATATATTTGCATGTGCTTAAATTTATAACTAATTAAACTTCTACATTTTCATATATAAACACACATATATTTACAGGTACACATGTATATAATTTTGAAATATTCATATGAATCATAAACTTATCTATCAATGTACACTTAAGAAATGCACACATACATATACATGACACATAAGAATTATGCATGTACATATAACTATTTCATCTAAAGAAATTAAAACATTATATCTACATTTATACACTTAAAGCAATGTAAAAAAAAGCAACTTGCATATATATTAAATAAAGCAATGTAAAAAAGAAGCAACATGTATATATATTGAACAAGTAATAAGATGAACATGTATGTAACTTGTACATGTGTATATCAAAGTACTATACATATATAAGAAAAATATCAAAGTAATAAAATATAACTACTTCTTAACATAAAACTGCTAATACATATGGTCGAGATCCTCTCTATCTTTAATAATCTCAAACAACTTTTCATGCTCCTCGATATCTAACCTCCACTTTTTTTTTTCTATGTCCTATTTTTGGCACAATGTCAAATTGAATCTTTGTAGCTAAAACCAAGTGGTTGTAATGCAAAACCTTTTGGCCAGGCATGTATTCAACAAATTCAACACCATTGTGGTCAATTTTTGTTTGCTAATAATAAGTGCTTACAAAATAAGATTTACTTCATTGAGTATTCTTAATAATATAGAAAAGAAATAAATATTTAATCTATACCTTCTATAAAAACTAAACTAGTTGGATATGACTAGTTATCATCATCTATAGTTGGTTTAATCAACTTGAATTTTGTTTGAGTGCATCTAAGAAAATAATAATCTATACCTTCCAGAATCCACAGACACAACAAAGATGTCACCTACAAATGTACAAAAACAATGGAAAGTGTAAATAAATAAATATGAAGACAATTAAATATAAAAATGAAACATATTTGTAAAAATTTACTTGGAACAACTAATCCAAAACTCACTCAATATCAGTTGAATACATAGGATTAGGAATTCCTATGTCATTGTCATCTTCTTCATATCGAGGACTTCTAATTATGTTTTTCCACTTCCATTCAGAGACATACCTATTCACAATATTATTGCATTGAGCCATTGCATTGTTTTGAAAGCAGACATCACAAAAACATGATTTTTTTCTTACTTGAAATTACTAAAGATTTTTGTTTTTTGGCAGTCATCAGTAGATGCAATCTTTTAATTCCAAAAATTGGTTGACAATTATAAGGATTTGAACTATCAATATCTCTAACACATTAAATTGACAAGTTTCTATGTTAATAATCTTACTTTCAATTCAAAATATAAAAGTAATCAAATCAAAGGAAAATGGAGATCTTACCTTGCACTTCTCAAAAAAAAATGTTTATTATATGTTGTGTCTCAAGGAGAAAAATTAGATTTGCAGCATTCAACAACTTGATTTTCTTTGTCTATCTTTATACCTATATAAGAAAGAAAATTATATGAATTTTAACAAAATATAAAATAATTATCTACCAGATGCTCATATACATCAAATTTGATTAGTACATAATAATATTATACCTAAAAGTTCATGTTGACAAAATCCACACTTTACAAATGCTCCTACTCCATCATGCTCTCCTTTTCCATGACCACTTTTAAAGAAGTTCTAATGAAACTTAATATTATGTCTCACATGTTGTCTTGCAAGACAATTCAATGCTTTTGCAGACTTAAATTACCCTACGAAAAAAAATCTAAATAAATTTATGAGTAATCAAATTTATACATACATAATTGTTCAGTTAATTAAATATGTGCATGAAATTTTGAAGTTTAACTTCTAAATACACTTACCAACACAACCATCAGACCAAATTCATTATTTTGAAGCATTTGGGTATGTGTAGGATCATGGTGTGCCAAAAAGTGGCGATGTGGAAAAAATAGAGTTTGAACACGTCTAAAAGCGCTTCAAAATCCGCTCTAACTTTTTTCCACCTATCCAGGTACCAAGCTTGGAAGGAAAGGCCGAACCTTATCGGATATCCGATCTAATATCGGATATCCGATAATCATATAACATTATTATTATAATATTATAATAATATAAAAACATTATATTATAATAGTATAATATATTATTTAACATGATATAACATAATATTATTATAATATAATCTAATAATAATAATAATATTATAATATAATATAATAATAATATTATTATTATAATATAATATAATAATATTATTATTATTATATTATAGTCGTATAATATTATACATTAATAATAATATTATATTATAATAATATAATAATATAATAATATAATATAATATTTTATATTATAATATATATTAATGTAATATAATATATATAAAATATAATATAATATAATATTTCAAAGCTATATGTTATATGTTATATATGTTATATCTTATATATAAAATATAAGATATGCAGGCGATCGGATATCTGATTCAATATCAGATATCTGATATCTGTAACATTACATATTAAAAAAAAATAGACCTGCAGGCCCTTATTTCTCACATTTTGGGGGCCAGTATTAGCGCGCAACCAGATATTAGATATAAGATCGGATATCAGATATTAAGGTTTTTTTTTTTTTTTTTAAACTAATTTTTAATCTAAATTCGATAGATTTTAGCATTATTTTGTTTGTTTTAGTTGAATCTAGGGTTTTTTTGAAAAAAAAGAAGGTTAAAATTAAGGTTTTTTTTACATATATATTGCATTTTGCAATTCAATAGGAATGGCTTATCAGAATGATGACATTGAGGCAGGGAATAATATTCCTCGTAACCCCCCACCAAACGATCCAGTACCCCCACAAAATCGTCCACCAAACGATCCTCTACCCCCTCAAAACCCTCCTCGAATCGAAGATTTGATAAATGAAAATCTCACCGAGTTGAGAGGTTTGTATAGAACATGTAATAATGTACCCGCATTGGCTCCTATGTTATCCACGTTAAACACCATAGTGGATACCATTGAAACCCTTACAAACCAACAAAATGCCGCTCTTCATTGGCATGATCAAATGCACGAGATGTTTGATGATAGGTAAAAGCACAGATCTGTGTCACCGTTTGTGATACAAAAACCTATTTTGGTCAAATCTCATTTCTCTATCAAAACTCAATTTTTTTCAAAAACTAAAAATACCCTTTTATAGATCTCATATTCAATATCATCATTCTATAAATTTTTGAGTGATTTGATTAGTTATAATATGTTATAATCTCAAAATATTATAAGTTAATATTTCAACATTTTAGAAGATGCTCCCTCAAAAAAAGAAAAAAAATAGTAAATCATATCAAAAAAATAAAGAAATTATATTTATCACTAGAGGAGAGAATCCTCTTCATGAATATGTAATTTTTTTTCAAGAAGGTATAGATTTGATAGGAAAGTTTTAACGGGAGGAAAAAAACTGTTGGATTTTGACATGGTCGAACTTGAATACTTATAATAATAAAAATATACATCAAAAATAATTATTTCTTTTTGGTTCACTAGTTATACATGTCATCTATAAAATATTTTCAAATCAGAACAAAAAAAAATGATTTGCACATACTTGTTTGACGGGAACTACATCCTATATTTTTAACAGTTAAAAAAGGGACTTCAAAATAAAATAAAATGAATAAATTCTTAGTCAAAAAAATTATAAAAATTATAGGCATAAAATTCATACAATTCTACACATTTCATCAGTTTACATCATCTTCATATTTTAAACACATACCATTTTTTTTGTGATTAATGTTGAACTGTCACATTTTGATATCACGTTTTTTTATAAAAGGTGACACGGGTTTGTGCTTTTACCCTAGTTTGGATTATGATGAGGTTGTGGCCCTCAACATAAGAAAAGATAATTTGGCCAGCCTTTTTGCGAACCTAAAAATAGGTTTACCAGTTGACCCAAAAAAATCCAAACTATCGATTAAATGGTGCACAAATGATGCCATACGTGCAAACTTTTGGGATTGTTGGTGGATGGTCTTTGATATCCCTCCACGTGGAAATTTAGACATACCATTTTATTTCCTTAAAAAATTATATGCTGAATTTGTGTTGAAACTTAAAGTGAACTATTGGAGCATGAAGCCCAACATGGGCTTAGGACTAGGAGCTCCTCAGGATAGACCCTCTTCCTAGTGGAAGAAAGCTGGCACTTTTGTCCCCCCCACTGATATCTCCCCTCCTCCTTGAGTGCAGCATCCAAATATTATGATAGTGGCTAGCTCTCAGACTATCAGAGCCATTCATAGGCTGAGTAGCCTAATGATATCTCAGGCTAGGTCAATCCTGCCTCCTCGTGTTGATGATACTGGTGCCAGTTCATCATCGACTAGCTCATCACACATTTGTGTGCCTCACACTTGCATTACGTGCAATAATATTTTCTTGGGTCCCATAGGTGATCTTCCTGAGTATCATTTTGTATTAGACAAGGATACACCAAACACACACGCAGAGGCTACAGACCCTGATGCGAGAGAGGAGGGGAATGCAAAGGCTTGGACTCCTTCAATGTCAGTACGTGTATACATTTTTTTGTTATGACATATGTGATTTAAAGTTAATTTTTATAATAGAGTAATTTTAATTTTTAAGCCATATTGACTTTTATATGTATGTGATCTTCATTCACATTTAGTTGATGATCGAGGAGGAGCTCAAACAAATTGATGATGCCATGCTCTTGGCCATTTCATTTGGCCTTGAGACATCTACGGTACATTATGTTGTGTTCACATTTTTTTTTCTATTTGATATTGTAGCATATATGGTTGCTAATATTTCTTTTATCTTGCAGGTAGCACCTGTCCTGGAGGGACAAAGTACGGAGGGTGAGCCAGCACGCATTGACAAAGGAAAGGTAATTAGGCATTTTCTATTTGATTAAATATTGATGAATTCTTGTAAAATGTTTGTGGTAATCCCATTTAATTACATTCTTTATTGTATATAGAGCATCGCTACTGGTGATGAGCCTGTACAGATTTCGTGACATAGACCATCAAGGATTTCCATTTGCACTGAGAGCTCCATTGTATGTATAAGTATCATTTATTTTTTATTATCCTTATCTTCATAAATAAATTCAAAACTGATTTCTGTGATATTAACAACTACTATTTTGTATCTCATAGGAGACTCCTAGTGCAAATGAGGTCCGACGGGAGAGTTATGTAGATTTGATGATGTGGCCACTCACTCCTAAGGAGGAGCCTACAATAGTAAGTTGTAGTTTGAATTCATGATTAAATATGTTATAAATTTAGCATGCTATGAATTATAATGTTATAGTTTAAATTGTAGATTCATCTGACAAAGGTATTTGAACATATACAACCCACAATCAGAGAGGTACCAACATTGTCGAGGGCATATGAGAGGACTCTTGACTGACACAAGAGGTCGATGAGAGAGGTATTTATTATGAAATTTTGATAGTATTAATCTCCATTACAAAAAAGATCATTATGCATTTGAGTAATTCTATGTTAGATACATAGAATCATATAAATTTAGTAGTCTAACTTTGGGTTTTCCTTTTTTGTTTATGTAGGAGGCATCTGATCGACCTAGTGCAGTGATGAGGCTGCATTTTGATCATCCACCAGCACCCTAGGATAGTATAGTTTTCGTAGGATTCATCATGAGACATTTTGAGATGGCATATGCCACATTGTATATAGAAACATTGATATTATACACATTCTGATGGCATGATCAGCCACATTTTGTATATGGATCTATGTATTGTGATATATATTTGAGTACTTTGTCTATGGATACATGATCTTTGATATATATTTGTGTAAAATTTTGTATATGGATACATGTATTTTGATATATATTATTGTCATTTATGTCCACAATGATATACATATTAATTTAGTATCTAGTATTGTTCAATTTATCGTGGATCATGTGAATTGTTCATGTTTATGGAATATCATTAATTTTGATTATGTTTGTTATATACGATTCAAATGAAATAATTTTTGAATAACATTTTAACAACCTTTATTATCAAATTTGGATGCAATGTATAATTTGAAGTGCTATCATGACATAAACACACTTGTTAATCTCCTACACAAGGTTCAGATAACCCCAAATCTGATTTTAAACTCCATCTTCAATCTTGAAACTAACTCTTGGCTTCAAATCTAATCTCAACATAGTTAAGGACTCCACTCCTCAACCATGGATTCTATCCCCAATCACCAAGTCATTCATAGATTCATAATCTTTGATAACTAGCACTTCACTTTGTTACTATCCTCATACTACAACTTTTCAATTTCAACATAACTTCAAAATATCTCAACTTAAGAGACTTGATTGGATAGTTCATTGATAGCCCTCATGAGCTCTGAGTTATTTTAGGCCTCAGCATCACCGTCCTATAGCATTCAACGGTTCATTGATAGCCGTCATGAGCTCTGAGTTATGACCCTCAAAATATCGACCTCAAAATGCACTTAGAGCACCTTGGAGACTCCTCGGTATGGGGTGGCCGTGGACAATGGATGGTCTCTGTGGCCAAAAAAAGGGTGTCACTAAGGTTCACCCGCCCACCTGGAGCTAATGGCACTGATAATTCGATGCCAAGATGAGCGGTTTCAAAGTTACGCTGTGGTGCACCTATGAACTAAGGCACACTACGAGTTTTGGCATTGAGCAAGACTGTGCCGAATCCAAAAGGAATGTGATCTCTCAAAAATGAGATAGATTATTTTAGGTCTTAGCATCATTGTCCTGTAGCATTTGATAGTTCATCGATAGCCCTCACGAGGTCTGAGTTATGACCATTGAAACATTGACCTCGAAATGCACTTAGAGCACCTTGGAGACTCCTCGGTACAGGGTGGCCGCAAATGATGGATGGTCTCCGTGGCTAGAACAAGGGTGTGACTAGGGTTCACCCGCCCATCCGGAGCTAATGGCACTAACAATTCGATGCCAAGATTAGTGGTTTCAAAGTTACGTTTTGGTGCACCTATGAACTAAGGCACACTACGAGTTTTGGCATTGAGTGAGATCGCTGTGCTGAATCCAAACGGAATGTGATCTCTCAAAAATGAGATAGGTTATTTTAGGGATCAGTATCACTGTCCTATAGAATTTGATAGTTCATCTATAGCCCTCACGAGCTTCGAGTTATGACCCTCAAAAGATCGACCTCAAAATGCACTTAGAGCACCTTCGAGACTCCTCGGTATGGGGTGACCATAAATGATGGATGGTCTCCGTTGCTGGAACAAGGGTGTGACTAGGGTTCACCCACCCATACGGAGCTAATGGCACTAACAATTCAATGCCAAGATTAGTGGTTTCAAAGTTACGCTGTAGTGCACCTATGAAGTAAGGCACACTATGAGTTTTGGCATCGAGCGAGATCGTTGTGCCGAATCCAAATGGACAAAAGCAAGCTAGTCGTCGTGTCCAGATAGTCCATGTACTAGAATCAGAGCTCCAAAATGAATGCATTTTTTATGAGTCTCTCACTATAGCACAATCTAATCTGTCAGCTACGGACCCTTCCTCAACCAACCAAAAGAACCTATGTACCATTGAATCAAGAGTCCCCCCTATGATAATGCTAAACTACACCAATGCTAAACTACACCTATGACCCTCTTTTACCCATATTAACCATTATAATATGTCCCTAGGGGTCCTAGGATCCCTAGGGACATATGTCATCATTTAATGGGTCAAAGGGGGTCATAGGACACCCTATGACGCCGTTTGACACATATGAATGATTCTAATACATCCCAAGGGGTCCTAGGACCTCTAGGGATCTATGTCATCATTTAATGGGTCAAAGGGGGTCATAGGGACCCATATGAAAAATTCTAATACATCTCTAAGGGTCCTAGGACCCCTAGGAACATATGGCATCATTTAATGGATCAAAGCGGGTCATAGGGTGAACCTATGACCCCCTTTGACCAATATGAACAATTCTAATATGTCGCTAGCGGTACTAAGACCCCTAAGAACATATGTCATCATTTAACGGGTTAAAGGGGGTCATAGGTCACCCTATGACCCCCTTTGACCCATATGAACAATTCTAATATGTCCCTAGGGGTCCTACATATGTTGTCATTTAATGGGGGCAAAGAGGGTCATAGGTCACCCTATGACTCCCTTTGACCCATATGAACAATTCTAATATGTGCCTAGGGGTCATAGGACCCCTAGGGACATATGTCATCATTTAATGGGTCAAAGGGGGTCATAGGTCACTCTATGACCCGCTTTGACCCATATGAACAATTCTAATACGTCACTAGGGGTCTTAAGACTCCTAGGGACATATGTTATAATTTAATGGGTCAAAGGGGGTCATAGGTCACCCTATGGCCCTCTTTGACCCATATGAACAATTCTAATACGTCCCTAGGGGTCCTAGCACCCCTAGGGACATATGTCATCATTTAATGGGTCAAAGGAGGTCATAAGGTGAACTTATGACCCCCTTAGACCCATATGAACAATTCTAATATGTCCCTAGGGGTCCTTGGACCCTTAGGGACATATGTCATTATTTAATGGGTCAAAATGGATCATAGGTCACCTTATGACCTCCTTTGACCCATATGAATAAGTCTAATATGTCCCTAGGGGTCTTAGGACCCCTAGGGACATATGTCATTATTTAATGGGTCAAAGGGGGTCATTGGTCACCTTATGACCCACTTTTACCCATATAAACAATTCTAATACGTCACTAGGGGTCCTAGGACCCCTAGGGACATATGTCATCATTTAATGGGTCAAAGGGGGTCATAGGTCACTCTATGACCCCCTTTGACTCATATGAACAATTATAATATGTCTCTAGGTGTCTTTGGACCCCTAGGGACATATGTCATCATTTAATGGATCAAAGGGGGTCATAGGTCACCCTATGACCCCCTTTGACCCATATTAACCATTCTAATATGTCCCTAGGGGTCTTAGGACCCCTGTGGACATATGTCATCATTTAATGGGTTAAAGGGGGTCATAGGGTGACCTATGACCCCCTTTGACCCATATGAACAATTCTAATATGTCTCTAGAGGTTCTACGACCCTTAGGGACGTATGTCATCATTTAATGGGTCAAAGGGGGTCATAGGGTGAACCTATGGCCCCCTTTGACCATATGAACAATTCTAGTATGTCCCTACAGGTCCTAAATAAATCAAAGGGGGTCATAGGTCTATTAAATGATGACATATGTCCCTCAGGGTCCTAGGACCCCTAGGGACATATTAAAATTGTTCATATGGGTCCCTTCGACCCATTAAATGATGACATATGTTCCTAGGACCCCTAGGGACGTATTAAAATTGTTCATATGAGTCAAAAGGGGTCATAGGTTGACCTATCACCCCCTTTGACCTATTACATGATGACATATGTTTTTAGGACCCCTACGGACATATGAGAATCGTTCTTATGGGTCATAAGGGGTCATAGGTTGACCTATGACCTCCTTCGACACATTACATAATGACATATGTCAAGGGCTTCGACCTGTTAAATGATGACATATGTCCCTAGGGGTCCTAGGACCCTTAGGGACATATTAGAATTGTTAATATGTTTCAAAGGGGGTCATAGGGTGACCTATGACCCCCCACGACCCATTAAATGATGACATATGTCCTTAGGGGTCCTAGGACCCCTAGGGACATATTAGAATTTGTCATATGGGTCAAAGGGGGTCATAGGTTGACCTATCACTCCCTTTGACCCATTACCTGATGACATATTTCCCTAGGACCCCTAGAAACATATAAGAATCGCTCTTATTATACATATTAATATGTATGTTATTAATATATATATAATAATGTAATATTTTCATTAAATATAATATGTATTATATATTATTATATTAATATGTATAATAATATAATATATTTATAATAACGTAACATATATATATATATATATATATATATATATAATATGTATTATATATTATTATATTAATATGTATGTTATTAATATATATAATAACATAATATATATATATGTTATTAATATATATTATTATATTAATATGTATGTTATTAAGATATATGTATATTATTAATATATATGAATCAAAGGGGGTCATAGGTTGACCTATGACCCCCTTCAACCCATTACATGACCCCATATGTCCCTAGGGGTCCTAGGACCTTTAAGAACATATTAGAATCGTTCTTGTGGGTCGAAGGGGGTCATAGGTTGACCTATGAACCCCTTCGACCCATTACATGATGACATATGTCACTAGGGGTCCTAGGACCCCTAGGGACATATTATAATCATTCTTATGGGTCAAAGGGGGTCATAGGTTGACCTATGAACCCCTTTGACCCATTACATGACGACATATGTCCCTAAGGGTGCGACATATGTTGTCATGTAATGGGTCGAAGGAGTTCATAAGTCAACCTATGACCCCCTTTGACCCATAAGAACGATTCTAATATGTCCTTAGGTGTCCTAGGACCCCTAGGGACATATGTGGTCATGTAATGGGTTGAAGGGGGTAATAGGTCAACCTATGACCCCTTTCGACCCATAAGAATGATTCTAATATGTCTCTAGGGACATATGTCATCATTTAATGGGTCAAAGGGGGTCATAGGTCAACCTATGACCCCCTTTGACTCATATATATTAATAATATACATATATATTAATAACATACATATTAATATAATAATATATAATATAATAATATATAATACATATTATATATTTAATATGTTACGTTATTATACATATATTATATTTAATGGAAATATTACGTTATTATATATATATTAATAACATGCATATCAATATAATAATATAATAATATATAATACATATTATATATATTATGTTATTATATTTAGTAAAAATAATAATAATATAAATTATATTTATAGATTATAATAAGAATAACGTAATATATTATTATATATTAATAGATTATATCTTATATCTTATATCTTTACATTACGTTAGTATATATATATATATATATATATATTAAAATACATTTTTACATAGTAATATAATTGAAATAATTTATAAATCATAAGCTATAACTCTTAAACCCGATTTTCCCTCCAAAATGGGTTAGGATTTCAAATTTTCACCGAGCCATATCGGATATCCAATTTGAAATCAGATACGCGATTAGGCTTGGTATTTACCAACCCTTCCCGGTCAACCTAAAAGACGTGTTTGAAGAGGGTTTTAGTGATACTCAGACTTCGGGTAGCCGTCTGACAATGTTATTTTGATCGAAATTGAATGAAATGAAAAGGGTTCTTTAATATCGCTCTCTAGATTCCATCAATATAATTTTTGTCAAATTCTGAGTTCGATAAGTATTTATTAGTTAATTATCAATGAAGATTATTGTAAAGTGTTGATTGACATACTGATTGAAAAATAGCTATAACTTTCAAACTTTATAACATTTTTTAAATCTAAAAGTTGCGTCACATTCTATGCTTCGTCTAGTATAAGAAAAAAAAATTTTAAAAAAAAATTGGTAAAATTTTCTATTAGTTAAGGTTGTCAGACATGGGACTTTTTTTTTTTTTCTGAAAAAGTTGTGGTAGAAAATTCATATTTAAGTATTTATTTGGAATAAAAATACCAAAAAATATGCATCACATCTGGGCATAAGTCTACTTTTCATATCTATAATTATATTAAAAAAATATTATCATTTGATTTTGATTAAGGTGGTCAGACATACACCTACTTTTTATTTTTGCCTTGAAATTTTCGTAGTACTGCATTAAAATTCAAACTTTTGGCCAATCAATTATTTTTTTCTCCTGATAAGTCCTAGTAGTTTAGAAACTACATTCAATTTCCTACAGATTATTTTCTTACAACTTTTTTATATAAAGTCTATAACCACTTTAAAATTATGTGTCAAGTTGACATAACCCTGATTTGTTGGTTTTTCACTGCCACTTAAGGCCATAGTTTGGTTGACCATGATCCTGCACATGTACCCATTTGTCCCATGATTTGCAAGATCATCATAAAAAATTCCAAATCAATGAGCTACATATCTTCTATTGTGAACCCTATCATCACTAAGATGAAAATAGACTTCCTTGATGTTAATGCATTCATCTGGATAAATACTTTCTATCATATGCACCTCAAATTGCACATGTCTATAGGAAACTTGATCAAAAATTGCAACTTTATTAGAGTGATAGTATTGAGCATGATTTTCAAATTCAGGGGAAAAACTATAATTTTTAAAGAAGTCTACAATTGACAGAATACATCCTAGTGGGAAACATTTTTTTGAATCTCAAAACTATTTTGCTTGCCATCTTGCACCATGAGAATGTTGGATGTATGGATAAATTATAGTCTTGAATTTATCCATAAACTCACCATATGGAAAATTGCTCTCCTTCAATGCTATTTTTTAATTTTTCTCCATTCTTTTTCTGATATATCTCATACTCAAATCTATTCCATACAACTATTGTTGAAACATCAATATTTTCTATTTCATATGGAAATTTCTACAACTCTCCATAATTTGTACATGCATTGTACAATGAATTTGTCTGACTCTTCATAAATATCACATAACAAGACTTGACAGACTGTTCATCTAGGAATTATCACATTTTGCTTAAGTGTTGCCATAACTTTTCTAAAATATTGCAAATATAGATGAAACTCAACATGATTTCGACAACAAAAAGTTTCACATACCATATTTATGCATACAAAATATGGGTGCAACATCTCAAATATTCTCTAAAAAATTTTCACATTTGAAAATTCCTTTTTGAAAGCTTTAAATAATTCACTTTATGTTGTGTCTACAAAGTGTTTTGGATGTGCAATTTTCATACCCGTCTCTTCATCTTTGATATGTGTAGTGTCTCTTCTATTGGAAGAAACACATGACTTATTAGTCCAATATTCAACTTGTCTTCTAACATCTTCAAAAATTCAATCTTTTCGAGGAAGTTGACAAATACTAACTTGGTTCTTTTCAATGTTCTTATCTAGCAAACTTCTCCTTTTCATATATCTTTGAACAATTCTTCTAGATAGATTGAGAAATTCAGAAATGGCTCAAACTTATTTTTTCTATGGAAAATCTTTTTTGGTAATCATAGACATCGACGCTCTCCATGCAACACTTAAATTAGCTACTCGACTTGTGTTATCAATAGCATTTAATGCATCTATAAAATTTTGAACTATTGTTTCCTTGACATTATCTTTGGAGCTTTTCTTATTGTCAACACCTAGCAACTCTAGAACAAGACTCATTTCTCTTTTCCTAAACAATTTGGAAAATAATTGTGCTTTACCAATCAAAGATTTATTTTCTTAAAAATGCTGCCACATATTTTTTAGATGTAGCTTAATTGTACTTTCAAGCATCACATGTTCAAATGATTCAATTCTTCTAAAAATAGATTTTTCTTCCATCTCCATTAATTTTTATAATCCTAAAGCATATTTTCCAAATTTCATACTACTTTTCAGAAATTTAGTAGGATCTTCTTCAACTTCAATCAATGGATCTTCAATTGGTGGCTCTATATTACCTTTTGTCCATCCTTTCTTCAAGTCATCTCTTACTTGGTCATTTTCTTTTTCTCCTTTCACTTTATTCCCCATTGCACAAAAACTTAAATAGAAAGCTTCAAATCATTGGCATACAAAACATCAAAAACTTAAATAGAGAGCTGTATTATATAGTGGTTTATTTTGTTAATTTCTACAAGTCGTCAAATTGTGATGTGGTTATCAAGATTTAAGAATCAAATTGTGATGTGTTTATCAAGATTTAAAAATTGTCGTCCCATTTCTCAAAGACAACACAGTCCCATTTCTCAAAGACAACACAAAAGAAAAGACAAGAAAAGGTAGGTGTATGTCATGTTCAAATGCCGTGTTCACCTTTTTTTCAATTATTTAAACAATTAAAAAATTGCATTGGAATATATAAAGTGATTATTAAAATACGATTACACGATACTTGCATTCCGTGCCACGCTGTTCATACCGGCTAATTGTTTTATTTCTGCGCTTAAGATTAAAATAATTGTAAAACAAACCTTTTAACTTGGTCAAAGTGTATGGAATCTTTACCAGATTTATATATAAAATAATTGTAAAATAAATAATTTCGTGCCATCCTCTCATCTTTTCGTGGGCCGTGTGTAGCTGTACTATGGACTCTCGAGTAGTTTATTTTGTTAATGCCAGAATGGTGGGATGTGGTTGTCGAAGACAACACACAAGAAGAGACAAGAAAAGGGTAGATGTATGTCATGTTCAAATGCCCTGTTTACCTTTTTTTTTATTAATTATTTATACAATTAAAAATTTGCATTGGGGATGTTTAAATTGATTATTGAAATACGATTACACAATACTTAGCCTTAATGTGAAACGCTGTTCATACCGGCTAACTGATTTATTTCTGCGCTTAGTCATTAAAATAATTGTAAAACGAATCTTTTAACTTGGTCAAAGTGTATGGAGTCTGGACCAGAATTATATATACATGCAACTGCAAAATCATGTTCTCCGAGCTCTGTAAAACGCTCCTTTCAGGTTTTAAAATCTTTTTATATATTTTTCCCATTGTTTTACACAGAACAGCAATAATACAATAATATTTTTCACGTTTCAATTATTATTTTTTAAGAAATAATAAAAGAGGATTTTGAATTTTCAACTATGACAAAATAGGCACCAGAGATTCTTATTCAATGATTTCATGTCTAATGTGTTAGGAGCAGAGGAAAAGCATTTGGAGCAGCTTTCGCTCCTTTTCTCAATGAAGAACCATTTGCAACAGCTTGAACACGAGAGACACCACCATTCTTAGCTGTTCAGCTCCATTCATCTTCTCTATCAAGGAAGATATACAACACCAGCATTTCTCTTCTCTGCCTCATTTTCTCACTATAAAATGGCCCAGAATTTCTGTTCTTCTTGCTGCTGCTCTTTCTGCGGTACTTTACTCTCCTCTTCACCTCCACAATCTTCTCAACAGCAGCAACAACAACCACAACCCATCTCTATTTCTTCACCTCCTCCCCAACAAAGCATTGCTGCCCATTCCCCCACCTCCTCACCTTCACAAGAACCCACTCCCAAAATGACTGATTTTAAGAATTTCTTAAACAAATTCAGTGATATAAGCCAGATAGACACACTAATTTCATTTTTAGAAGAGCTTGTGAAGATCGCGGTAAGTTATCTACACATTTTTAATTGCTGCAGTTTTTGCATTTAACAAATTTTTATTGCCTAACAAAAATTAAAGGCTATACTGAGTATAAATATGTTGTTGCCCAATTAAGTCAGGAGAGAAGAGTGATGGGGGATCTAATTCAGCGGTAGCATCTCATATCCATGATGGTCATACAATCCTCGAGATGCTTGATACGCGCTTTGGCAAGCGTCCTGTAAAGGTACACTTCCCTATTTCGATCATGAGAACTATATGATTAACTAATGATAGTATTATTCCTCTATCATTTACGTGTAGCCAGTTGTTGATTATCACATGTCATGTATTCTTTGTACAGAAAAACTCTGTGAATAGCACAATTTCAGAGATTGAAAAGGTCTGTATAGAAGGGCTGAAAGGCTCTGAGAAAATTCCTAAAGTAGGAATAGCACTTTGTATGTTGGGATCCGTGTTGGAGAGATTTATAAAGATGTCTGAGAACAAGAGTGAGTGCCTTGATGTTTTGAGAAGGATGCTTAATCTTGGCAAGCAAATTGTACGGTTGAATGAGCAAATTCCAGAGCAGAAGGATAAACTAAATGAGGGAGTCCAACGGATTATTGAAGGAACCATTATGTGCACCTCCCAACTTGCAAGAGGCAAAATTTTCAGGTTGGTTTGATTATTTGATGCACACAACCTCTGATAGCAAGTGAAATATTCTCTTATAACAATGGGTTTACTAAAAATCCATTTTGCTTTTATATTGATGGGATTTACAAAGTTTTATTTAATGAGTTTGGGTCATATTATCTATTTTTGTGATATATAAATATATATATTTTTGAGCAAAATATTGTTTGGAACTATTTTTTTACAACTCCTTTTTAATCATTTGTTTTAACTATCTCAATCCTATCAATACAAATGTATAGAACATTGTAATCTTTTAATTTTCTTCCATTCTTAATATAGTTATCTACCTCAACCATTTCGTTTAACTTCAATATTTTGACAATCATATTCAGGAACTTTTCCTCCTCCTAACAATTCCATTAATTGATCAAGTTTAGATTTCTTTAAATTTTATGTTTGAAAACAACTTACTCAAATGGTGAATGTCAATTGTGACTATTCTTTCTACCTTCACACCTTCATTGTCTCTATGCATCTTATTATTTTTGCATTCCCCAAACTACTTCAATGTTCACCATAATTCTTCCAATTCAAATTCTAATTTTTATAACTTTCTTTGTTGATCTTTTTATTCTACCTCTGTTTGATCTTATTTGCTATTTCAACGTCTTTATGAATTTTTTACATCAGACTCTCTTAAGTATTTGACATTATATTTTTAATTCTCAATTTTTTATATCTTACACTATCTCAATATCAAATTGTTGCAAATAATATATATTGCTACAAATTAAAATTTAGTCATTTTAATAGCTCGAAACATAATCTATAGATAAAAAGGGAAAAACCAAACAAAAGAAATACTTATACATACATATTTTAATTGTTCATAATTTGTATAATAATTTTAATTATAATAAAAAATAAACAGATCCAACTGAAATAAAATAATTTTAAAAGAAACTCGTAAAAACTACAATCAAAATATTAAAAAACTGTTTTATTTACCCAATATATCCCCTGTTTTCAAAATAAATCATCCTGTGTGTCTCTCTACATATATAAACTTTCGCTACATTCTCAACAGACTAACGAACCTATCTCAACGGTAAATTTGTTTTAAATCGTCATCTGTGATTGAGTTGGGAGGTTAAGAAATAGTGTAGTACAACAGAGTGAAAATGGATAAATTTAGAAATCAGATTTCAAAACACAGTTAAAATTTGTTAAGTTGGTCCAAATTTGTTATGACCCATGTAGTATTAAGCCAAGATGAAAGTAACGTTTTTCCCACTGAAATCATTATATATCTCTGTGTTTGGGATCTAGTCAATCATCATATTTAATGTAAATCCAATGTGTGAATTGTATGAAGGTTTATAACCGCTCAAGTGAGTGAGACGAGTCTAAAGGATTTTCAAAACAATATTGACCGATTGTGTATAGACATCCAATTATGGACTGCAATTGACACGGGAAAAAGATTGACTGACATTGGGGACAGAGTGCCAAAGATTGCTTCAGAATCACAGAAAATCTATGCATACCGACCGACAGGCAGGATATATTTCAAATTTAATTATATTCTTCTATTATATTTTGTGTTTGACATTAACTTTTATTGACTTTTTCCATTCACTTTGCAGTTGGGATCGAGAGCACACAGGAGAATGTCATTGAACTTCTTGAATTGAATGCACAAGATCCAACAGTCATTGTTGTGGTTGTCTGCGGTTTTGGTGGGATTGGCAAAACCACACTTGCCGATGCAGTTTATGCCCACCTCAATCTCCAATCTTATAAACATTGCAGAATCTCTATGGATCAGGACTGTACCAGCAACGATCTTATGCGCTATCAAGAACAGATTTTGAATGGGTTGTTCAGAGAGAACATAAAATTGAGAAACTGTGATGAAGGTCAGGGAAGGTTGTCATCATTTTTTAAAAGGAATTATAATCAGCCTTTATTTTTGTACATTGACAATGGTCTCAAAAGCACAGATCTGGAGAAACTTCTACCCAAAGGCCTCAGCAGTTGCCTTCCACCAAGGAGTAGAATACTTGTCACTACTCGAAATCTGCAGGAGACAGACATATTTGTAGGCACAAATATTGTTCGCCGAGAACATAATGTAAGTCCTCTTCCTGAAACAGAGGCTAGAAATCTTTTGTTAGAAAATGTCTCAGACTACAATGATGAGGATAATATAGTCAACCTCCTCAAGCTGTGTGGCGGGGTTCCACTTCTACTAGAATTAGCTGGTTCACAGTTGGCTATAAACAGGGGAAATACAAAGAGTATAGTATTGGAGATGCTCAAAGAAGGAGAGAAGGTCAAGGAGAGAGATATAAGCGACCGTATGGTGGGTTTTGTATACGACAGATTATTGCCACCTGTTCAAGACGCCTTTCTAGACATCGCATCCTTCTTTTATCAGCGTTGGGCAAGTACATGTGTGGAAGGCATAGTTGGAGAGGAGGAATTGAGAGCTCTGGAAGCTGCATCTTTCGTCAAGACAGATGAAGATGGTCGTGTGATTGTTCATGACATAGTTCTCGCAAGAGGGAAAAAGCTTTCAGAGGAGGAGGGAAACAGAATCACAGACACTGAAAGTTTATTGGAATGTTTAAAAAATGATGAGGTACACCATATTTACAATATTTGTAATAAATATTATGGAAATACACTTGTTATTCACATCCATAATGATGATGTTTATGTGCAGAAACTCAAAAAATTGAGAGGGATTCGTTTAACAGAAGAATCTGAGCAGCCTCCAATCGAAATTAATTGGCATCATCTTAATTGTATGAGCAATTCTTTGAGAGCGCTACTTTATAGAGGATCGCGGATAACATTTAGGGAGAAATGTCAGAAACCATTTGAACAACTCAGATGCCTTGATATTGAGGGTGACGTTCCTGGTTTACCAATGGAGTTTGAGAAACTTGAGCATCTCGTCTACTATTGGGGACGAATGGCGCAAGGCATGAATTTGTACGAGGTAAGATCTGCAGAGCATATTTATTATTATAATTTTAATAATATTTCAATACATTATATAAACAAACTAATACAACCTTCTTCATAATTATTGTGCAAACGTGTAGTTTCCTCCAAGCCTGCGCCACATGTACATTGTGGATTATTCTGAGAACAGAGTTGCATATTCTAAAATTCCTCCAAAAGTCACTCCAGATTCTTCGCTTGTAGAGTTATTCTTAGATGGTTTTAAAAGAATGCAAAGGTTGCCAGATGGAGTGGAGAAGCTAACGAAGTTAGAGAGATTAACTTTATCGGGGTGCGATGAGTTAAGGGAGCTTCCTTCCAAACTCGGAGATCTCAGCAATCTAAAAGAGTTGGACCTAATTAGATGCAATGAATTGAAAGAGTTGCCTTCAGATCTTGGTCAGCTACAAAACTTGAGAAAGTTAAAATTGAGGGACTGTTCCAAGTTAGAAGAATGGCCATTAAGCTTTGGAGCTCTCACAAAGATGGAGGAAATAGATTTGCGCGGTTGTTCTTCAAAGTTAAAAGATTCCTTGCCTCAAAATATTAAAGGAAATAATTGTATTATATTGGAGTCGGGATAAATAGTAAAAAAAAAATATCAAAGAATTTGAAGAATGTAATTAAATTATTTTTTGTGAGGGCTTTCTATCAATTAAAAAATTTCTATGATTTCTCATTTTATTTTAGTCAATTATTATTATTATTTTATGTATCATTTTTAATTTACTTGAATAAATAATTTTGTATTAATTTTTATTTGTTTCTATAAGAAATTATCTTATTAAGTTTGATGATTTTATAAATAGTTTTAAATTTAGTAAATAAGCTAAACCAAATGATTTTGCTGTAATACAGACCAATTTTAACTAAAATAAACTATTTATTAATTAAAAGGATGCTTTAATAAATAACCTAATTAAAATAAAATAATTTTAAAAATTAAGTTAAAAATGATATTTTCCAACATCTTTTAAATATATGTATTTAAAAAATAGAATTTATATTAGCTTATATAATTGTATTAATCTAATTGATATTATACTTAATATGATAATTTATTTATAAATCTATATTAGCTTATATAATTGTATTAATCTAATTGATATTATACTTAATATAATAATTCATTTCTTATTAGGGATTATCCAATTAGGAATATGGTAAATAAAGGTTATTATTAACTAATATTAAGGGTTTATTGAATTATGAATATTTAGCATTAGGTTTTATTAAATTATGAATATTTAGTCCTATTAGAGTTTATTACATTATGGTTTTTAAATTATGAATATTTAGAATTAGAGTTTATTACATTATGGTTTTTAAATTAAGAATATTTAGAATTAGAGTTTCTTACATTATGGTTTTTAAATTATGAATATTTAGAATTAGGATTTATTACATTATGGTTTTTAAATTATGAATATATAGTATTACGGTTTATTAGATTATGGTTTTTAAATTATGAATATTTAGAATTAGGGTTTATTAAATTATAGTTTTTAAATTATGAATATTTAGAATTAGGGTTTATTATATTATGGTATAAATATTATGAATATTTAGAGTTTTGGTACATTTTAATTATGTTGTTTTAAATTATGAATTTGTTTAGGACATAGTGAAACAGGACAACCTATTGAGGTTGGAGAAGGTTCATCCCAAGTTCAAACATGTATATATGCACACATCTCTCACAAGTATAATCTCTTTCTTGATTTCTACCTATGTAGAGGCAAACTTTATATCTTTCATTTTTAATTTCAGAGACAAATCCCTAGAATTACAAACTTGCTTCATTTTATTTATTATATCGTGCATGTACAATAGTAGATGATGAAAATGTTGGACATGAGGAAATTGAAGATGAAGCAATGGATATCAAAGAAGGACCATTTGAAGGTTAGATAAAATTGTATTTAATAGTTCATTTGTTATGTATATACACATATGTGGACACTAAAGAAAAGTTGTATGTTAAGTCTTTATCTTAATTTTTATTGCAGCCCGAGATCAAACAACAAATGAGAATGTTAATCTAGCTCAAAGTTTGAAGAGAAAAATATATCATAGAAACATAGATCATTTAATTGAAATGGATGTGGAAAAATTGAGAGAATATGCTAGTCAACCTACACATACTGTGAAGAGGAAATTGAATGAAAAGTCTAAAGAAATAATTGCACAATTTGAGAATCTTGATACAGTGGAGAAAACTCAACTATTATCAATTTCACTTGTTAAAGATGAATTAAAAGAGCCATTGAAACTATTGGGTGTAGATACAAGTGTAAAAAAGAGGAAGACTTCTAAACTAAAAGGGTATTGTGGAAAGTGTTAAGGAAGGGTTACACTCCATTGGGAAAAAATCTAAATCTACAGATAAATCCATTGCACAGAGAGTGATACTAACATCTATTTTAAATAAGAAATTATAGCAAAAAAGAAAAATTGCTTCACTGTCATCTCATATTGGGTATAGTTGAAAGACAATATTACATTATTTGAAAAAGAGAAACAATTTGGATGACAGTAAATTAGAAGGAAACTGGGCACTAATGTGTAGAGTTCCTCGATCTAATAGGATTGTGGAAATAATCAAGAACTTAGTCATTCAATTTTGGATTGATAATACTCATCCTTCTCCAAATAGAAGAGATATCATCAAGTAGAGGATTGGGCCTAAGGAGTATCTTCAATAGGCAAAGCATTGGTTGGATGTCACACAACATGAATTGTATATCTCATTTTGTAATTTAAATCCTAACACAAAGATTGGATAAACAATGTTTGAAAGATTGAAACCCTATTTTGTGAAGATAAATAGATCTTTTGAAACATGTTGTCGATATCATGTTGAATTTGATTTGTACTATCAAGGGTTCAGAAAGATGATAGAAGACAGTGGTGGTTCTCAAAATGTTTTTCATAAATGATCGAGCCAATTCATAACATCAATCTTATGTGACAAACCAAATGAGCATGCGGGTAAGTGCAAGAAGTTGGGTCTCACTTTTGGGAAAAATGTGGAAGTGTTATTCCTATTTTTCAAATTTCTTGTCAGTTGATGTCAAAATTTGAGGTTTTTAGAGATCAAATACAAAAAAAATCAGAAATAAAAATTTTAGTGTTCGAAATCTAGTTTTTGAATATATAATTTATTTGTGTATGTAGACACCTAAAAACCTTTAGAAAATAAAGTATTTTTATTTTCTGAAAAAGTTCTGATGACATCATCATTTATTAATTAATTAATTATTTAATTAATTTATTTATTTTTATGCCATTAAATCCCTTTATCTTAATTAAAAATATTTAATTAAAGAATCTCTCCCAAAAATGTTTAAATCTTATTTAAACATTATTTCCTTATTTATTAATTATTTAATTAATAAATTGACCAAAAAATCCAAAATAAATAAATAAATTATTTTTTTCCCAAAACTTTGCCAATTTCCTTAAGACCACTAACCTCTTCCAAAATCTTCTAATCCTTCTTTAATTTTGATTAAAGGCTAATCCCATCATTTCCTACCCCTAATCCCAACTCAAAATATTTAATTAAGATTAAATATTAATCCTCATGTTTATTAAAAAAGTTTTAATAAATATCTCCTCAACCCAAACCCTTGAAATAAATAAAACTTTATTTATTTCCTAAAAATCTAATTTATCCTCATCCTAAGAAGTTCTAGACTCTTCTAGAAAGTCTTCATCCTCATCCTAGGAAATTCTAGACTATTCTAGGAAGTCTTTATCCTCATCCAAAGTCTAGACTCTTCTAGAAGATGTTTTTAAAACTAATCCTAATCCCCTCCTAACCTTGTCACATTCCCTAAACATGAGTTAAAACTTCCTAACCCAAGCCAAAGTTAACAAATATCTCCTCCTTCACCCACCCTCATTAAATGCCATCCACTTGCCTATCCCTAAGCTAATCCTAAACCATCCTAATCCATCCTCTAATCATTTGCACAATCCTAAGCAAGCTTAAAACCCTCCTAATCAAGCCCAAGTCGAAATTGCTCTCATCTCCCTCAAAATATCTCAACCATAAAACTTTATGAAGCCCACTAGGCCATAAATGACTCTTCCAAGCCCTTTTATTGCTCTTACAAGCCATTATGAGGGTCTTTATGAAGATTTTATCCCTTGAGCCTCCTTTGTTGACTCATCCTTCCCCTTTCCTCCATCCTCTCACCATGTGACATGTGTCACTCCTTGATTGGCTGTAAGGAAGCACAATCCATGTGCTCTCCTCTCATGCAATCTGAGCCCTCCATGAGCTTTTTCCCATCCTTGCATCTTAGCCCTCAATCCCTCAAGCCTCTGGCCTATAAATTGGATCCTTCCCCTTTGTAAAACAACACAATCCATGAAGTAAAGTCATAATGCCATTTTAAGAAGCCATTTTACATCAAAACCATACACTCACACCCAAATTCCAACTCCATTTGAAGCCCTTTTTGAAGCATAAGCTTGAGCATACATCCTATCTATTTAGACAAAGCCACTCAACAAGAGAGCTTCTTATTGAGAGAGCCCATTAATGGCTCATATTTTTAATTGAGAGCTCATCTTAGTCTATCTTGAAGTTTATGAATTTTGTTTAGTTTGTAGAAGCTTTACTTAAATTTGGTTTCTATTAGCATACTAACATTGCTCATATACATTTTGGCACGCCCGGTGGGACCCCGCACGGGTCATCTTCATTAGCTTTTTTAGTCAAATTTTGTATGTCATTTGCTGATTTTGGCTAATTTTGCTTGTTTTTGTGATTGGTAGGATTGTATAAATTGGTTTTGTAGGTCCACATGAGCATGAAGAAGACAAAGGAACTCATAGCATATCTCATAGTGTTTGCAGATTTTTCAAGCTTATAGGTGGACAAAGAACTTGGAATTCTTCTTCCTCTTCTTGTCTATATTCTTCTTATTCCATCTACTTCTTCTTCTTCTTGTGGGAGATCTTGGCCATTTTTTTTTAAGGAAGCAAAATCATACACACTTCTTTTTAGTGCTTAAAATGAACCCCAAATCATACTTAAATCCATTAAAAAATTAAAAATTTGCAAAAAAGAAAAAATATTTTAACAAGTGAAACTAAACCAATCTAATCATTTGCATCCTTGCAACATCAAGGTTTTAGATGCATTCATGCAAAGTTAGGAACACTTCATTTTTGGAAATTTAAAAAGAACTTCAAGTTTCCATTTCAAAAGGTTCAAAATCAACACTAAGTGCACACTAAATCTAAATCAAACTCAAAGCATCAATCAAGGATAAAATGAACCTCATTTGCAAATATTTTAAAGTTCTTTTAAAAATCTCATGAAAACTAAGAGTCCTAAATGGTTGCCAAAAATTGTCCTAAAAGCTTTGTTATTTGTTCCAAACAAATGTCTTCTTGCAAAATCTTGAATGTTTCTTAGGTTTTTCATGCATCAAAACAATCTAGGAATATCATTTTTGGGCTTAAAATATGCAAACTAGAACACAAAATCTTGAATGAAAACCAAAGTCCAAAGAGTCATTTTCATTTTTGAGTCCAAAAGAATCTTGAATGATCTAAGGTTAAAACAAAGCACTTTAAAGTTCTTAAAACAACACACAAAATCTCAATCTTGAATGCTCAAAGGAAAAAACTTGAATGTTTAATCACTTGTCTTTGAATGCATGTTGCTAAACACACTCTTGAATGCCATGGATTAAAATCAAATTTTCCTTGAATGCATGATTAAAACAACAAATCCAATCTTGAATGCCAAGGATCAATTAACCATTGCAATATCAAACACTTCATTTGGAGTTTCTAAAATTGAACAAAACAAATCTCTTTTCCACATGCAATTTAGGTAAAGTTTGATTTTTGGACATTTAAGAGACTTTGTTAAGTTAAATACAAATTTGCAAAAATCAATTTGAGTAGTTCCTTGGACTCACCTCTTTTCTAATCACCTATCAATTCAACCATTGGTTGCAATCTCAGCGCCATTTATGGGGATGGGTCTACTTGAAAAAGGTGTTAAATGTTCCACAATCTAACTCACTCACTTGGTCTTTGAACGTGTGCTTTAACTTTATCAAAAAAATTTAATGACCAAAAGTCTAGATTAAATTGATCACACTTCAAGTTTGGGTACTAAAATTGAACAACTATTGACGTGGAGGGCCTCCGGGCGCGTGCTTGACAAATCGAGTCTCACACATCTTTGCTTGGGGGTTAAAACAAAATCACAACAACTCTTGAATGCTTTAAAGGAAATTAATCGATACTTGACATGGAGGGCCTCCGGGCGCGTGGGTTTAATTTTTTGTTGACCCTAACTCTTCTTCTTGTATTCATTCTTTGCTCGATTTTGCTTTGTTGGCGCATTTCAAAGTTGGAATTGAACATTGTCTCTTAAACATGAGTGCTTGCAAAGTCTAGATCAGCACACATAAGAGTCAGTTGGTAAAAAGAACAAGCGTTTTTTTTAGCCCAAGGTCATCCAAGTCTTCTCTCCCCTTGTCGTCTTTTGAGGCCATCTTGGGTGCATAAGATTAGGATCGAAAACCTTGTTTCTTTTTAGGAGGCTTGCTTGGGGATTTCATCACCCCTTGGACGACCTCAACTCCAGCGTTCCGGCAGAGTATAAGAACCGGAAGGTGAATCGAAAGACACCTCTCTTGAAATCAAGATTTTGTCACTCAGGCTAAGCCTCAAGGAACTTTATACCCTTGAGAAGTGAAAGAGGAGAAGTGGGTTACCGCTCCTCTCGGCTATGTGGCATCTTTTTGGTTTCATCTACGAATTTGGGCCTCACGTACCTTGGGTATATCGAGGACTCCCTAGCTAAACCAACTATTAGCCTTGTAGAAAACCATCTAAGATGTTAATGTGTTTGAAGTGACTGATCGAAACATTTGTAAAACATACACACTCCTTAGCGCAAGTATCACATTCTGAGAATCAAAAACTTCTATCTGGTTGTTCCTATCTATTGCTTGCTTTTTTATTTGTTGAATGAATGTTTGCCAAACTTGGTCAATCTTAGCTTAGGGTACACTTAGCGTAGTCACTTCCTATTCCAAAAGTTGAACAAGTTGAAGCAAAATAACCGAGGTCTCTCAAAGCCAAGCAGATTCAAGAATTGATGTTAGAGCAACCAAAACCCAAACAAAAGTTCCACAAAGTTAAACTCAAACCATCTCAGGCATACCAAGAACTTTCAGCCAAGAGAAAGGAACTAACACCAAGTCCTCAAATTGCCAAACTCCACAAAGCAGAAGATAAAGCTGCCGACGAAGCACTTCAAGAGGCCTGGTTAGAGCGCACCATCAAATTTAGCCAACATCCAGGAGTTAATCCTGCTTATGCCTTACCAACTAGGCATGATTTCTATGATTAGACACCCTTGTTTCTCCACACCTTCTTGGATAAGCTTCACCTTAGAGTCATCTTTGTAGAAAAGTCAGCCATCTTAGGTTATCCCCTTAAGCATTATTAGCTCATCCATCTCATTTAGGACCAAACCATCTAGCCAGCAATCCAAAATCTTCACATCCAAGCCTTCAAAAATTGTTGTCACCTTGCTAAAAGTTTGCCATTCCTAAAATCTTTCAAAACCACCAATCTCACCAAGGTTATCCCTTTGACAAAGCTTTGTCTAGGGTAATCTAGCTTTTCCACTTGTTATCCCTCATCACCTTGAGCTAGAGGTTGGGATCCACAAGTGGTCAATCTTGTGTTCTTCCTAAAGGATCACCAGTCTATCATTAAGTTGACACAATCACCACCAAGCTTGCACATAGGAAAGCAGACCTTTTGTGCTTTGGAAACATATCTTTGAAGTTAGAATATCCAACCCAATCCTCCTTAGGTTTTGTCATATAGCTTTGCCTCAACCTAGGAAATCATTTGCATAGAAAAGCCTTCCTCCCTTTTGCATCCAGCAGCATTTGTTGCATCTCATCCCTAGGAGCATTTTTCATGCCACCCGTCACTCGCTTAGCCAAGAAGAAAGAAACAATGGAGCCCTATCATTTGGATCGAACAGCCTCACCCCCCTTGAGCACTCAGCCATCCTTCAGCCTAGAGAAAGTTATGCCATCATCTACTGACATTGAAGCTTTCATGAACCAACCAGGAAATGCAGTATGTTGAGATAATGGGTGTTGCACACATTGCATAATATTATTATTTTATTATTTTATTTTATTATGTAATGTTGTACCTAGATGGACGTGCAACATGTAAAGATTCCCATGGAATATTCTTGATGAGTTGTATTGTAACATTGTGATAATATTTCATGTAATTATTTAATATTGGGAAAAAGAATTAAATGCCCAATATTAAATGTGGGGTCAGTGGGTTAGGTAGCACATGGTTTATGTAATACCACTTGGTGGTTTTGTGGGACTTGCTACTATATAAGCAGCCACAAGGGTAGTTGTTGTAGAGAGAATAGAGAGAGTGACAAGGAGAAGACAAAAGGCAAGAGTCGAGCGGGACAAGGCTTGACAGGTTAGCCAAGGGAGCATTTGTGAAGGTTGAAAATATGGCATGGGATGTGTGGATTCATGCTTGTTCACATAGTTTGCTCGGTTGTGGCTATGGCCATGAAGGCTTCCATGGTTGTATGAAAATGGTATTTTTTGCTGAATAATACATGATGATGGATGCTTTTGGAGGCTGGGTTTTTCCCTCAATGAGGGTTTCCCAGGGTATATCTTGTGTCACAATTTTGTGGGTATGTTGTCTATTCTCTTGCATGTGGATTTTAATTCCGTGTTTATTTTAGATCTATTATGGGTTATGTGGAAATGGTTATATTCTTTATTGCCAAGTTTCCTTACACAGTATTGGTAAACGCCATTATAGACAAGAACAAAGAGACAATCATGGCTAATTTTCGAAGGGACAATGTAGGAACCTTTGACTTTGGAAGACCCCCTCCATTATCAGATCCATCTCACCCATTGTTTGGGAAACTACCACCACCCATAGGCTCTTATGATCCAAATTATCCTCAATATATGCCAAAAGAAGAGCCTCCAGCCAATCCATATGATCCAACAAACCCAAACATACCATCATCCACCCAAGTTGAAATCTCCATGCCGCAAGCGAACCCAACCACCACCACTCCATCCTTGGTTCATACCTCTCCGCTCCAAACCCCCTTTACCCAAAACACCTCACCGTTCACGCCCTTCACTATTATTGCTACTGCTCCCCAACCCAGCCTTCCAAATCCACCCATCTCCCAAATCAGTGCTATCATCTTTGGCCAACCTCAAAAATATACAACAGGGATGCTGCCCATGGGGCCAAGTAATCAACCTTTCATGACCCCCAGCTTGTTCACCACAGCCCAAAGCACAATCCCATCATTTCCATTAGGTCTTGGGAGCTCAGTGCCATCAGCCACAAATCCACAAGCTACTACCAATGTTCTGCCCAGCTCTCAAGTGACCCAAGCTCCCGCCACCACTCTACCAAGCTTCCAAATCTAGCCACCAAGCTATCAAACCCCATCAATTCCATTTCCTAGCTTTCTATTCCCACTACCTCCACCACCAACTAATCCATTACCTCCTATTACAAACTACTTTTCAATGCCACTTCTAGGAGGTAACCCACCAATCCAGCCAACCACCAATTATTTGCAGGTACCATCCCAAATGGGGGCGCAACCCACATACCTTGGTCAAACCCCACAAGCCCCCCGATCCTTTCCCCAAGCTTCACAACCATCTTATACCTTACCTCTACAAAGCAATTCACTTATCCCACAGCCAGCTTATGTTCCTCAATCCCAACCTCAAATCCCATATCAACAACAAGCCTCACAGCACATGCAACACTATGTGCCACCTCCCCCTCAGCAAATTGTCATCCACCATGCAGTTGCCCAAACAATGTACAATCCCTATCAAAAAATCCCTTACAGCCATCCATATTTAGTGGCCCCATCTAGTGCATACCTACCTCAAGGCACTCCTACATTGGGGGCACCCCAGCCATCACCCATTAATTTAGAATGGGAAGCCATGAAAATAGCTTTGAAGAACATCCAAGAGGGAAATGATCCAAAAAATTTCAAGTTTGAGAATGTGTGCCCTTACCCATTTGACAGAGCCATTACCATGACACCATTCCCCAAGCATTTTGAGACACCCAAATTTGACAAATTTAGAGGAAAAGGAGACCCTATCACACATATCAAAGAATTTTACATGCACTGCCAAGAAGTGGCATACGATGACATCTTCCTCTTGCGTCTCTTTTCCAAAAGCTTGGCTGGACTAGCTCTTGAATGGTTTTATAGAATCCCCTATGGCACAATTAAAATTTTTGCTAAATTATCTGAGGCATTTGTAGCCCAATATGCCCATCTTGTTGAAATAGAGCTATCAGTAGTTGATCTTGTCCACACCAAGCAAAAAGGTGGAGAAAGCCTTCCCGAATATCTGCAAAGATGGCAAACCCTTACCACCCGCATATCTTGCACCTTGCCAGAGCGCCATTTGGTGAAAATTTTTATTGATAATGCCCATCCTAGCTTGGCTCACCACATGACCATGAACTATTTGCAGACCTACAAAGATATCAAAGAGAAAGGAATGATCCTTGAGAAAGGACTCATTAAAGATGGTGTGGTCAAGATTTACAAGGAAGCCAACCAAAATCAATCACATTTCAATGACAAGTCTAGGTATTGGAACAAAAACAAGCATGTTGCAATAGATGGTGTCACTGACACCAGACATGTGAATATTGTTGGTCCTTCTCACAACCAGTCCAACCCACCCTATCAACCAAACAATCAGCAAGCTATCAACTACCAACAACAGAATAACCACAGCTATCAAAACCACAATCCAAGACCAAACTTTCAAGGGTCTAGCAATCAAGCTAATGCCATCAATGTAGTTGCAGGACAAAAGCCCAGATTCCAACCTACACCTAGAAACTATACACCCCTTGGTGAGCCATTGGATGTCATTTTTGAGAAATTAGTCAAGGAAAACCTCATCAAATTTCCTCCTACCCATCAAATTGACCCAAGCCAATCCAAAGCTGCATGGTACAAAGACAATGAGCACTACAAATTTTATAGGGTAAAAGGTCACACTACCTTCAGATGCATGAAACTGAAAGACTATGTGCAGGACCTCATTGATCGGAAGGAAATCACTATTGGTGCCCAAACCTCTCCCAATGCAGGCTTACAGATCTATCAAAATGATTTTCCTCCTCACAACAATCAAAATCCTAGAAAAGCACCTGTCCAAACCAACAACAACAACACCAACAACCGTCAGCCAAACCAACAGCATGGGAAGAACAATGACCACACTTCATCCTATATAGACTATGGTAGCCTTATAGGTTGTATATCCGAGAAAGAGCCTTCTGTCAATGTTATCAATATCCAAGGACCAAACAATGAGTGTGCAGTCACCACTCGAAGAGCCCAATTTAACATCGCAGGCCCACCCGTTTCACCAACACCATCAGCTCCATCAAAAAGCCAGTACAATATCTTGGAACACCTTGGGAACATGCCAGCCCAAATCTCCATTTTAGACCTTCTATGCACTAGTCCTGTGTACAAGAACATCCTTGACAGTGCTCTCATAGAATCCCGTGTCCCTTCTGATATCAATGCTACTGATTTTCACAATCTTGTTGGACACCTTTCATCCTCATGTGCCCTATCGTTCAAACCCATCGACATACCCGTGGTCGAGCCAGATCACACCCTTTCGCTTCGCATAGCCATCATGGTATCCAATTTTGCCATGAAAAGAGTAATGATAGATAATGGACCAACCTTGAATATTTGCACCCTAAAATTCATAAAACAAGCTGGGTATACTGAGGCAGATATCATCAGTGAGGTTATCACCATCAAAGCTTATGACAACTTGGAAAGAACCACATAAGGAACTATTTTGCTACCAATCAAGGTTGGGCTAGTCATCCAAGAAGCACTCTGCCATGTTATTGATCTAAGCCTACCATTCAACATTCTCCTCGGTCACCCATGGATTCATGCCATGAAAGCCATTCCATCCACTTACCATCAGTGCGTCAAATTTTCGCATCAAGGCACTGACGTAACCATCCATGCCGATACAGAACCCTTTGCTTACTGCAATGCAGTTGAAGCTTCATATACAAACCATTGCCTTAGAATTGATATCGGCACATCCATCGCCAGCTCATCCCACACTTGTAATGACCCAGAAACCATCCTCGCCTCTACCCTGTCTATCGTGAAGATCAATAACAAGGGCTATGGAGAGTATAGTCTGTCGAATGCATTTTCTGTCAGGGCACTCCCACTTGATCCACATGCCCATGGACGACTGACATATCAAAAATCTAAGGAGATTCCACCTCCTCGATACAAACAGTTTGGCCCAACAACCTTTGTATCCTCGAAAATCCCTCTTCATGAGGAGCTCACTCCAGATATCAACAATTGGTTACATAAGGATGCACCTCAAAGGAATCAGGCATGCCTTGATCACTTCAGCCAAAAGTATCCCCAAGAACATAAGCTCATCACTGACAAATGGAACTATCAAGGTGGTGGTCTAGGACCAAAAGAAAGAGGCATGCAGTGCCCCATCGATGCACACAAGTGGGAATCAAAGTCAGGTCTTGGCTTTGGCATACCCACAATTGAGGGCACCAATACGGACGGTCACGCTTTTTTGAATATTCACCGTGACCTTGTTGAAATCAAAGACATTCCTGAGAAAGTTGAAAAGAGAGCCTACGATGATATCCTAGACCAAATCTCCCTCGGAGACTCTATTCTCCAAGAACTATCCATCCACCTCATTGACCTACCACTCGCCCATCCACAACTCATAGATTGGGACCAACCAATCGTCATACACATTGATGAGTTCACATCAGAGGAAGCACTTCTGAGATTCATGGGAGCTGAAACACCTCACAAGAAAACAAAGCCAGATTCTGCCTATATCTACAAGCTAGATCCCAAGGGGTATTTTGGAGAAAATCCCCAACCCTGTTCCGATACACCCAAAATTGGAACTAAGGTGAATCTGAGACTAGCTAAGGCAGTGAAGAGAACCCCTCAGCAAGAACATCCAGAGCCACAAGCAGAACATGAGGATTTAGCATTACCTCCTCAAGATAATCGATCAGAGATATCTTCTATTCTAATTGAGGATACTAGGGAAGTCAACATCGGTTCTTCAGAGATCCCTAGGCTTGTTCACATTACTGCATCCCTATCACAAGACCAAGTTGATCTCCTCTTTGAGGTCTTAAGAGAGAACATTGGCCGATTTGCATGGTCATATCAGAACATGCTAGGGCTTGATCCAAAGTTTTTAGTTCATCATCTTGCAGTCAATCCATAGATCAAGCCCGTCAGACAAAAGCTTAGAAAAATGCACCCCAAGGTGGCATTACTGGTCAAAGCTGAGTTAGAAAGAATGTTAGCTACTAAGATTATCTGACCTATCAACTATTTAGAGTGGATCTCCAACATGGTCCCCGTCACTAAGCCTTCTGGTGACATCAGAATTTGCACTGATTTCAGAGATCTTAACAAAGCTTGTCCAAAAGATAATTTTCCCTTGCCCAACATAGATATGATTGTAGATCTTACAGTTGGACATGAAATTTTGTCCCTCATGGATGGATTTTCTGGGTATAATCAAATGAAGATTTCAAAAGAGGATCAGCATAGGACAACATTCACTACCCCTTGGGGAACCGTTTGCTACAATATGATGCCTTTTGGCCTAAAGAATGCTGGGGCTACCTATCAAAGAGCTATGACAACCATTTTTCATGATCTCATCCATAGCATTTTGGAGGATTATGTGGATGATATCTTGGTCAAGTCTCATACCTTCATGGATCATCTTTCTGACCTAGAGAAAGTCTTTGATAGGTTAGCCAAATATCATCTCATGCTGAATCCCAAGAAATGTGTCTTTGGGGTCACATCTGGCAAGCTTCTAGGCTTTATAGTTTCTAAACAAGGTATAGAGATCGACCCCAAGAAGGTCAAGGCTATCTTAGACATGCCTCCTCCCCAGACACTGCAACAACTTCGTTCTCTTTAGGGAAAGCTTCAATATGTTCGGCGCTTCATCTCCCAGCTTGCAGATAAGTGTACACCATTTTCACATTTACTGAAGAAGGATGAGAACTTCAAGTGGGATCCTTTATGTCAGCATAGCTTCGACCATCTCAAGTAGTATCTCATCAATCCCCCTATCTTGGTTCCACTAGTTCCTGGTCGTTCCCTGATTTTGTACATATCAGCAACACCTACTGCTCTAGGGGCACTTCTAGCACAGCTTGATGACTACAGCAGAGAAAGAGCCATCTACTACATCAGTAGAACCCTAGTTGGTTATGAAATCAATTACACTCCTATGGAAAAAGCTTGTTTGGCAGTTGTTTTCTCAACTCAAAAGCTTCGCCATTACATGCTAAGTCATACCATCCAACTAGTCTCCAAGATTGACCCTCTCAAGTATATGCTCTCCAGAACAAATGGGTTATGCTCCTTAGCGAATTTGACATCCAATATGTGGACAGAAAGGAAATCAAAGGGCAAGCTATAGCAGATCACCTAGTTGATGCACCTCTAATAGATGCTTATCCGTTGATCACAGAATTTCCAGATGAGCATATCTGTCTAATTGAAGAACAACCCCCATGGAAACTTTATTTTGATGGCTCATACACATCTCATGGATCAGGGGCAGGAATATTGTTGGTCACACCTCAAGGAGATTACATTCCAAAAGCCTTCAAGCTACAATTCCCTAGCACCAACAATATAGCTGAATATGAGGCCCTCATAGTAGGATTAAAGATAGCTGCAGAATCGAACATTGCTGAGCTACAAATCTTTGGTGATTCTCAGCTCATCATCAAGCAAGCCCTAAATGAATATCAAACCAAAGATGAAAAGCTATTACCCTACAAAGAGCTAGTTGATCAGCTAACCCATCATTTTACAAGGCTTCAGTTTACACAAGTGCCTCAAATATAGAATGAAGCAACAGATGCTATGGCTACTATAGGCTCGCTCTTGGAAATTCCCCAAGCAGCTACACAGTATGAGTTTTTAGTGGAGCAGCTCCTCACACCCGCCTATGCGAATGAGGATTCAAATCGTGTTTGTATCTTGGTTGGTCCCCAATCCCCTTGGTACCATGAGATTCATGCTTACCTTAACGCTGGTATCATATCCCCTCACCTCACACGTACCCAACGCCAGAACCTCATCAAAAAATCATCCCACTATGTTATCATAGCCAATACCCTATATCGTTGGGGTTATCACGATACTCTCTCTCGATGTTTAGACCAAAACGAGGCCGCGATGGTGTTAAAGGAAGTACACTCTAGACTTTGCGGTTCCCACACGAGTGGTATTGTCCTAGCGCGAAAAATCCTTAGAGCAGGCTACTATTGGCCTACCATTGAAGAAGACTCCTGTGACTTTGTCAGAAAGTGTCTCCCATGTCAGCAGCATGCAAATCTTGTGCACGCTCCAACACAGGATCTACAGCCTATTGCACCACCTTGGCCTTTCGCTTGTTGGGGCCTTGATCTAGTTGGAACTATCACACCCCTCTCATTTGATGGACATAAATGGATAATAATAGCTACAGACTATTTCACTAAATGGGTGGAAGTAGTCCCCCTAGTCTCAGCTACAGGAGTTCAGGTCTCCAAGTTCATCTTGTACCACATTGTTTGCTGCTTCGGCATCCCATCCACCATCTTCATCGACCACGGAGGTAACTTTGAAAATCTCAACATGGAAGAATTATGCGCTTCCCTCTGCATCCATCACCGCTTTTCTAGCCCATATTTCCCACAAGGTAATGCCTAGGCAAAGGCAACTAACAAAACCCTCCTCAAAATCCTAAAGAAATTTGTTAATAATTTCGGCCGTGATTGGCACCTACAAATAAATCTAGCCCTATGGGCCTATCGAACTTCCTTCCGTACATCCATAGGTACAACTCTATACTCCCTAGTCTATGGTGCCAAAGCAGTACTACCTATAGAGGTTAAACTTCCCTCCTTGCGCATATCTTTGCAAGGGCATATATCAAATGAAGAATACAAAGTAGCTTGGCTCACCTAGCTAGATCTCTTAGACGAGAAGCGACAACAAGCCTATGATCATCTCACAGTCTATCAAACTCGTCTCAAAAGGAATTTCAACAAGAAGGTGCTTCCATGACACTTTCAGCCAGGTGACATGGTCCTCAAAGAAAACATGAAAGTCCAAGTAGATCGAGAAAAGAAAGGCAAGTTTGAACCTACATGGCTTGGTCCTAATGTTGTCACTGCTTCCTTTGGCTCTGGAGCCTATCAGCTATCTACACTGGAAGGAGAACTCTTGAATGATCCTACTAACATCATTCATCTCAAGAAGTTCTATGCTTGAAGATCCTTGGTATACCCAGCTTTTGAAAAATACAAAAAAAAAATAGTAAAGAGAAATAAGTGTCCAATGGTGAAAACTTGGCAATTGAAGCGCCTTGGATAGGTACCTTGGTGAAAACTTGGTAATTCAGGCGCCTTGTGTACTAAGACTAATCCATTATCTATCACTATCCTATCCCTCATCCATTCACCCACCATCCCATAAAACCCCTGCTTGTTCCCTTGGTGTTCCAACCAAATATCCAAAATCTAATGGAGCTTGTAAATACCTCATGTATAGCTTGTAAAATCTTGTACCTCAGCTTGTAAAATCTTGTACCAAAGCTTGTATTATACCTTGTAAATCTTTTACCATACCTTGTATATCTAAATCTTGTCCAAAGTTTGTACCATATTCCAGCCTGTAAATAATCTTGTATCCTAGCTTGTATACTATCACGTGCACACACAAAACCTTTTCACTTAAGCTTTTCGCAAACCATCTACCTATCCACCTATCACCTATTATAGACATCCCATCCTTCACAAACATTTCCATCTCACAAAAACCAAAACATGAACAAACTTGTACATTTGTAACATATCTTGGTCCATCAGCTTGTACATTCTCTTTAGCTTAGTACCATTGTATCTATCCAGCGTTCATGTCAGTTCGTCCTTGATCAACATCTTGCACCCATCACACATCTTGGTTAGCTATTCCAATGCATCCTTTAGCTAGATTTCCTGTCACCAAAGTGTTATCTTTCTTAGTTCAGCTTGCCAGATGCATCACTCATCCAAATCCACTAGCTTAGGTGCTCTCCGATAGGTCCTTGCAGGATATAGCTTTCCTCATGTCTGATCTTGGTCCGTTAGTACCTCGTCCTACCCATCTCATTGGCAAACGGTTCTCTTTTGGATTTTCGCTTTCTTTTGATTTGGACTCTTCCTTGTTGGGTCTTGAAATATCCTTTCGAAGCAATCTCCTTGTTCCCTCCTCAAAGTTGCCACGATCTTCCATATCATGGTATACTGTGAATGGGGCAATCAGAGCATAAGGTCTTGATCATGTCTTTTGCTTGTTTTCTTTTTTGCTTGTGGGTTACCCAGTGTCATTTCCACACTGCTTCCTCTAGGATTCATGTGTGATACTGGGGCAATCCTTGAGATCTTAAGCTTGCTTCCTCTTGTGCCTCTGATTCTCCCTTTATCATTCTCCCGTAGTGAGAGTTTGAGCTTACTAAACCTCTTCTCTTAAGCCAATTTGAGTCTTCTTTCTCATCTTGAATTCTTGTACTTTTCAAGAAGCCATCGAGCCTCGCTTTCTCTCCCCGCCGCCTTCTTGAGGGGGCATCTCACAGTCCATTCTCTCCTCTTCTGCTCTAGCCTTGGGCATCTTATTTTCTTATCTTTGATTTCATGCCACTTGCGGCATCACATCAAAGAGGGGCAAAATGTAGACACCTAAAAACCTTTAAAAAATAAAGTATTTTTATTTTCTGAAAAAGTTCTGATGACATCATCATTTATTAATTAATTATTTAATTAATTAATTAATTAATTTTTATGCCATTAAATCCCTTTATCTTAATTAAAAATATTTAATTAAGGAATCTCTCCCAAAAATATTTAAATCTTATTTAAACATTATTTCTTTATTTATTAATTATTTAATTAATAAATTGACCAAAAAACCCAAAATAAATAAAAAAATTATTTTTTGCCCAAAACTTGGCCAGTTTCCTTAAGACCACTAACCTCTTCCAAAATCTTCTAATCCTTCTTTAATTTTGATTAAAGGCTAATCCCATCATTTCCTACCCCTAATCCCAACTCAAAATATTTAATTAAGATTAAATATTAATCCTCATGTTTATTAAAAAAGTTTTAATAAATATCTCCTCAACCCAAACCCTTGAAATAGATAAAACTTTATTTATTTCCTAAAAATCTAATTTATCCTCATCCTAGGAAGTTCTAGACTCTTCTAGAAAGTCTTCATCCTCATCCTAGGAAATTCTAGACTATTCTAGAAAGTCTTTATCCTCATCCAAAGTCTAGACTCTTCTAGAAGATGTCTTTAAAACTAATCCTAATCCCCTCCTAACCTTGTCAAATTTCCTAAACATGAGTTAAAACTTCCTAACCCAAGCCAAAGTTAACAAATATCTCCTCCTTCACCCACCCTCATTAAATGCCATCCACTTGCCTATCCCTAAGCTAATCCTAAACCATCCTCTAATCATTTGCACAATCCTAAGCAAGCTTAAAACCCTCCTAATCAAGACCAAGTCGAAATTGCTCTCATCTCCCTCAAAATATCTCAACCATAAAACTTTATGAAGCCTACTAGGCCATAAATGACTCTTCCAAGCCCTTTTATTGCTCTTACAAGCCATTATGAGGGTCTTTATGAAGATTTTATCCCTTGAGCCTCCTTTGTTGACTCATCCTTCCCCTTTCCTCCATCCTCTCACCATGTGACATGTGTCACTCCTTGATTGGTTGTAAGGAAGCACAATCCATGTGCTCTCCTCTCATGCAATCTGAGCCCTCCATGAGCTTTTTCCCATCCTTGCATCTTAGCCCTCAATCCCTCAAGCCTCTTGCCTATAAATTGGATCCTTCCCCTTTGCAAAACAACACAATCCATGAAGTAAAGTAATAATGCCATTTTAAGAAGCCATTTTACATCAAAACCATACACTCACACCCAAATTCCAACTCCATTTGAAGCCCTTTTTGAAGCATAAGCTTGAGCATACATCCTATCTATTTAGACAAAGCCACTCAACAAGAGAGCTTCTTATTGAGAGAGCCCATTAATGGCTCATATTCTTAATTGAGAGCTCATCTTAGTCTATCTTGAAGTTTATGAATTTTGTTTAGTTTGTAGAAGCTTTATTTAAATTTGGTTTCTATTAGCATACTAACATTGCTCATATATAGTGTATCCATATGATAGATTTTGTTTTTGGTATGGATCTTTAAAAACCACTTTTTCAAAATACACCAATCATCTATCTTGTTTTGTTTTTTTATATATTTCATCATTACATGGCATGTGGTGGTAGTGATTTTGGAGAGGCCAATGTACATGGTCATCCCCAGTGGATCGTCACATAGATCCACTAATAGTACCCAAGATAGGAAGAAACTTTTCACCGAGACTGTTCAACATTTACAGAGTACACTTGATGCTATTGATCAGAGCTCACATGCTTCACCTGCCCTACAACATAGGGATAAGGTGACTGCGATTATAGATGAGCTAATTAGTATGATGCATAGTGTCTAGGGTTTAAACCCTTATGATAGTTCTAGTTTGGACACATTTTGGAGATCTCTATCCCATAGTGTCATTGGTGGTTTGAGGTGGAGAGAGATAGATAATATGGTGTCAGTGGAGAATGTGAAGAGCATGTTCTCGCATTATCAACTGTTCAAAATGGTCCAAGGATACCGTGCTATGAGGTGTACTGATCCATTTGTGGCTCCTTTTATACATCCTCATTAATTGGTTGCACATCACATGAGGCCCCAAAAGGATGAGTTCCCCTTATATTTTTGCAAACAATTGTTGCATAGTTTAATCTACATCATGATGTTAATTACATTGATATCCTTAGGCATGCTAGGTAGGGTCAGAGTACATTCTTAGATAAATTTAGACACACTGATGGTTTTTTTCCTTTTAATAAATGGGCATTTGTTGGTCTAGACCTTTTGGTGATGCTAAAATGTGTGGACTTAGCTACAACTAGAGATAGAGTGGCAGATGATACACATAGAGATGTGTATGAAAGGATTTTCACTATTGCGACCCAAGTGCATGAGATGTCTACTAAGCAAGTGTGCAAATACATGACATGCTCAGGATCTACATCTATAGGTGGTCACGATGGTACATCATCTTCAGCTGATGATATGTATCATGAGGTTGACATCCCATCTCTAGTAGACGTCTCCGTGGAGTCTTTAGTAGAACATTTGAGGGTTATGAGTACATGTTTGTCTATTGATCTTCTTTTATCCTATCAAGATATTGAATTGTTGATTGGACACCATCTTAGTGCAATTCCATCATATGTACTGGTATCATTAGTGGTAGATCAAAGGCACAAGGTGGTTAGGGATAGGAGGACATACATATTATATCTATAGCTCCACCATAGACTACTATTAGGGAGGATGTAACCCCCCCTACCAATGTTGGTTCTTACCCACCATGATGATCATTGTTTATAAATATGATCGTGGATCCTATGCTTGACATCCCAGATATGACCTTTAGTGATACAAACCTAAGTGACATATGTAGACAGGATGTAAGGCCCCCCCCCGCCCACCAAGGTTGGTTCTTACCCACCAAGATGATAATTGTTCACAGATATGATCACAGATCCTATTCTTGACATCCTAGATATGACCTTTAGTGATACAAACCCGATTGAAATGTGTAGACATATATTTGCAAAGACAAGGTCATATGGGGACTTGTAGATACCTACACATTCTTTATAGTAGGAGATATGGGTAAAACATTACAAATATGTCTATTAAATTGTCTACAAATCTTCTATTTATTTTAAAATCTAATATTATTCAATTTAGTAAATTATAAGTTGTGACATATTGTTTCTTCTATTGCATATAGGTTGCATCTGCAACTCATAAGGGTGGAGATGGAGAGATGTTTGTTGACCCTTGTCATCCTGAGTCACAAGTAAATTTTATTGTATGTATGTTAGTACTTATTGAATATATAGACATGGTCATGATACATTTGTTCTTATATTGCACATAGGGTTCAAGATCTTGTGTCATTTGATCACATCATGGAGTGCAACAAGATCATGTTTGATGTTTATACATGTCATATACATAAGTCTAGCTCATATATTTTAGATGTTTGATATTCATTTAAGATGAGATCATTTAGATTTATAGCTATGGTACATTTTACATTTATAGTGCTCATATTTGACATATTTCATATTTGCACGAGTTATCTGACCATTTACATTTATAGTAGACATATTTGATATTTTCATGAGTTGTCCGACCATTTACATTTATAGGTGACATATATTATATTTGCATGAGTTATGTGACCATGCTTATAGGTATTTGATATATTTGATATTTACATTTATAGTTGACATATTTGACATTTGCATACATATTTTCAAAATTTATAGAATATCTTTTACATAAATGTGGATACATGTTTATGAAATCTCTATGCAATATTTTTTCGATAATTGTTAATGTGTACAATGTAATAAATTTACATATTCTATAAATTTATGAAAATATATTTTAGATAAATGTGCATGTCCATTGTAAATGTGTATAGAAATTATTTTGAATATATTTGCATGTGCTTAAATTTATAATTAAGTAAACTTCTACATTTGCATATATAAACACACACATATTTACAGGTACACATGTATATAAATTTGAAATATTCATATGAATCATAAACTTATCTATCAGTGTACACTTAAGAAATGCACACATACATATACATGACAGATAAGAATTATGCATGTACATATAACTATTTCATCTAAAGAAATTAAAACATTATATCTACATTTATACACTTAAAGCAATGTAAAAAAAAGGGAACTTGCATATATATTAAATAAAGCAATGTAAAAAAGAAGCAACATGTATATATATTGAACAAGCAATGAGATGAACATGTATGTAACTTGTACATGTGTATATCAAAGTACTATAGATATATAAGAAAAATATCAAAGTAATAAAATATAACTACTTCTTAACATAAAACCGCTAATACATATGGTCAGGATCCTCTCTATCTTTAATAATCTCGAACAACTTTTCATGCTCCTCGATATCTAACCTCCACTTTTATTTTCTATGTCCTATTATTGGCACAATGTCAAATTGAATCTTTGTAGCTAAAACCAAGTGGTTGTAATGCAAAACCTTTTGGCTAGGCATGTATTCAACAAATTCAACACTATTGTGGTCAATTTTTGTTTTATGATAATAGGTGCTTACAAAATCAGATTTACTTCATTGAGTATTCTTAATAATATTGAAAAGAAATAAATATTTAATCTATACCTTCTATAACAACTGAACTAGTTGGATATGACTAGTTATCATCATCTATAGTTGGTTTAATCAACTTGAATTTTGTTTGAGTACATCTAAGAAAATAATAATCTACACCTTCTAGAATCCACAGACACAAAAAAGATGTCACCTACAAATGTACAAAAATAATGGAAAGTGTAAATAAATGAATATGAAGACAATTAAATATAAAAATGAAACATATTTGTAAAAATTTGCTTGGAACAATTAATCAAAAACTCACTCATTATCAGTTGAATACATAGGATTAGGAATTCCTATGTCATTGTCATCTTCTTCATAACGAGGACTTCTAATTATGTTTTTCCACTTCCATTCAGAGACATACGTATTCGCAATATTCTTGCATTGAGCCATTACATTGTTTTGAAAGTAGACATCACAAAAACATGATTTTTTTCTTACTTGAAATTACTAAAGATTTTTGTTTTTTGGTAGTCATTAGTAGATGCAATCTTTTAATTCCAAAAATTGGTTGACAATTATAAGGATTTGAACGATCAATATCTGTAACACATTAAATTGACAAGTTTCTATGTCAATAATCTTACTTTCAATTCAAAATATAAAAGTAATCAAATCAAAGGAAAATGGAGATCTTACCTTGCACTTCCCAAAAAAAATGTTTATTATATGTTGTGTCTCAAGGAGAAAAATTAGATTTGCAGCATTCAACAACTTGATTTCCTTTGTCTATCTTTATACCTATATACGAAAGAAAATTATATGAATTTTAACAAAATATAAAATAATTATCTACCAGATGCTCATATACATCAAATTTGATTAGTACATAACAATATTATACCTAAAAGTTTATGTTGACAAAATCCACACTTTACAAATGCTCCTACTTCATCATGCTCTCCTTTTCCATGACTACTTTTAACGAAGTTCTAATAAAACTTAACATTATGTCTCACATGTTGTCTTGCAAGCCAATTCAATGCTTTTACAGACTTAGATTACCCTATGAAAAAAAATCTAAATAAATTTATGAGTAATCAAATTTATACATACATAATTGTTCACTTAATTAAATATGTGAATGAAATTTTGAAGTTTAACTTCCAAATACACTTACCAGCACAACCATTAGACCAAATTCATTATTCTGAAGCATTTGGGTATGTGCAGGATCATGGTGTGCCAAAAAGTGGCGATGTGAAAAAAATAGAATTTGAACATGTCTAAAAGTGCTTCAAAATCCGCTCTGACTTTTTTCCACCTATCTAGGTACCAAGCTTGGAAGGAAAGGCCGAGTCTTATCGGATATCCGATTTAATATCATATATCCGATAATCATATAACATTATTATTATAATATTATAATAATATTAAAACATTATATTATAATAGTATAATATATTATTTAACATGATATAACATAATATTATTATAATAATAATTATTATACTATAATATAATAATAATAATATTATTATATTATAATCTTATAATATTATACTACAATAATAATATTATATTATAATAATATAATATAATATTTAATATTATAATATATAGTAGTGTAATAATATATATATATAATATAATATAATATAATATATATATAATATAATATAATATAATATATATATAATATAATATAATAATAATAAAGTATAACATATTATAAACTATAATAATATAATATAATATAATATTTCAAAGCTATATGTTATATGTTATATATGCTATATCTTATATATAAAATATAAGATATGCAGGCGATCGAATATCCGATATCTGTAACATTACATATTAAAAAAAGACCAAACCCGCGGGCCCTTATTTCTCACATTTTGGGGCTAGTATTAGTGCGCAACCAAATATCAGATATAAGATCGGATATCGGATATTAAGTTTTTTTTTTTTTTAAAAAATTAATTTTTAATCTAAATTCGATAGATTTTAGCATGACTTTGTTTGTTTTAGTTGAAACTAGTGTTTTTTGAAAAAAAAAAAGGTTAAAATTAAGGTTTTTTAAAAATATATATTACATTTTGCAATTCAATAGGAATGGCTGATCAGAATGATGACATTGAGGCAGGGAATAATATTCTTCGTAACCCCCCACCAAACGATCCAGTAACCCCACAAAATTGTCTACCAAATGATCCTCTACCCCCTCAAAACCCTCCTCAAATCGAGGATCTGATAAATGAAAATCTCACCAAGTTGAGAGGTTTGCATAGAACATATAATAATGTACCCGCATTAGCTCCTGTGTTATCCACGTTAAACACCATAGTGGATAACATTGAAACCCTTACAAACCAACAAAATGTTGTTCTTCATTGGCATGATCAAATGCATGAGATGTTTGATGATGGTTTGGATTATGGTGAGCTTGCAGCCCTCAACATAAGAAAATACAATTTGGCCAGCCTTTTTGCGAACCCGAAAATGGGTTTACCAGTTGACCCAAAAAAATCTAAACTATCGATTAAACGGTGCACAAATGATGCCATACGTGCAAACTTTTGGGATCGTTGGTGGATGGTCTTTGATATCCCTCCACATGGCAATTTAGACATACTTTTTTATTTCCTTAGAAAATTATATGCTGAATTTGTGTTGAAACTTAAAGTGAACTATTGGAGCATGAAGCCCAACATGGGCTTAGGACTAGGAGCTCCTTAGGATAGACCCTCTTCCTAGCAAAAGAAAGCTGGCACTTTTGTCCCCCCCATTGATATATCCCCTCCTCCTCGAGTGCAGCATCTAAATATTATGATAGAGGCTAGCTCTCAAACTATCAGAGCCATTCATAGGCTAAGTAGCCTAATGATATCTCAGGCTAGGTCAATCCTGCCCCCTCATGTTGATGATACTGGTGCCAGTTCATCATCCGCTAGCTCATCACAAGTTTGTGTGCCTCACACTTGCATTACATGCAAGAATATTTTCCTAGGTCCCATAGGTGATCTTCCTGAGTATCATTTTGTGTTAGATGAGGATACACTAGACACACACGCAGAGGCTACAGACCCTGATGCGAGAGAGGAGGGGAATGCAGAGGCATGGACTCCTTCGGTGTCAGTACGTGTATATATTTTTTTGTTATGACATATGTGATTTAAAGTTAATTTTTATAATAGATTAATTTTAATTTTTAAGCCATATTGACTTTTATATGTATGTGATCTTCATTCACGTTTAGTTGATGACCAAGGAGGAGCTCAGATAGATTGATGATGCTACGCTCTCAACCATTTCATTTGGCCTTGAGACATCTATGGTACATTATGTTGTGTTCACATTTTTTTTTCTATTTGATATTGTAGCATATATGGTTGCTAATCTTTCTTTTATCTTGCAAGTAGCACTTGTCCTGGAGGGACAAAGTGCAGAGGGTGAGCCAGCATGCATTGACAAAGGAAAGGTAATTAGGCACTTTCTATTTGATTAAATATTGATGTATTCTTGTAAAATGTTTGTGGTAATCCCATTTAATTGCATTCTTTATTGTATATAGGGCGTCACTACTGGTGATGAGCCTATACAGATTCCACGTCGTAGACCATCAGGGATTTCCATTCGCACTAAGAGCCTCATTGTATGTATAAGTATCATTTATTTTTTATTATCCTTATCTTCATAAATAAATTCAAAACTATTTTTTGTGATATTAACAACTACTATTTTGTATCTCATAGGAGACTCCTAGTGTACATGCAGTCCGACGAGAGAGTTATGTAGATTTGATGATGCAGCCACTCACTCCTAAGGAGGAGCCTACAATAGTAAGTTGTAGTTTGAATTCGTGATTAAATATGTTATAAATTTAGCATGTTATGAATTATAATGTTATAGTTTAAATTGTAGATTCATCTGATAAAGGTATTTGAACATAAATAGCCCACAATCAGAGAGATACCAACATTCTCAAGGGCATATGAGAGGACTCCTGACTGGCGCAGGAGGTCGACGAGAGAGGTATTTATTATGAAATTTTGATAGTATTAATCTCCATTACAAAAAAGATCATTATGCATTTGAGTAATTCAATGTTAGATACGTAGAATCATATAAATTTAGTAGTCTAACTTTGGGTTTTCCTTTTTTTTTTAATGTAGGAGGCATCTGATCCACCTAGTCCAGTGAAGAGGCTACATTTTGATCATCCACTAGCACCCTAGGATAGTATAGTTGTCGTAGGATTCATCATGAGACATTTTGAGATGGCATATGCCACATTGTATATAGAAACATTGATATTATACACATTCTGATGGCATGATTGGCCACATTTTGTATATGGATCTATGTATTTTGATATATATTTGAGTACTTTGTCTATGGATACATGATATTTGATATATATTTGTGTAAAATTTTGTCTATGGATACATGTATTTTGATATATATTATTTTCATTTATGTGCACAATGATATACATTTTAATTTAGTATCTAGTATTGTTCAATTTATCGTGGAACATGTGTATTGTTCATGTTTATGGAATATCATTAATTTTCATTATGTTTGTTATATTCAATTCAAATGCAATAATTTTTGAATAACATTTTAACAACCTTTATTATCAGATTTGGATGCAATGTATAATTTGAAGTGCTATCATGACATAAACACACTTGTTAATCTCCTACACAAGGTTCAAATAACCCCAAATCTAATTTTAAACTCCACCTTCAACCTTGAAACTAACTCTTGGCTTCAAATCTAATCTCAACATAGTTAAGGACTCCACTCCTCAACCATGGATTCTATCCCCAACCACCAAGTCATTTATAGATTTGTAATCTTTGATAACTAGCACTTCACTTTGTTACTATCCTCATACTACAACTTTTCAATTTCAACATAACTTCAAAATATCTCAACTTAAGAGACTTGATTGGATAGTTCATCAATAGCCCTCATGAGCTCTAAGTTATTTTAGGCCTCAGCATCACTGTCCTGTAGCATTCAAAGGTTCATTGATAGCCCTCACGAGCTCTGAGTTATGACCCTCAAAATATCGACCTCAAAATGCACTTAGAGCACCTTGGAGACTCCTCGGTATGGGGTGGCCATAGAAGATGGATGGTCTCCGTGGCTAGAACAAGGGTGTCACTAAGGCTCGCCCGCCCACCCAGAGCTAATGGCACTAACAATTTGATGCCAAGATGAACAGTTTCAAAGTTACTCTATGGTGCACCTATGAACTGAGGCACACTACGAGTTTTGGCATCGAGCAAGATCATTGTGCCGAATCCAAACAGAATATGATCTCTCAAAAATGAGATAGATTATTTTAGGTCTCAGCATCACCTTCCTATAGCATTTGATAGTTCATCGATAGCCCTCACGAGGTCCGAGTTATGACCATCGAAAGATCAACCTCAAAATGCACTTAGAGCACCTTGGAGACTCCTCGATACGGGGTGGCCGCAAATGATGGATGGTCTCCATGGCTAGAACAAGGGTGTGACTAGGGTTAAACCACCCATTTGGAGCTAATGGCACTAACAATCTGATGCCAAGCTCAACGGTTTCAAAGTTACACTGTGGTGCACCTATGAACTGAGGCACACTGCGAGTTTTGCCATCGAGCGAGATCGATGTGCTAAATCCAAATGGAATGTGATCTCTCAAAAATGAGATAGGTTATTTTAGGCTTCAATATCACTATCCTGTAGAATTTGACAGTTCATCTATAGCCCTCACGAGCTTTGAGTTATGACCCTTGAAAGATTGACCTCGAAATGCACTTAGAGCACCTTCGAGACTCCTCGGTATGGGGTGGCCGCAAATGATGGATGGTCTTCGTGGCCAGAACAAGGGTGTGACTAGGGTTCACCTGCCCATTCAGAGCTAATGGTGTTGATGATTCGATGCCAAGATCAATGGTTTCAAAGTTATGCTGTGATGCATCTATGAACTGAGGTACACTGCGAGTTTTGGCATCGAGCAAGATCGTTGTGCCGAATCCAAATGGACAAAAGAAAGCTAGCTGTTGTCTCCAAATGGTCCATGTACTATAATTAGAGCTCTAAAATGAATGCATTTTTGATGAGTCTCTCACTATAGCACAATCTAATCTATCAGTTATGGACCCTTCCTCAACCAACCAAAAGAACCTACGTACCACTGAATAAAGAGTCCCCCCCCTGTGATAATGCTAAACTACACCAATCAATAATGCTACGAGCATCAAGAAGCTTTGCTGCTGAAATGTTCAGTTGCTCCTTGACTAGAGCTCTCTTCACACATGCCCCCGCTCCATCATGTTCCCCTTTTCCATGGCTGGACTCAAAAAAACTCTAAATATGAGGCACGTCTCTCTCTATGTGTATCCGACACAACCAATAAAACATGCGAGCATTCTTGAATTGACCTGTACAGTTATGTGACCAAATGATATGTCTATCCATAGCAATTGCATGCTCATGTAAGAAATCAAAATAATTCTCAAAACAATGTTGCACAAACTCCTGAGAGTGAGATCTATCATCACTCATATAAAAATGATACTCTCTAATAATCTTCTGATTATCCTCCGCACTATCAGGGGCATGTCTATATGTTATGTGAACAAAAATAACAATATGAATAGAGTTGTAATACTGAGATTGTATCTCATTTTGAGGTTACAATGTGTAGTTCTCAACAAAATCAACAACTGATATAATAGTGCCAATGGGAAAAGTCTCCTTGCACATTTAAATTGTTCATCCAACCACTGAGACCTGTGACTATGTCTTGCATACTTGTAAAAAAGATTTGCCTTGAAATCTAAAATAAAACTAGCCACACTGATATCTTTTCCAACCAATTCACATCTAGAGCTCTCACCTCCACTCTTCAATGTGTATTAAATCACCATTTCATATACCTTTTTTTTCACTATTGTCTTTCCAAGATCTTATTCGCACCCTTCATGGAAACATGTGTCAAACTTGGATAATCCACCACATTCTAAACACTTTTCATTTAAGCAAGCATTTCTATAAAAGAAACAACCATTAACTCTACGACATAAAAGTTGATCTAGCAAGTCTCTTGATGATTTTGGAAGCTCACTAGCACCATAATCCTCCAACATTTCTTTACTATGCAAAGTAGAATGGATGGAGCATAATAGTTCATAGTGCATAAAAAACTCAACATGATATTTGCAACAACATGTATTTCAAATTTTGAGTGGCACACAATAAAATGGCTTCAAAGATTCAAAAGCCCTTTGTGATATATGAAGACTTGGATGACTCTCTCTAAATTGTTTGAGCAACATAGTTTGACTTACCTCCAAGTAGTGTTTAGGATGTGGAGTGCAGTCTCTGATGCCAGTTCTCAACTTTAACACTTCTTTAGCATTCGGTGATACTAGTGAGTTATAGTGCCAAAATTGTGTAATTTCTTCCTTCACATCATCGGATAGCTTCTTATCAAAACGTGGAAATCTCCCACCAAATGCCCATGTTTCATTTTGAAGAGGATCATTAATTTCCTTTCGTAAACTAAGTGCTCTTCTCAAAGTAGTATGATTTATATTCAAATTAATATAAGTTTGTCTCATATATCTACCCTTTCTCAAATGATGACTTACCAAAGAGGTTGTAATAACCCTTCGAGAAGCTCTATTATCCTTCTCCCTACTATTTTTCTCAATGCTATTGAGAGCACTGAAAAGATTCTTCACAATAATGGCATTTCTTTCCAACTTTTTATTGACACGAATCTTCAATTTGGAAAGCATAGGTCTCATCTTTTGCATCTTTAATAAGTGCATGAAAAGCTAACATTGCTCTACCACCGTCTTGTTGCCGAAAAATATCTGATATAGTCTTGAAGCCCATAACTGAATGGTTCTTTCTAATTTTTTCCCTTCCAAACTAGTAATAATCATTTCATCAATTTCAATTATCCATTTTGGTGTTTTAGAACCTTCATGTCGATTATAATTAGGAGATATGTAACATTCTTGTGCATTAGGTTCCTATCCATTGTCATGTTCGACATGGTCAATTATGCAATTTGGATTATGACTTGGTAGCATTTCATCTTCAAAATTTTCATTCTCTAAATTTTAAATTTCGGCATTATGTTTTTCAATAGGTACATTTTCATTCCCCAACTGTACATGTTCATTATTTGACTCTATGATTTCACCTTCGACTAATTCATCGTTAACTTGACTGATATTTAGCATACCTTTTCTTTTTCTTCGGTGTTCTATTTTGTCTCTTTCCCTCTATGTCGCACTGTCTTCATTGAATATCTTCCTTTTGCGTTTGTCCTTTCGACGATTGTTCTCCCCATTTAGATGATAAATTTGAACACCTAATGTTATATTTTCGAATTTTTTTCGATTGGTTGGGCCCCAAAATGCATTTTTTTGTATAAACCGTAAAAAAAGAACTGAAAAAGTGATGTTGTCAGGTTTGCAGGGACAATGATATGTTGGAAATTGGTGCTAGGAAAAATCGGATATACGATTTCAGATTGGATATCCGATTTTCTCCAATGACATTTGAAGGGAAAACAGCCTTTGCTATAATAGTATTAATATTATAATAATTATTGGAGGGAAACTGACTTTGGTTTATTAGTATTAATATTTAGTATTAGAGCTATAAGAGTATTAATATATATATTATTATTATAGCTATAGTATTAATATATAGTATCAATATTATTATTATAGATATAATAGTAATATTATTATTACTATAGATATAATAGTATTAATATTTAGTGTTTATTTATTTTATTATTAGTATTATGCTACAATAGTATATATATATATATATATATATATATACTATGCCATAATAGTATTAATATTAATATTATTATTATAGCTATAATAGTATTATTATTATTACTATAGATAAAATAGTATTAATATTTACTGTTTATTATTATTGTTATTATTATTATTATGCTACAATAGTATTAATAGTATATAAATATCGTTTTAATAGTATATATATATATAGTATGCTACATATGTCGTCAATTAATGGGTCAAAGGGGATCATACGTCACCCTAAGACCCCCTTTGACCAATATGAATAATTTTAGTATGTCCCTAGGGGTCCTAGGACTCGTAGGGAAACCTGTCGTCATTTAATAGGTCAAAGGGGGTCATAGGTCACCCTATGACCCCCTTTGACCCATATGAACAATTTTAATACATCCCTAGGGGTCCTAGGACCCCTAGGAACATATTTCATCATTTAATGGGTCAAAGGGGTCATAGGGTGAACCTATGACCCCCTTTGACCCATATGAACAATTCTAATATGTCCCTAGGGGTCCTAGGACATATGTCATCATTTAATGGGTCAAAGGGGGTCATCGATCACCCTATGACCCCCTTTCACCCATATGAACAATTCTAATGTCCCTATGGGTCTTAGGACCCCTAGGGACCTATGTCATCATTTAATGGGTCAAAGGGGGTCATAGGTCACCCTATGACCCACTTTGACCCATATGAACAATTTTAATACATCGCTAGGGTTCCTAGGACCCCTAAAGACATATGTCATCATTTAATCGATCAAAGTGGGTCATAAGTCACCCTATGACCCCCTTTGACCCATATGAACAATTCTAATACATTCCTAGGGGTCCTAGGAACCCTAGGAACATATGTCATCATTTAATGGGTCAAAGGGGGTCATAGGGTGACCCCCTTTCACCCATATGAACAATTCTAATATGTCTCTAGGGGTCCTAGGACTCCTAGGGACCTATGTCATCATTTAATAGGTCAAAGTGGGTCATCGGTCACCTTATGACCCCCTTTGACCCATATAAAAATTTTTAATATGCCCCTAGGGGTCCTAGGACCCCTAGGGACCTATGTCATCATTTAATGAGTCACTTTGACTCATATGAACAATTCTAATACATCCCTAGGGGTCCTAGGACCCCTAGAGACATATGTCATCATTCAATGGATCAAAGGGAGTCATAGGTCACCTTATAACCACCTTTGACCCATATAAACAATTCTAATACATCCCTAGGGGTCCTAGGACACCTAGAGACATATGTCATCATTTTATGTGTCAAAAGGGGTCATAGGGTGAACTTATGACCCCCTTTGACCAATATGAACAAATCTAATATGTCGCTAGGCGTCCTAGGACCCCTACGGACATATTTCATCATTTAATGGGTCAATGTTGGTCATAGGTCAACGTATGACCCCCTTTGACCCATATGAACAATTCTAGTATGTCCATAGGGGTCCTAGGACCCCTACAGACATATGTTGTTATTTAATGGGTCAAAGGGGTCATAGTTCACCCTATGACCCTCTTTGACCCATATTAACCATTATAATATGTTCTTAGAGGTCCTAGGACCCCCAGGGACATATGTCGTCATTTAATGTGTCAAAGGGGGTCATAGGGTGACCTATGTCCCCCTTTGACCCATATGAATGATTTTAATACGTCCCTAGGGGTCCTAGGACCTCTAGGGACCTATGTCATCATTTAATGGATCAAAGGAGGTCATAGGTCACCCTATGACCCCCTTTGATCCATACGAACAATTCTAATACGTCCCTAGGGGTCCTAGGACCCCTAGGGACATATGTCATCATTTAATGGATCAAAAGGGGCCATAGAGTGAACCTATGACCACCTTTGACCAATATAATTTTTTTTAATATGTCGCTAGGGGTCCTAGGATCCCTAGGGACATATGTTGTCATTTAATAGGTCAAAAAGGGTCATAGGTCACCCTATGACCCCCTTTGACACATATGAACAATTATAATATGTCCCTAGGGGCCCTAGGACCCTTAGGGACATATGTTGTCATTTAATGGAGAAAAAGGGGTCATAGGTCACCTTATGACCCCCTTTCACCCATATGAATAATTCTAATACGTGCCTAGGGGTCCTAGGACCCTTAGAGACATATGCAATCATTTAATGGGTCAAAGGGAATCATAGGTCACCCTATGACTCACTTTGACCCATATGAATAATTATAATACGTCCTTAGGGGTCCTAGGACCCCTAGGGACATATGTTGTCATTTAATGGGTCAAAAGGGGTCATAGGTCACCCTACGCCCCTCTTTGACCCATATGAACAATTCTAATACGTCCCTAGGGGTCCTAGGACCCCTAGGTACATATGTCATCATTTAATGGGTCAAAGAGAGTCATAGGATGAACCTATGACCCCCTTAGACCCATATGAACAATTCTAATACGTCGCTGGGGGTCCTAGGACCCTTAGGGACATATGTCATCATTTAATAGGTCAAATAGGGTCATAGGGTGACCTATAACCTCCTTTGACTCATATGAACAATTCTAATATGTCTATAGGGGTCTTAGGACCCCTAGGGACATATGTCATCATTTAATGGGTCAAAGAGGGTCATAGGTCACCCTATGACCCCCTTTCACCCATATGACCAATTCTAATACATCCCTAGGGGTCCAAGGACCCCTAGAGACATATGTCATCATTTAATGGGTCAAAGGGGGTCATAGGGTGAATCAATGACCCCTTTTAACCAATATGAACAATTCTAATATGTCGCTATGGGTCCTATGACCCCTAGGGACATATCTCATCATTTAATGGGTCAAAGGGGGTCATAAGTCACTGTATGACCCCTTTTGACCCATGTGAACAATTCTAATATGTCTCTAGGGGTCCTAGGACCCTTAGGGACATATGTTATCATTTAATAGATCAAAGGGGGTCGTAGGTCACCCTAGGACCCTCTTTGACCCATATTAACCATTATAATATGTTCCTAGGGGTCCTAAGACCGCTAGGGACATATGTTGTCATTTAATGTGTCAAAAGGGGTTATAGGTTACCCTATTACCCGCTTTGATCCATATGAACAATTCTAATACATCCCTAGGGGTCTTAGGACCACTAGGGACATATCTCATCATTTAATGGGTCAAAGGGGGTCATAGGTCACCCTATGACCCCCTTTGACCCATATGAACAATTTTAATACATCCCTAGTGGTCCTAGGACCACTAGGGACATATGTCATCATTTAATGGGTCAAAGAGGGTCATAGGGTGAACCTATGACCCCTTTTGATCAATATGAACAATTTTAATATGTCGCTAGGGGTCTTAAGACCCCTAGGGACATATGTCATCATTTAATGGGTCAAATGGGGTCATAGGTCACCCTATGACCTCCTTTGATCCATATGAACAATTCTAATACGTCCCAAGGGGTCCTAGGACCCCTAGGAACATATGTTGTCATTTAATGAGTCAAAGGAGGTCATAGGTAACCCTATGACCGCTTTTGACCCATATGAATAATTCTAATACATCTTTAGGGGTCTTCGGACCCATAGGGACATATGTCATCATTTAATAGGTCAACCTTTAACCCATATGAATAATTTTAATACATCCCTAGGGGTGCTAGACATATATCATCATTTAATGGGCCAAAGGGTGTAATAGGTCACCCTATGGCCCCCTTTGACCTATATGAACAATTCTAATATGTCCCTAGGGGTCCTAGGACCCCTAGGGACATATGTTGTCATTTAATGTGTCAAAGGGGGGCATAGGGTAAACTTGTGATCCCCTTTGACCAATATGAACAATTCTTAGATGTCCCTAGGGGTCCTAGGACCCCTAGGGACATATGCCATCATTTAATGAGTTAAATAGGGTCATAGGTCACCCTATGACCTCCTTTGACCCATATGAACAATTCTAATATGTCCCTAGAGGTCCAAGGACCCCTAAGGACATATTTCGTCATTTAATAGGTCAAAGGGGCTCATAGGTCACCTTATGACCCTCTTTGACCCATATTAACTATTCTAATATGTCCTTAGGGGTCCTAGGACCCCTGTGGACATATGTCATCATTTAATGGGTTAAAGGGGGTCATAAGTCACCCTATGACCCGCTTTGACCCATACGAACAATTCTAATATGTCCCTAAGGGTCCTACAACCCTTAAAGATGTATGTCATCATTTAATGGGTCAAAGGGGGTCATAGGGTGAACCTATGACCCCCTTTGACCATATGAACAATTCTAATATGTCTCCAGGGGTCCTAAATGAATCAAAGGGGGTCATAGGGTGACCTATGACCCCCTTTGATCCATTAAATGATGACATATGTCCTTCGAGGTCCTAGGACCCCTTGGGACATATTAGAATTATTCATATGGGTTAAAGGGGGTCATAAGTTGATCTATGACCCCCTTCGACCCATTAAATGACGACATATGTCCCTAAGGGTCTTAAGACCCCTAAGGACATATTAGAATTGTTCATATGGGTCAAAGGGGGTCATAGGTTGACCTATCACCCCCTTTGACCTATTACATGATGACATATGTCTCTAAGACGCCTACAAACATATGAGAATCACTCTTATGGATCATAGGGGGTCATAGGTTGACCTATGACCCCCTTCAACACATTACATGACGACATATGTTCCTAGGGGTCCTCGGACCCTTAGGGACATATTTCATTCTTATGGGTCAAAGGGCTTCAACCCATTAAATGACAACATATGTCCCTATGGGTCCTAAGACCCCTAGGGACATATTAGAATTGTTAATATAGATCAAAGGGGGTCATAGGGTGACCTATGACCCCCCATGACCCATTAAATGATGACATATGTCCTTAGGGGTCCTAGGTGTATACAAGGATTAGTAATGCAAAAAATACTAAATATCAAATCAAAAGTATTCACAAAACTAAATAAATGTAATTTCAAGATAGACTACAATGAGCTCTCAATTGAGAATATGAGTCATTAATGGGCTTTCTCAATGAGAAGCTCTCTTGTTGAGTAGCTTTGTCTAATTAGATAGGATGTATGCTTGATTCTCTAAAGGCTTTAATGGTGTTCTTGATGGATTTTGGCTTGGGTGAATGGATTTGATATAAAATGGCTTCTCAAAAATGGTATTATGGCTTTACTTCATAATCAAAATGGCATTACTTTGTTACTATGGCTGATTGTGTTAAAATGGCTTGGGAAAGGATTCCTTAAGTAGACAAAGGGTTTGAGGGATCAAGGGCTAGGATGCAAGGATGGGAGAAAGCTTATGTTAATTTTAGATTGAATGAGAGGAGAGCACATGGATTGTGCTTCATTATAGCCAATCAAGGAGTGATACATGTCACAGGGTCATTGGTTAGAGCAAGAGGGGTTGAGGGGTCAACAAAGGAGGCTCAAAGCTCATAAAGACCCTCATAATGGCTTGTAAGAGCAATGAATGAGCTTGTAAGAGTCATTTATGGCTTTGTGGACTTCATAAAATTTTATGGTTGGGATATTTGTGAGAGAGTTGAGATATTTTGACTTGGGTTGGATTAAGAAAGTCTTAACCTTGACTTAGGAATGTGTAAATGATTAAGGCTTGGATTAGGCTTAAGTTAAGATTAGATTAGGCTTGTTAGAGATAGGCAAGTGGATGGCATTTAATGAGGGTGGGTGAAGGAGGAGATATTTGTTGGCTTTGGCTTGGGTTAGAAAGTCTTAACCCATGTTTAGGGAATGTGACAAGGTTAGGGGGGGATTGGGATTAGGGTCAAAGATAAGGATTGACATCTTCTAGAAGAGTCTAGGCTTTGGATGAGGATGAAGGCTTTCTAGAAGAGTCTAGAACTTCCTAGGATGAGGATAAATAAGGTTTTTAGGAAATAAATAAAATTTTATTTATTTCAAGGGTTTGGGTTGAGGAGATATTTTTATTAAACATGAAGATTAATATTTAATCTTAATTAAATATTTTGAGTTGGGATTAGGGGTAGGAAATGATGGGATTAGCCTTTAATCAAAATTAAAGAAGGATTAGAAGATTTTGGAAGAGGTTAGTGGTCTTAAAGAAATTGGCCAAGTTTTGAGCAAAAAATAAATAAATTATTTATTTTAAAATTTTTGCTCAATTTATTAATTAAATAATTAATAAATAAGGAAATAATGTTTAAATAAGATTTAAACATTTTTGGGAGAGATTCCTTAATTAAATATTTTTAATTAAGATAAAAGGATTTAATGACATAAAAATAAATAAATTAATTAAATAATTAATTAATTAATTAGTGATGATGTCATCAGGAACTTTTTCAGAAAATAAAAATACTTTATTTTCTAAAAGATTTTTAGGTGTCTACACTAGGACCCCTAGGGACATATTAGAATTGTTCATATGGGTCAAAAGGGGTCATAGGTTGACCTATCACCCCCTTTGACCCATTACATGACGACATATTTCCCTAGGACCCTTAGAGACATATGAGAATTGCTCTTATTATACATATTAATATGTATGTTATTAATATATATATAATAATGTAACATTTTCATTAAATATAATATGTATTATATATTATTATATTAATATGTATGTTATTAATATATATAATAGCGTAATATTTTTATTAAATATAATAACATAATATATATATATGTGTGTGTGTGTTATTAATATATATTATTATATTAATATGTATGTTATTAAGATATATGTATATTATTAATATATATGAGTCAAAGGGGGTCATAGGTTGACCTATGACCCCCTTTGACCCATTACATGACCACATATGTCCTTAGGGGTCCTAGGACCCCTAGGGACATATTAGAATCGTTCTTATGGGTCGAAAGGGGGTCATAGGTTGACCTATGAACCCTTTCAACTCATTACATGATGACATATGTCACTAGGGGTCTTAGGACCCCTAGGGACATATTAGAATCGTTCTTATGGGTCGAAGAGGGTCATAGGTTGACCTATGAACCCCTTTGACCCATTACATGATGACATATGTCGCTAGGGGTCTTAGGACCCTTAGGCACATATTAGAATCGTTAATATGGGTCAAAGGGGGTGATAGGTTGACCTATGAACCCCTTTGACCCATTACATGATGACATATGCCCTTAGGGGTGCGACATATGTCATCATGTAATGGGTCGAAGGGGTTCATAAGTCAACTTATGACCCCCTTCGACCCATAAGAATGATTCTAATATGTCCCTAGGGTTCTTACGAGATCTAGAGACATATGTGGTCATGTAATGGGTCGAAGGGAGTAATAGGTCAACCTATGACCCCCTTCAACCCATAAGAACGATTCTAATATATCTCTAGGGACATATGTCATCATTTAATGGGTCAAAGGGGGTCATACGTCAACCTATGACCCCCTTTGACTCATATATATTAATAATATACATATATATTAATAACATACATATTCATATAATAATATATATCAATAACATATATATATATATAATGTTATTATATTTAATAAAAATATTACGTTATTATATATATTAATAACATACATATTAATATAATAATATATTATATATATTATATATATTATGTTATTATATTTAGTAAAAATAATAATAATATAAATTATATTTATAGATTATAATAAGAATAACGTAATATATTATTATATATGAATAGATTATATCTTATATCTTTATATTACGTGTGTGTATATATATATATATATATATATAAAATATTAAAATACATCTTTACATAATAATATAATTGAAATAATTTATAAATCATAAGCTATAACTCTTAAACCCAGTTTTCCCTCCAAAATGGGTGGGGATTTCAAAATTTTCAACAAAATTCATTGAGCCATATCAGATATCCAATTTGAAATCGGATATGCGATTAGGCTTGGTGTCAACCCAAAAGACGTGTTTGAATAGGGTTTTAGTGATACTCAGACTTCGGGTAGCCATCTGACAATGTTATTTTGATCGAAATTGAATGAAACGAAAAAGGTTCTTTAATATCGCTCTCTAGGTTCCATCAATATAATTTCTATCAAATTCTAAGTTTGATAAGTATTTAATAGTTAATTATCAATGAAGACTATTGTAAAGTGCTGATTGACATACTAAATGGAAAATACCTATAACTTTTAAACTGTATAACATTTTTTAAATCTAAAAGTTGCGTCACATTCTATGCTTCACTTAGTATAAGAAAAAATTTTAAAAAAAAAATTGGTAAAATTTTCTATTAGTTAGGGTTGTCAAACACGAGACTTTTTAAAAAAAAAAAGTTTTGGTAGAAAAATCATATTTAATTATTTATTTGGAATAAAAATACCAAAAATTATGCATCACATCTGGGCATGAGTCTACTTTTCATATCTATAATTATATTAAAAAAATATTATCATTTGATTTTGATTAAGGTGGTCAGACATACACCTACTTTTTATTTTTGCCCTGAAATTTTTGTAGTACTGCATTAAAATTCAAACTTTTGACCAATCAATTATTTTTTTCTCCTAATAAGTCCTAGTAGTTTAGAAACTACATTCAATTTCCTACAGATTATTTTCTTACAAATTTTTGATATAAAGTCCATAACCACTTTAAATTATGTGTCAAGTTGACATAACCCTAATTTGTTAATTTTTCACTGCCACTTAAAGCCATAGTTTGGTTGACCATGATCCTGCACATACCCATTTGTCCCATGATTCGCAAGATCATCATAAAAAGTTCCAAATTAATGAGCTACATATCTTCTATCGTGAACCCTATCATCATTAAGATGAAAATAGACTTCCTTGATGTCAATGAATTCATCTAGATCAACACTTTCTATCATATCCACCTCAAATTGTACATGTCTATAGGAAACTTGTTCAAAAATTGCAACTTTATTAGAGTGATAGTATTTAGCTTGATTTTCAAATTTAGGGGAAAAACTATAATTTTTAGAGAAGTCTACAATTGACAGAATACATCCTAGTGGGAAACATTTTTTTGAATCTCAAAACTATTTTGCTTGCCATCTTGCACCATGACAATGTTGGATGTATGGATAAATTATAGTCTTTAATTTATCCATAAACTCACCATATGAAAAATTGCTCTCCTTCAATGCTATTTTTTTATTCTTCTCCATTCTTTTTCTGATATATCTCATACTCAAATCTATTCCATACAACTATTGTTGAAACATCAATATTTTCTATTTCATATGGAAATTTCTACAACTCTCCATAATTTGTACATGCATTGTTTATGCATTGTACAATGAATTTGTCCGACTCTTCATAAATATCACATAACAAGACTTGAAAAACTGTTCATCTAGGAATTATCACATTTTGCTTAAGTGTTGCCATAACTTTTCTAAAATATTGCAAATATAGATGAAACTCAACACGATTTCGACAACAACAAGTTTCACATACCATATTTATGCATACAAAATATGGGTGCAACATCTCAAATATTCTCTACAAAATTTTCACATTTGAAAATTCCTTTTTGAAAGCTTTAAATAATTCAATTTATGTTGTGTCTACAAAGTGTTTTGGATGTGCAATTTTCATACTCGTCTCTTCATCTTTGATATGTATAGTGTCTCTTCTATTGGAAGAAACACATGACTGGTTAGTCCAATATTCAACTTGTCTTCCAACATCTTCAAAAATTCAATCTTTTCGAGGAAGTCGACAAATACTAACTTGGTTCTTTTCAATGTTCTTATCTAGAAAACTTCTCCTTTTCATATATCTTTGAACAATTCTTCTAGATAGATTGAGAAATTCAGAAATGGCTCAAACTTATTTTTTCTATGGCAAATCTTTTTTGGTAATCATAGACATCAACGCTCTCCATGCAACACTTAAATTAGCTACTTGACTTGTGTTATCAATAACATTGAATGCATCTATAAAATTTTGAACTATTGTTTCCTTGACATTATCTTTGGAGCTTTTCTTATTGTCAACACCTAGCAACTCTAGAACAAGACTCATTTCTCTTTTCCTAAACAATTTGGAAAATAATTGTGCTTTACCAATCAAAGATTTATTTTCTTAAAAATGCTGCCACATATTTTTTAGATGTAGCTTAATTGTACTTTCAAGCATCACATGTTCAAATGATTCAATTCCTCTAAAAATAGATTCTTCTTCCATCTCCATTAATTTTTATAATCCTAAAGCATATTTTCCAAATTTCATACTACTTTCTGGAAATTCAATAGGATCTTCTTCAACTTCAATCAATGGATCTTCAATTGGTGGCTCTATATTACATTTTGTCCATCCTTTCTTCAAGTCATCTCTTACTTGGTCATTTTCTTTTTCTTCTTTCACTTTATTCCCCATTGCACAAAAACTTAAATAGAGAGCTTCAAATCATTGGCATACAAAAGAATTTCAAATTAAACTACATAAAAAATAGTACATCATAGATAATTTTAAAAAAATCTTTCAAGTTTAGAAGCTTATTATATTTGACTATTTGTAAGACTAGAACATCTTAAGACAACTAGTTGCATTAAAGTTTGTTAGAAATGCTTTAGAATAACTTCAAGAGGTCTAAATGTCCTAATAAAACTTTTTCACTAAGTATAGTGAGTCCATTAAACTAACCATGCATCCAAGCTAAACATTCTTCTTAGTAAGTTACTGATAAATCAACATACAGGAATAAGACATGAAAGATCAACACATAACACAATGATTTACATGGAAACCCAATCTAGAAAAAACCACTAGTAACATGCTACCTTGTTTCTCATGATTTTGAACTGATGCCCTATGAAAGGCCTACCCTATTAAAGGCTACAATAAATTGTTAAATGTGACCCAATTAAGGGATTTCAAACACCCTGTTAGGAGTGTGCCTAGTTAAAGGACTTTAAAACATTCACTTGGAATGTCACGTTGTTAAAGGATTTCTTAATGGATGTTAGACCAAACTAAGGCCATAAGATTTTTCTCTAACTAATACAATTGTAAGAGAGTAAAATAAGGGCTTTTGATATGATATAACTCATAGCATAACTTGTAGATTTTATATCTCAATTTAGTTCACCAATTTTCCTGGCTTTCAGTCTCTATAGCTTTGACAACTTGTCCTCATTTCAAGCTTTGTCTCCTTGAGTCTCCATGCTCATTGTGCCAATCAAATTACCTCTATGGTCACTTATTGAAGCAAAGTCTCTATGCTATGTTCTTCCCTCTCAATGCCTTCTTAACACCATACACTTTGTCCAACCACTCTGTTCACTTCTTGACCTATAATGCTTTAAGTAGGAGTTTGGAATACTTTTCCCGCTCTAATCTTCCCACTCATATTTTGTGTTTGAATGCATTAGGTAAGATATGATGTATCTTCCCCTTATCTTGTTTCTTCTAAAAAAATCATGTGGAATCCACCTGTATTCGCCTAAAAATGGTTAACCTAAAATTCTATACCACCAACTCAACATCCTTATCTTCCATCTAGTTCACAAAATTCAAGGTAAAAACCTTATCGAATCATATATGAAATTTTTTTGACTTTTTAAATAATGTAGTAGCTCGACATTATTGACTTTCTGATGCTCAGTACATACTGTATTACTCGACACCTACTGTGGATTCACTTGACATTAACTAAGTTTTACTGATGCTCGACACCTATTACATTTTGTCTAGCTCAACACCTGAACTTTCTCAGCACCTACTATTTCACTCGACACACACTAGATTTTTCATTTGCTCGAAACTTACTAAAATTTTTCTCGACATGAACTAACTTTCTTGGCACCCACTAATGAATTTAGTCAAGCTTTGCAGACAGCCTTGTTATAACTTATTCTTCTAAGTGGAGCCAACCTCTGTATCTTCAAGCATATTATCAATACATCATTCTACCATTGTCTCAACTGATCCTTGTACTTCAATACAAAATCATAACTCAACTTTTCCTTTAGGTGCTTTTGTTACATCTTATTGATTAAATCCTCTTCAACAATCAACTAAGTGATAGTACTTGAATCTTATAAGCAATTTTCATTCCAGCAAATAGCATGATTAACATCAATGACAAGACCATGATTGAAAACATTCTTTATCAACAATCTCCCTTCTTTAATAATGATATTTTCAATCAGATTTCAGTAATCTCCCTCTTTGGCATTGATGGCAAAGCAAACTGATCAACAAAGTTAATAGAATTTTAACTAGGTTAAAACAATAATTCAAATGCCAAAAAAAATAAAATTTGTCATTACTATTTTCATTAGCTTTCATATCTCCCTCTTTGCTGATACATTGTCTTCTCTTTTTTATTCTACTCTCTCTCTGATCTTCTCCCTCTTAGATCTATTATCCTGAATAATTTATTTGCTTCTACTTCTCCCTCTTAGCTATTGTTTCGTTTCTCCTTCCTTTCTACTTCCTTTTTGCTATTTTTTCCCTCTATGCATTTGATCCTATAGATTTGATCAGTTTTTGCTATTTCTCCCTCTTTGAGAACAATGCCAAAGACTAAATAGCTTTGCAGTTTCCAATTTCTCCCTTTGTCACCATGCTTGTGACTGATTTGGAATTTCAGCACTTTAGGTACTTTAGGCAAAACCTACAGTATCCTTTGCATCAACTTATATTATTTCAACAATCAACCTATTTGATGCAGGGCAGTCTTGCTGTCACTCAAACAACCTTGGACAAGGGTATCATCCCTAACTTACCTCTAAGATACGGGTATGTGCAGATCATGGTCAACCAAACTATGGCCTTAAGTGGTAGTGAAAAATCAACAAATTAGGGTTATGTCAACTTGACACATAATTTTATAGTGGTTATGGAATTTATATCAAAAATTTGTAAGAAAATAATCTGGAGAAAATTGAATGTAGTTTCTAAACTACTAGGCCTTATCAGGAGAAAAAGATAATTGATTGGTCAAAAGTTTGAATTTTAATGTAGTACTACAAAAATTTTAGGAAAAAAATAAAAAGTAGGTGTATGTCTGACCACCTTAATCAAAATCAAATGATAATATTTCTTTAATATAATTATAGATATGAAAAGTAGACTCATGCCCGGATGTGATGCATATTTTTTGATATTTTTATTTCTTTTTTTTTTTATTAAAAAAAGAGGGGTAAATGCTTTGACCTGGAGCTATGAACCAGTGAGGCCACAAATGGGGAACCTCATCCCCATGAGATTTGAACCTTGATGGCAAGGATAACAACACAACAACTTAACCATCACAACATGCCACCATTGGCTTTGATATTTTTATTTCAAATAAATGATTAAATATGAATTTTCTAACCTTAACTAATAAATTTTTTTAACAAATTAAATTTTTTTTTTCTTATACTAGGCGAAGCATAGAATGTGATGGAACTTTTAGAGTTAAAAAATGTTATACCATTTGAAAATTATAGCTATTTTTCAATCAGTATGTCAATCAGCACTTTAGAATAATCTTCATTGATAATTAACTAATAAATACTTATCGATATTAGAATTTGACAGAAATTATATTGATGAAATCTCAAGAGCGATATTAAAAAACACTTTTCATTTCAATCAATTTTGATCACTAAAACCCTCTTCAAACACATCTTTTGGGTTGACTGGGTAGGCTTGGTAAATACCAAGCCTAATCGGATATCCGATATGCTTCGACAGAATTTGGCTGGAAAATTTCAAATCCCAAACCATTTTGGACGAAAAATTGCATTTAAAAGTTATACTTTATGATTTATAAATTATTTCACTTATATTACTAGGTAAAGACGTATTTTAGTATATTATATATATAATAACGTAATGTAAATATATAAGATATAATCTATTAATATATAATAATATATTATGTTAATCTTATTATAATCTATAAATATAATTTATATTATTATTATTTTTACTAAATATAATAACGTAATATATATATATATATATATATATATAATATATATATAATATGTATAATATATTATTATATTAATATGTATGTTATTAATATATATGGGTCAAAGGGGGTCATAGGGTGACCTATGACCCCCTTTGACCCATTAAATGACAACATATGTCCTTAGGGGTCTTAGGACCCCTAGGGACTTATTAGAATGGTTAATATGGGTCAAAGGTTGTCATAAGGTGACCTATGACCCCCTTCGACCTATTAAATGATGACATATGTCCCTAGGGGTCCTAAGACCCCTAGGGACATATTAGAATGATTCATATGATTCAAAAGGGGTCATAGGGTGACCTATGACCCCCTTTGATCCACTAAATGATGACATATGTCCCTAGGACCCCTAGGGACATATTAGAATGGTTAATATGTGTGAAAGGGGGTCATAGGTTGACCTATGACCTCCTTTAACCCATTAAATGACGACATATGTCCCTAGAGGTCCTAGGACCCATAGGACATATTAGAATGGTTAATATGGGTCAAAGGGGGTCATGTAACCTATGACCCCCTTCAACCCATTAAATGATGACATATGTCCCTAGGGGTCCTAGGACCCCTGGGGACATATTAGAATGCTTAATATGGGTCAAATGGGGTCATAGAGTAACCTATGACCCCCTTTAACCTATTAAATGACGACATATGTCCTTAAGCATCCTAGGACCCTTAGGGACATATTAGAATCATTCACATGGGTCAAAAGGTGTCATAAGGTGACCTACGACCCCTTTTGACTCATGAAATGACGACATATGTCCCTAGGACCCCTAGGAACATATTAGAATGGTTAATATGTGTAAAATGGGGTCATAGGTTGACCTATGATCCCCTTTGACCCATTAAATAATGACATATGTCCCTAGGAGTCTTAGGACCCTTAGCGACATATTAGAATGGTTAATATGGGTCAAAAGGGGTCATAGGTTGACCTATGACCCCCCACGACCCATTAAATGATGACCTATGTCTCTAGGGGTCTTAGAACCCCTAGGGACATATTAGAATGGTTAATATGGGTCAAAGGGGGTCATAGGTTTAGGGTTTAGGGTTAATATGACCCCCTTTGACTCATTAAATAACGACATATGTCCCTAAGGGTCCTAGGACCCCTAAGGACATATTAGAATGGTTAATATGTGCGAAAGAGGGTCATAGGTTGACCTATAACCCCCCACAACCCATTAAATGACGAGATATATCCATAGGGGTCCTAAGACCCCTAGGGACATATTAGAATCGTTCAAATGGGTCAAAAGGAGTTATAGGGTGACCAACGACCACCTTTGACCCAATAAATGATGACATACATCACTAAGGGTCCTAGGACCCCTAAAGACATATTATAATGGTTAATATGTGTGAAAGGGGGTCATAGAGTGACGTATGATCCCCTTTGACCCATTAAATGGTGACATATGTCCTTAGGGGTCCTAGGACTGTTAGGGACATATTAGAATGGTTAATATGGGTCAAAGGGGCTTATAGGTTGACCTATGATCCCCTACAACTCATTAAATGACAACATATGCCCCTAGGGATCCTAAGACCCCTAGGGACATATTAGAATGGTTAATATAGGTCAAAGGGGGTCATAGGTTGACCTATAACCCTTTTTGCCCAATTAAATGATGACATATGTCCCTAGGGGTCTTAGCACCGCTAGGGACATATTAAAATGGTTAATATGTGTAAAAAGGGGTCATAAGTTGACCTATGACTACCCACGACCCATTAAATGATGAGATATGTTCCCACGGGTCTTAGGAACCCTAGAGACATATTAGAATCATTCATATAGGTCAAAGGGGGTCATAGGTCACGCCCTTTGACCCATTAAATGATGACATATGTCCTTTGGGATCTTAGGACCCCAAGGACATATTAGAATCGTTCATATGGGTCAAAGGGGGTCATAGGGTGACCTATGACCCCATTTGACCCATGAAATGATGACATATGTCCCTAGGGGTCCTAGGAACCCTAGGGACATATTAGAATGGTTAATATGGGTCAAAGGGGGTTATAGGTTGACCTATGACTCCCTTTGACCCATTAAATAATGACATATGTCCTTAGGGGTCCTAGGACTCCTAGAGACATATTAGAATGGTTAATATAGGTCAAAGGGGGGTCATAGGGTGACTTATGACCCCCTTCGACCCATTAAATGATCGCATATCTATTAGAATCATTCATATGGATCAAAAGGGGTCATAGGGAGACCTATGACCCCCTTAGACCCATTAAATGATGACATTTGTCTCTAGGGGTCTTAGGACCCGTAGGGACATATTATAATAGTTAATATGTGTGAAAGGGGGTTATAAGGTGACATATGACCCCCTTTGACCCATTAAATGATGACATATGTCCTTAGGGATCCTAGGACCCCTAGGGACATATTAGAATCATTCATATGGGTGAAAGGGAGTCATAGATCACCCTTTGACCCATGAAATGACGACATATGTTCCTTGGGGTCCTAGGACCCCTAAGGACATATTAGAATGGTTAATATGGGTCAAAGGGGGTCATAGGGTGACCTATGACCTCTTTTGACTCATTAAATGATGACATATGTCCTTATGGGTCCTAAGACCCTAGGGACATATTAGAATGGTTAATATGGGTCAAAGGAGTCACAGGTCACCCTATGACCCTTTTTGACTCATTAATTGATGACATATGTCCCTAGGGATCCTAGGATCCCTAGGGACATATTATAATAGTTAATATATCTGAAAGGGGGTCAGAAGGTTACCTATGACCCACTTTGACCCATTAAATGATGACATATGTCCCTAAGCATCCTAGGCCCCCTAGGGACATATTAGAATCATTCATATGGGTGAAAGGGGGTGATAGGGTGACCTATGACACCTTTTGACCCATAAAATGATGACATATGTCCCTATGGGTCTTAGGACCCTTAGGGACATATTAGAATGGTTAATATGGGTCAAAAGGGGTCATAAGGTGACCTATGACCCCCTTTGACCCATTAAATGATGACATATGTCCCTAGTGGTCCTAGGACCCCTATGGACATATTAGAATGTTAATATGGGTCAAAGGGCGTCATAGGGTGACCTATGACCCCCTTCAACCTATTAAATGAAAAAATATGTCCCTAAGGGTCCTAGGACCCCTAGGGACATATTAGAATCATTCATATGGGTCAAAGGGGGTCATTAGGTGACATCTGACCCCCTTAGACCGATTAAATAACGACATATGTCCCTAGAGGTCCTATGACCCCTAAGAACATATTATAATGGTTAATATGTGTGAAAGGGAGTCATAGGGTGACCTCAAACCCCCTTTGACCCATTAAATGATGACATATGTCTTTAGACATCTTAGGACCCCTAGAGACATATTAGAATCATTCATATGGGTCAAAGGGGGTCATAAGTCACTTGACCCATATAATGATGACATATGTCCCTTAGGGTCCTAAGACCCCTAAGGAAATATTAGAATGTTTAATATGGGTCAAAGGGGCACCCTATGACTCCCTTTGAACCATTAAATGACAACATATGTCCCTAGGGGTCCTAGGACCCCTAGGGACATGTTAGAATGGTTAATATGGGTCAAAAGGGTCATATGACCTCCTTTGACCCATTAAATGATGACATATGTACCTAGGGGCCCTAAGACCCCTAAGGACATATTAGAATAGTTAATATGGGTTCGACCCATTAAATGATGACATATGTCCCTAGGGGTCTTAGGACCCCTACGAACATATTAGAATCGTTCATATGGGTCAAAGGGGTTCATAGGGTGATCTATGACCCCCTTTGACTCATAAAATGATGACATATGTCCCTAGGGGTCTTAGGATGCATAGGGACATATTAGAATGGTTAATATGTGTGAAAGGGAGTCATAGATTGACCTATGACCTCCTTTGACCCATTAAATGACAACATATGTCCGTAGGGGTCTTAGGACTCTTAGGAACACATTAGAATGGTTAATATGGGTCGAACGGGGTCATGTGACTTATGACCCCCTTCGATGCATTAAATGATGACATATGTCCTTACAGGTCCTAGGACCTCTAGGGACATATTAGAATGGTTAATATGGGTCAAAGGTCGTCGTAGGGTAACCTATGACCCCCTTCGACCCATTAAATGATGACATATGACCCTAGGGGTCATAAGGTGACATCTGACCCCCTTAGACCCATTAAATGACGACATATGTCCCTAAGGGTCCTAGGACCCCTAGGGACATATTCTAATGGTTAATATGTGTGAAAGTGGGTCATAGGGTGACCTCTGACCCCCTTTGACCCATTAAATGATCACATATGTCCCTAGATGTCCTAGGACCCTTAGAGACATATTAGAATCTTTCATATGGGTCAAAGGGGGTCATAGGGTGACCTATGTCCCCCTTTGACCAATGAAATGACGACATATGTCCTTTGGAGTCCTAAGACACCTAAGAACATATTAGAATGGTTAATGTGGGTCAAAGGGGGTCATAGGTTTACCCTATGACCCCTTTTGACCCATTAAATGATTAGATATGTCCCTAGGGGTCCTCGGACCCCTATGGACATATTAGAATGTTTAATATGGGTCAAAGGGGGTTATAGGGTGACATTTGACCCCCTTAAACCCATTAAATGATGACGTATCTCCCTAAGTGTCCTAGGATCGCTAAAAACATATTATAATAGTTAATATGTGTGAAACGGGGTCATAGGGTGACCTATGACCCTCTTTGACCCATTAAATGATGACATATGTCCCTAGGGTTCCTAAGACTACTAGGGACATATTAGAATGGTTCATATGGGTCAAAGGGGGTCATAGGGTGATCTATGACCCCGTTTGACACATGAAATGACGACATATGTCCCTTGTGGTCCTAGGACCCCTAAGGACATATTAGAATGGTTAATGTGTGTCAAAAGAGGTTATAGGGTGACCTATGACCCCCTTTGACCTATTAAATGATGACATATGTCCCTAGGGGTCCTAAGACCCCTAAGGACATATTAGAATGGTTAATATGGGTCAAAAGGCGTCATAGGGTGACATATGACCCCCTTTGACCCATTAAATGACAAAATATGTCCCTAGGGGTTCTAGGACCCCTAGGGACATATTAGAATCATTCATATATGTCAAAGAGGGTCATAGGGTGACATCTGACCCCCTTAGAACGATTAAATGATGACATATGTCTCTAGGGGTCCTAGGACCCCTAGAGACATATTATAATGGTTAATATGTGTGGAAGGGAATCATAGGGTGACCTCAAACCCCCTTTGACCTATTAAATGGTGACATATGTCGTTAGGCGTCTTATGATCTCTAGAGACATATTAGAATCGTTCATATGAGTCAAATGGGGTCATAGGTCACTTGACCCATGAAATGACGACATATGTCCCTTGGGGTCCCAAGATCCCTAATGACATATTAGAATGGTTAATATGGGTCAAAGGGGTCATAGGGTGACCTATGACCCCTTTTGACCCATTAAATGATGACATATGTACCTAGGGGTCCTAGGACCCCTAAGGACATATTAGAATGGTTAATATGTGTTTGACTCATTAAATGATGACATATGTCCCTAGGGGTCTTAGGACCCATAGAGGCATATTAGAATCATTCATTTGGGGTCAAAGGGGTTCATAGGGTGATCTATGACCACCTTTGATCCATGAAATGACGACATATGTCCCTAGGGGTCTTAGGATGCCTAGGGACATATTAGAATGGTTAAAATGTGTGAAAGAGAGTCATAGATTGACCTATGACCCCCTTTGACTCATTAAATGATGACATATGTTCATAAGGGTCTTAGGACCCTTAGAAACACATTAGAATGGTTAATATGGGTCAAAAGGGGTCATGTGACTTATGACCCCCTTCGACACATTAAATGACGACATATGTCCCTACGGGTCCAAAGACCCCTAGGGACATTTTAGAATGGTTAATATGAGTCAAAAGTTATCGTAGGGTAACCTATGACCCTCTTCGACCCATTAAATGATGACATATGTCACTAGGGGTCCTAGGACCCCTTGGGACATATTAAAATTAGTCATATGGGTAAAAGGGGGTCATAGGGTGACATCTGACCCCCTTAGACCCATTAAATGATGACATATGTCCCTAGGGGTCCTAGGGACATATTATAATGGTTAATATGTGTGAAAAGGGGTCATAGGGTGACCTCTGACCCCCTTTGACTCATTAAATGATGACATATGTCCCTAGGTGTCCTAGGACCCCTAGGGACATATTAGAATCATTCATATGGGTCAAAGGGGTTTATAGAGTGTCCTATGACCCCCTTTGACCCATGAAATGATGACATATGTCCTTTGGGGTGCTAGGACCCCTAAGGATATATTAGAATGGTTAATATGGGTCAAAGGGGGTCATAGGGTGACATTTGACCCCCTTAAACCCATTAAATAATGACATATGTCCCTAGGGGTTCTAAGACCGCTAAGGACATATTATAATGGTTAATATGTGTGAAGGGGGTCATAGGGTGACCTATGACCCCCTTTGACCTATTAAATGATGAAATATGTCCCTGGGAATTCTAAGACTACTAAGGATATATTAGAATGGTTCATATGGGTCAAAGGGGGTCATAGGGTGATCTATGACCTCGTTTGATCGATGAAATGATGACATATGTCCCTTCTGGTCCTAGGACCCCTAAGGACATATTAGAATGGTTAATATGTGTCAAAGGGGGTTATAGGGTGACCTATGACCCCCTTTGACCCATTAAATGATGACATATGTCTCGAGGGGTCGTAGGACCCCTCATGACATATTAGAATAGTTAATATGGGTCAAAGGGGGTCATAAGGTGACCTATGACCCCCTTCGTCCCATTAAATGATGACATATGTCCCTAGGGGTCTTAGGACCACTAGGGACATATTAGAATCGTTCATATGGGTCAAATGGGGTCATAGGGTGACCTATGACCCCGTTTTATACAAAAAATGACAACATATGTCCCTAGGGGTCCTAGGACCCCTAGGGACATATTAGAATGGTTAATATGTGTGAAAGGGTGTCAGAGGTTGACCTATGACCCCCTTTGACCCATTAAATGATGACATGTGTCTCTAGGAGTCTTAGGACCCTTAGGGACATTACAATTGTTAATATGGGTCAAAGGGGGTTATGTGACCTATGACCCCATTCGACCCATTAAATGATGACATATGTCCATAGGGGTCCTAGGACCCCTAGGGACATATAAGAATGGTTAATATGGGTCAAAAAGGATCATAGGGTAACCTATGAGCCATTTTGACGCATTAAATGACGACATATGTCCCTAGGGGTCCTAAGACCCCTAAGGACATATTAGAATCATTCATATGGGTCAATGAGTGTCATAGGGTGACCTATGATTTTCTTTGACCCATGAAATGATGACATATGGGACCCCTAGGGACATATTAGAATGGTTAATATGTGTGAAAGGGGGTCATAGGTTGACCTATGACCCCCTTTGACCCATTAAATGATGACATATGTCCCTAGGGATCCTAGGACCTTTAGGGACATATTAGAATGGTTAATATGGGTGAAAGGGGGTCATAGGTTGACGTATTATCCCCCACGACCCATTAAATGATGACATATGTCCCTAGGGGTTCTAGGACCCCTAGGGACGTATTAGAATGGTTAATATGGGTCAAAGGGGGTCATAGGTTGACCTATGACCCCCTTTGACCCATTAAATGACGACATATGTCCCTAGGGGTCCTAGGACCCCTAAAGACATATTAGAATGGTTAATATGTGTAAAAAGGAGTCATAGGTTGACCTATAACCCCCCAGAACTCATTAAATGACGAGATATGTCCCTAGGGATCCTAAGACCCCTAAGAACATATTAGAATCGTTCATATGGGTCAAAGGGGGTCATAGGGTGACCTATGACCCTCTTTGACCCATTAAATGATGACATATGTCCCTAGGGGTCCTAAGAACCTTAGGGACCTATGACCCCCTTTGACTCATGAAATAATGCCATATGTCCCTAGGGGTCCTAGGGACCTTAAGAACATATTAGTATGGTTAATATGGGTCAAAGGGGGTCATAGGCTGACCTATGACGCCCCACGAACCTTTAAATGATGACATATGTCCTGAGGGGTCTTAGGACCCCTGGGGACATATTAGAATAGTTAATATGGATCAAAGGGGTTCATAGGTCCCTTTGACCAATTAGATGACAAGATATGTCCCTAGGGGTCCTAGCCCTAGGGGTATATTAGAATGGTTAATATGTGTGAAAGGGGGTTATAGGTCCACAACTCATTAAATGGCAACATATGTCCCTAGGGGTCTAGGACCTCTAGGGACATATTAGAATCGTTCATATGGGTCAAAGGGGGTCATAAGGTGACTATGACTCCCTTAGACCCATTAAATGATGACATATGTCCCTAGGTGTCCTACGACCCCTAGGGACATATTATAATGGTTAATATGTTTGAAAGGACTCATTAAATGATGACATATGTCCCTAGGGGTCCTAAGATCTCTAGGGATATATTAGAATCGTTCATATAGGTGAAAGGGGGTCACAGGGTGACCTATGACCCCCTTAGACCCATTAAATGATGACATATGTCCTTAGGGATCCTAGGACCCCTAGGGACATATTATAATGGTTAATATGTGTGAAAGGGGGTCATAGGGTGACCTATGACCTCGTTTGACCCATTAAATGATGACATATGTCCCTAACGGTCGTAAGACCCCTAGGGACATATTAGAATTATTCATATGAGTAAAAGGGGGTCATAGGGTGACTTATGACCCCCTTTGACCCATTAAATGATGACATACATCCCTAGGGGTCCTAAGACCCCTAGGGACATATTATAATGGTTAATATGTGTGAAAGGGGGTCAAAGGGTGACCTATGACCTCTTTTGACCCATGAAATGATGACATATGTCCCTAAGGGTCATTAGACCCGTAGGGACATATTAGAATGGTTAATATGGGTCAAAGGGGGTCATAGGTTGACCTATGACCCCCCATGACCCATTAAATGATGACATATGCCCCTAGGGGTCGTAAGACCCCTAGGGTCATATTATAATGGTCAATATGTATGAAAGGGGGTCATAGGTTGACGTATGACCTCCCACGACCCATTAAATAATGACATGTCCCTAGGGGTCCTAAGACCTCTAGGGACATATTGGAATCGTTCATATGGGTTAAAGAGGGTCATAGGGTGACCTATGACCCCCTTTGACTCATGAAATGATGAAATATGTCCCTTCAGGTCCTAGGACCCTTGAGGACATATTAGAATGGTTAATATGGGTCAAAGGGGGTCATAGTTTGTCCTATGACCCCCCATGACCCATTAAATGATGGCATATGTGTGAAAGAGGAGGGTCATAGGTTGACCTATGACCCCCCACGACCCATTAAATGACGATATATGTCGCTAGGGGTCCTAGGACCCCTAGGGACATATTAAAATGGTTAATATGGGTCAAAGGGGGTCATAGGTTGACCTATGACCCCCTTTGACCCATTGAATGATGACATATTTATATACTATTAATACTATTGTAGCATAATAATAATAATAATAATAATATAAATAAACACTAGATATTAATACTCTTATATCTATAGTAATAATAATAATTCTATTATAGCTATAATAATAATGTATATTAATACTATTATGGCATAGTATTAATATATATATTAAAACTATTGTAGCATAATAATAATATAAATAAACACTAAATATTAATACTATTATATCTATAGTAATAATAAGAATACTATTATAGGTATAATAAGAATACTATTATATGTATAATAATAATATTGATACTATATATTAATACTAATAAACCAAAGTCGGTTTCCCTCCAATAATTATTCTAATAGTATTAATAATTATTCTAATATCAATACTATTATAGCAAAGGTTGTTTTCCCTCCAAATGTCATTGTAGAAAATTGGATATTCGATTTCAAATCGGATATCAGATATCCGATTTATCCTAGTACCAGTTTCCAACATTTCCTTGTCCCTGCAGACCCGATAACATCACTTTTTCAAAAAAAAATTACGGGTTTTGCAAAAAAGTGCATTTTGGGGCCCAACGAATCAAAAAGAATTCGAAAATATAACCTTAGGTGTTCGAATTTGTCATCTCAATGGGGAGCAGTAGTCGTCGATAGGATAAATGCAAAAGGAAGATATCCAATGAAGACATCGCGACATAGAGGGAAATAGACAAAATGTAACACCGAAGAAAAAGAAAAGGTATGCTAAATATCAGTCAAGTTGATGATGAATTAGTCAAAGGTGAAATCATAGAGTCAGATAATGAACATGTACAGTTGGGGAATGAAAATGTACCTATTGAAAACGATAATGCCGAAATTGAAAATTTAGAGAATGATATTTTTGAAGATGAAATGCTACCAGGTCATAATCCAAATTGCATAATTGACCATGTCGAAAATGACAATGCATAGGAACCTAATGCATAAGAACATTACATATCTCCTAATTATAATCGACATGAAGGTTCTAAAACACCAAAATAGATAATTGAAATTGATAAAATGATTATTACTAGTTTGGAAGGGAAAAAATCTGAAAGAACCATTCGGTTATGGGCTTCAAGACTATATCAAATATTTTTCAGCAACAAGACAGTGGTAGAGAAATGTCAACTTTTCATGCACTTATTAAAGATGCAAAAGATAAGATCTATACTTTCCAAATTGAAGATTTGTGTCAATAAAAAGTTGGAAATAAATGCCATTATTGTGAAGAATCTTTTAAGTGCTCTTAATAGCATTAGGAAAAAGAATAGGTAGAAGGATAACAGAGCTGCTCGAAGGGTTATTACAACCTCTTTGGTAAGTCATCATTTGAGAAAGGGTAGATATATGAGACAAATTTGTATTAATTTGAATCTAAATCGTACTATTTTGAAAAGAGCACTTAGTCGACGAGAGAAAATTGATGATCCTCTTCAAAATGAAACATGGGCATTTGGTGGGAGACTTCCACGTTTGGATAAGAAGCTATCCGATGATGTGAAGGAATAAATTACACAATTTTGGCACTCTAACTCATTAGTATCACCCAATGCTAAAGACGTGTTAAAGTTGAGAATTGGCATTAGAGACTGCATGCCACATCCTAAACACTATTTGGAGGTAAGTCAAACTATGTTGTTCAAAAAATTTAGAGAGAGTCATCCAAGTCTTCATATATCACAAAGGGCTTTTGAATCTTTGAAGTCATTTTATTGTGTGCCACTCAAAATTTGAAATACATGTTGTTGCAAATATCATGTTGAGTTTTCTATGCACTATGAACTGTTACTCTCCATCCATTCTACTTTGCATAGTAAAGAAATGTTGGAGGATTGTGGTGCTAGTGAGCTTCCAAAATCATCAAGAGACTTGCTAGATCAACTTTTATGTCGTAGAGTTGATGGTTGTTTCTTTTATAGAAATTTTTGCTTAAATGAGAAGTGTTTAGAATGTGGTGGCTTATCCAAGTTTGACACATGTTTCCATGAGGGGTGCGAACAAGATCTTGGAAAGACAATAGTGAAAAAAAAGGTATATGAAACGGTGAAATACACATTGAAGAGTGGAGGTGAGAGCTCTAGATGTGAATTGGTTGGAAAAGATATCAGTGTGGCTAGTTTTATTTCAGATTTCAAGGCAAATCTTTTTTACAAGTATGCAAGACATAGTCACAGGTCTCAGTGGTTGGATGAACAATTTAGAAGGTGCAAGGAGACTTTTCCTATTGGCACTATTATATCAGTTGTTGATTTTGCTGAGAACTACACATTGCAACCTCAAAATGAGACACAATCTCAATATTACAACTCTATTCAGATTGCTATTTTTGTTCACATAACATATAGACATACCCTTGATAGTGCGAAAGATAATTGAAAGATTATTAGAGAGTATCATTTTTATATGAGTGATGATAGATCTCACTCTCACGAGTTTGTGTAACATTGTTTTGAGAATTATTTTGATTTCTTACATGAGCATGCAATTGCTATGGATAGACATATCATTTGGTCAAATAACTGTACAGGTCAATTCAAGAATGCGCATATGTTTTATTGGTTGTGTAGGATTCACGTAGACAGAGGGGTGCCTCATATTTGGATTTTTTTTGAGTCTAGCCATGGAAAAGGGGAACATCATGGAGCGGGGGCATGTGTGAAGAGAGCTCTAGTCAAGGAGCAACTAAAGATTTCAGTAGCAGAGCTTCTTGATGCTCGTAGCATTGTTGATTGGTGTATTTTAGTATTATCACAAGGGGGACTCTTGATTCAATGGTATGCAGGTTCTTTTGGTTGGTTGAGGAAGGGTCCGTAGCTAATAAATTAGATTGTGCTACAGTGAGAGACTCATCAAAAATGCATTCATTCTGGAGCTCTGATTCTAGTACATGGACCATTTGGACATGACAACTAGGTTGCTTTTGTCCTAGTATTTTTTAGTGCGATTGGGATCACTATGAGTCAAGTGAGTGGGTGGACACATGGGCTCCACATTATCTTACTCCATTGTCTATCATATCCTCTATCAGAAATGATGACATGGAAAGTTCACTTAAGCATAACCATCTATCAGATCTACTTCAGCCAGGACATGTCTTTGCATTGGTTGCACCACAAGGGAATGATGAGAAATCTGATTATTGGTTAGCACGTTGTGTAAGAGGTAAAAAAAAACCTTACACAACCAATCACAGATGATGATGGATTCACATATTCTATTGGTTCAGTGGTTGTCGCTGGAACATGGTTGCGAACATACATGCTTAGAAGGAATAGAATTCTTGCATTCAAAGACTATCAAAAGCACAAAATAATTCTCATATATTTGCATCTTATTATAGCAACAAATGTAAAGTTGTTGAAGCATCAAGGAAGACCAAAAGTAAAAGAACTTTTTACTATTGCTAATGTTGATCATGGCGCCCTGTTGGAGACCCTAAAACAGAGAGAGGACCCTATTGGAACACTCGACTAGGTATATTTACTTCTTATGTTATTTTCTTCATAATGATTCAATGAACTGATGATTATCTTGTTTAATACAATAAGTTACTAATTTTTTTATGATATTGGAATGTAGGTACATCATGAAGAGTTGGGGGGAGGGGGGGGGGGCGGGTGTATTGGGGAGAATTCCTGAGATTTATGATGTATTATGATGTAAAATGTGAACTTTTTTTTGTATATGGTTTTTGTAATAATGAAAAAGATAGGTTAAATTAGTTGCACATTCTAATTTGTATTTTGGTAGGTTCTTTTTAAGGAATTATAAGAGGAGGATATTGAACAAGTTCTTGCAAATCATATTTGCATGTGATACAAGGTTATAAGGACAATTTTAAGAGCATTTATAACTATATAAAAAATAATTGCTTGCGGATGTCTTATTACAAATTTGATTTTTTCTTTATTTGACATAAATCTAACATTATGATTATTAAAACTATTTTGATCAAACTAATCAAATAAGAAAAATCTAGAAAGTACGGATGAACAATTAGAATACTTGATTTCTTCCATTTTGCAACCAATCATGGCATTTTAAAGCATAACGAGTCATAATATTGTATAATGTTTTCAAAGACTTTCATATTGAAAAGTTTTAAAGGACCATAAGATTTGAACTTTAGTAATGCCTAGGTTTGCATAGGGTAAGTGAGTCATTACATAGGTCCTAATAAGGTCTCATAATAATCTCAAGTCATTTCATAATTTGAAACATTCAATAAGTCACTTAAAATTTAGCTTATTGCTTTAGAAAATTCAAATCTTGAATGTAACGGCTACATGAGCATTTTGGAAGGAAACTCTATAGTTTAAATTTTATGAAATATAGGAAACACTAGTACAAAGCACCTAATCATTTTTCTTTTCTTGATGTAATAAGGTCTAGGGATAGATCTAATGATCTCCTTGTGACCATCTACATTTGTAATGGACACAAAACCCCATGGTGCAACTATAAGCCTTGGCCATCAATTGGTCCAATAAAGTGAATTTTTGGTAAATTCCATATTTTTTAGGTAAGTCTAGATGTTTAGAACATTATTAGAGTCCCTAGGATTTTGTAGAGTTTGTTTGCAATAAAACTTGTCTTAGTGCAAAAATTGTAAAAAGTTGCTTAGCAACTTTTGCAATTTTCTTGACAACTTTTCAAAATATAACTCCTAATGGCTAGAACTATTTGAATTGCCAGTGCCATTAGCTCCAAGTGGGTGGGTGAACCCTAGTGACACCCTTTTTCCAACCATAGAGACCCTCTATCGTCTGTGGCCACCCTGTACCGAGGAGTCCCCAAGGTTTTCTAAGTGCATTTTGAGGTCAATTTTCTGAGGGTCATAACTCGAAGCTCGTGAGGGCTATCGATAAACTATCAAATGCTACAAGACGGTGATGTATAGGCCTAAAATAACCTATCTCATTTTCAAGCGATCACATTCTGTTTGGATTCGGCACAACGATCTCGCTCGATGCTAAAACTTGTAGTGTGCCTCAGTTCATAGGTGCACCACAACGTAACTTTGAAACCACTGATCGTGGCATCAAATCGTCAATGCCATTAGCTCCAGATGGGCGGGTGAACCCTATTCACACCCTTGTTTCAGCCATGGAGACCATCCATCATTTTCGACCACCCCGTACCGAGGAGTCTCCAAGGTGCTCTAAGTGCATTTCGAGGTTGATCTTTCGAGGGTCATAAATCAAAGCTCGTGAGGGCTATCGATGAACTATCAAATGATACAGGACAATAATACTAAGGCCTAAAATAACCTATCTCATTTTTGAGAGAACACATTCTTTTTGGATTTGGCATAGCAATCTCACTCGATGCCAAAACTCACAGTGTGCCTCAGTTCATAGGTGCACCACAACGTAACTTTGAAACCACTGATCTTGGCATCAAATTGTTAGCATCATTAGCTCCAAATGGGCGGGTAAACCCTAGTCACACCCTTATTCCAACCATGGAGACCATCCATCATTTGCAGCCACCCCGTACCGAGGAGTCTCCAAGGTGCTCTAAGTGCATTTCGAGGTTGATCTTTCGAGGGTCATAACTCGAAGCTCATGAGGGCTATCAATGAACTGTCAAATGCTATAGGAAAATGATACCGAGGCCTAAAATAATCTATCTCATTTTTGAGAGATCACATTCCATTTGGATTTGTTACAACGATCTCACTTGATGCCACAACTCGCAATGTGCCTCAGTTCATAGGTGCACCACAACATAACTTTGAAACCACTGATCGTGGCATCAAATCATCAGCACCATTAGCTCTAAATGGGTGGGTGAACCCTAGTCACACCCTTTTTTTGACCACAGAGAGCATCCATCATTTGTGACCACCCCATACCGAGGAGTCTCCAAGGTGCTCTAAGTGCATTTCGAGGTCAATCTTTCAAGGGTCATAACTCAAAGCTCGTGAGGGCTATCGATGAACTGTTAAATGCTATAGGATAGTGATACTAAGGCCTAAAATAACCTATCTCATTTTTGAGAGATCACATTCCATTTAGATTCGGCACAACAATCTCGCTCGATGCCAAAACTTGCAATGTGCCTCAGTTCGTAGGTGCACCACAGCGTAACTTTAAAACCACTGATCTTGGCATTGAATTGTCAGCACCATTAGCTCCAGATGGGTGGGTGAACCCTAGTCACACCCTTGTTCTAGCCACAGAGACCATCCATCATTTGTGGCCACCTTGTATCGAGGAGTCTCTAAGGTGCTCTAAGTGCATTTCGAGGTCAATCTTTCAAGGGTCATAACTCGAAGCTCGTGAGGGCTATCAATGAAATGTCAAATGGTAAATGATGGTGATACTGAGACCTAAAATAACCTCTCATTTTTTAGAGTTCACATTTCGTTTGGATTTGGCACAACGATCTCGCTCGATGCTAAAACTCGTAGTGTGCCTCAGTTCATAGGTGCACTACAGCGTAACTTTGAAACCGATGATCTTGGCATCAAATTGTCAATGCCATTAGCTTCGAATGGGTAGGTGAACCCTAGTCACACCCTTGTTCCAGCAACAGAGACCATCCATCATTTGCGGCCACCCCATATTGAGGAGTCTCCAAGGTGCTCTAAGTGCATTTCAAGGTCGATCTTGCGAGGGTCATAACTCAAAGCTCGTGAGGGTTATCGATAAACTATTAATTGCTATAGGATGGTGATACTGAGGCCTAAAATAACCTATGTCATTTTTGAGACATCACATTATGTTTGGATTCAACACAGCGATCTTGCTCGATGCCAAAACTCGTAGTGTGCCTCAGTTCATAGGTGTACCACAGTGTAACTTTGAAACCGTTGATCTTGGCATCGAATCGTCAATGCCATTAGCTCTGGATGGTGGGTGAACCCTAGTCACACCCTTGTTTTGGCCATGAAGACCATCCATCATTTGAGGCCACCCCGTACCGAGGAGTCTCCAAGGTGCTCTAAGTGCATTTTGAGGTCGATCTTTCGAGGGTCATAACTCGTACCTCGTGAGGGCTATCGATGAGCTGTTGAATGCCACACGACGACGATGCTAAGACCTAAAATAATCTATCTCATTTTTGAGAGATCACATTTCATTTGGATTTGGCACAACGATCTTGCTAGATGCCAAAACTCATAGTGTGCCTCAGTTCATAGGTGCACCACAACATAACTTTGAAACTGTTGATCTTGGCATCGAATTGTCAGTGCCATTAGCTCTGGGTGGGTGGGTGAACCTTAGTGAAACCCTTGTTTTGGCCATGGAGACTATCCATCATCCATGGCCACCCCATACCGAGGAGTCTCTAAGTGCATTTTGAGGTCAATATTTTGAGGGTCATAACTTAGAGCTCATGAGGGCTATCAATGAACCATTAGAGGAGACAAGTTTGTAAGAAGTAGTGGCTTAGTGTTTTTGCTAAAATAAGTTAGTGGGAAGGCTTTATTAAAGGGTCTTGGCCAAACTAGTGGAGTGTCTACCCACTCTCTAATTTTAGAGATGGTTAGGTTTTGGAGGGAGATTAAGGGAGCTCTACTACAACTATCCTTACCCTAGCTTGGACCAAGGTTGGTATCTCAAACTTGCTTCTTTTCCATTTCTTTCTTTTAGCATGGTTAAGCAAATATGCAAGTGTGGAGTTTATCAATGGAGTATGCATTGCATTGTGGAGTAGCATTCATGTGAGTGCTTGAATGGTGTTCATTCCATGTAGATTAGTGTGACAATATTGTGCATCTTGTTGTATTGTGTGGAGTATTGTGAGTATAAGGTTTGGATTTCCTCTATTTCCTTGTTGTATTATGGTTGTTGATATTGTGTTGTGAAAATGTGATGTGCTCTTGAAAATTTCTTGTTTTATTTCTACTTGGTTTTGTTTTCTTGTTTTGTGCTTGAATGTTGTTATAGACGTGGGACTTACACTCACCCTTGTGGGAAGGGAATAGAAGTCCAGGGTGAAGGGCTTAAGTTGGGTTCGAAAAATGTATTGAGAACCTTGGAGTATGGGCTCCATTGTATGCCATAACCATTCATATCTTGCTGGGGGTGATAAGGAAAGTATGGTGTAGAAAGGAAGTTTGAGGAGTTACAATTGATGGTAGTGAATTTGGAGGAGGAAATGTGGAGGCCCCGAGAGGGCATTAAATTGTTGATTTATGATAACCCCGAGAGGGCATGAAATTTGCTGAATTATGATAGCCCTGAGAGGAATTGAAAATTGTTTATTGCAGATATGGTTTGGTATGGCAAGTCTCCATTTTAGAACACACCTTCACCCTATGTTTATGGTTCCATCTATGAAGTCATTGTGAAATAGCCTTGGGGGGAAATTATTCAAGTTTGAAATGTAATGTTTATGCATTGAAAGATTGTATGTGTATCCTAGTTTGAGCCTTGTTCCCTAGTGCAGGGGTGGTCTCTTTGAGGCCTATGGTTGGGTGGAAAGCACCCATGGTCCTTGTTATTTTGTTGTGTTGCATATGCAGATTTGTGTCCAAGGGAGCAATGGAAATGGCTTGAAATGATCATCTTGCAGATTGATGTTGGATGAGAAAATTTGACATTGTGCCCTCATTTGTGAAGGAGGATTCACCAGCTTGTTCATGTTCTCAATGATCAAGTTGGACAATGTTCATGCTACTCATTGTTAATATCTTTCAATGTTCATGTTCCTTATGATTTTGAAAATTCCCTTATGTTGCCCCATTGTGATGGAAGGAGATTGTATTATTATTACCTAATGTATGTGTAGAGGAAATAATTGATAAGGTTGTATATGCATGTTTCATTTAGAGTTTATATTGTTATGAAAGCATTGGTATGAGTCGCATATTTACTTTGACATCATTGTTATCATTTGAAAATGTGAAAGAAAGTTTTCTCCTTGTGGTTTTGTAAATGACTAGTTGATAATAACAATCCATAGATGTTATGTGATACCATTGATTTTATAACTTTAAAACTTAGTAGATTGCTTACAATCTTGTTGTGCACTCAATAATTTGGAAGGAAAATTTTATGTTCATATCACATGCATGGATAACATTGATTTTAATTACCAAGCTTAATGCAATTCTAAGAAAGGAAATCATCAAATCAATTTCATGATATAACAAAATGAGGTTTGTTGTAAGAGAAGACATAATAAAATCTATGAGATACATTGCTGTAGGCATGCATTTTCCTCTCTAGAAAATGTATGGTAAAGGAAAATAAATCCCTTCCTTAATACAGAGCAATAAAATATTAAAGAATATTCCCAGATTATAGACTGCTATCCAATACAAATAATAACAATAATAGCATATAGAGACTAATGAGTGTCCTAGACTAATATATTTTCTAAGTGACAGAATGGTACACATTACAATCTTGTGACCTCTAAGTCATATCCAACACTTAAATAATAAATTAGTAATTAAATAAATAAAGGCATATTAGTGTGCATGTAAGAGAATATAGAAAATTTAAATATTTAACTCAAAAATAAAATAAAAGCCAATATTGATCTTGACCACCCTTCTAGAGTAGCCCCCAACATTTCCTAAACCATCATAATGCAGTCCACTCCCCAAGGCGTATTGTTAAATCTAACATTCATTCTGACATGTCATGTCAAAAATTTTATCCTTGAGCTTTCCTCCTTGAAAAGGGGTTTCATCCCCATTAATATACTTGGGTGCATAGGAGAAAGGGTTTATGTGACATCCTTGTCTTATGCACTAGTCGTCCCCTCCTTGCAGCAGTGGTCACATGTTCCCAAGCATAGGTAGTCAACTTGAAATTAAGGGGGAGTGGGATAGCAATCCCAAGGGATTTCTACTTAGGAGAATGTCAAGTTAACATTTAATATGACTTGTTCACATTAGGATCGCTGATTGGAGGGATGGAAAAAAGATGTTCTAAGGCTTGGATTAGTCAAAATTTTGCACATGTCCCATGTGGGACCTTGTGGGGACCACATGTAGGAAGAAATGTGGCCTTGGTAAGAGTTAGGGAATGATGAGGATTTAAGATAGATAGGAGATTCACCCTTTAGATTTGTTTTTATTTGTATCAGATAATTATTCAATCATTTCAGGTCTTGAGTAAAGGATAATGACACTTAGTGTATTTGAGCTTAGTTTAAGGGTAATGTTTATATCAAGGGGCTCATTTAGAAACATGTAACAATTAAACCATATGGTAATGGAAAATATCAATATAGGAAAATAAATAAAATAAAATAATTAAGTTTACGAGAATGCATATATAATTGAACATGATGTTAAGTACGAAGGGTTTAATTAAATTAGTGTTAAGACTATAAATTAGGATAGTTGGATGTAGATATAATAGGGTTAATATGAAGTAAGTTGTCAAGATGATGGGATTGGAGAATCAAGGATAAGGATGGATGGTGGATTAAAATAATAACTCAAATCTATTTTTATCTAGTCAATAAAGCACATTGATAGATAAGAGTTACTAGATAGAATTGAATGATGACAAATCTATGTAGATGTTGGATTTAATGTCAAGTGAATTTTATATTTGGCTTGAGGGAATGTTCATTAGATAATGAATGTTGTGGATTCGATTGAAGATATTAGTAGAATATCAAAGTCGATAGAATATATATACCAATTTGAAAATGTAGTGTAGGAATAAAGCATTAGTTAGCTAGTATGTAATAAGGGTCAATAGTCATGTCATTAGAGGTAGGTTTTCAGCTCAGGTACCCTATGTATATAATTAATGATAATATGATTCATGTACACCACATTTTACTACGTTAGTTGCATGAAATGATGAATACATATATGTCAGAATAACAAGGTATGTTATATACAGACCTTATTTATACACTTGCACCTAATCCTTGCATAAACAATTCATCTAACAAATTTAAATTGACACACTCAATACGATGATGTAGTAGGATGTGTTTAAATACTGATCGTGAATTATTATTGAGTTAAGTACTTTGAATTGGCCCTTAGACTTACTAAGAGTTCCTCATTTTATGTGGTTACTAATTTGTACTATGAAACTACTTTGAATCTTAACATGCTTTGATAATAATAATATTGATAGTGAGAAAGTAAGCTTATGGTGAATAATTAGATGTAATAATGTAAAAAGTAAATGTAATAGTATAGTAATTATAGTAATTAAAATAGTAAATGTAAAAGCATGGCAATGTAGCTAGATTAGTTAGTAGTTGATAAGCTAGACAGTTAGTAATTATCTTTTGTTAGAGTGAGTTTAATTTATGTATTGAAATAGTAATTTTTGTGTTTAGGAAACTGTAGTGAGTGCTAGTTTGGTGAGGAAGCAATGTTGATAGAATGCATAAGGATGACTAAATAGAGTAAAGAGGGAGAAAATGACTCAGTATTGGTCCAATCTTCGAGAGGACCTGTAACCAGTAAGATATGGATGCAAGAACATGATACACGTTTGGCACATAAAAAAAATTGTTTATTCCATAAGTTGTGTATAGTATGTGTTGAATGATGGATACTATCAATACAAGTGGCCCCTTCTCCATTATGTAGACTTCGAAGCTACCTTTGGGGCATATCTTTTCTAATTTCCAATGGTTAGATCTGATATAGTGTGGTAGATAAGTGTACATTTTCTTATTTGACTAAGGGTGCTCATGTGATGAGTACTAAATCTAAATTCTCTAGATATGTGTGTTTCATCGATTAAGATATACTACACTTCCACACCATATAGTAATTGTCACATTAATATATATCGTAATGATTAATGAATGTGTGTGCATTGGTAATGAGGATAATAAGTAATTCTGATCCCCTTCCCTTACATGCTAGAATCATGACCTAGTCCATATGATACAACCGACATACCCTAATGGAATATTAGTATTAGAGGCTTGTTAGGATATGAATTACCTCACTAATTTATGAGTGTTGTATCTTGAACTTGCTCTTTTGACTCGTGATGGTAACTTGAACTAGACTGTCATCCAATCTATTTGAAAACCACCTATGATTAAAATGTTACAATCATATGACACTATCCACATGAGTCTTGAACTCCTATTCAATGATAACCTTGTTTTACAATATGTAATTTATTATGTGACTTCATAAGCTACAAAAAAAATAAAAATTGTTGTTTTTTTACTAGTAAAATTTAGGGCATGACACATGATCCACGATAAATTGAACAATACTAGATATTAAATTAATATGTATATCATTGTGCACATAAATGAAAAAAATATATATCAAAATACATGTATCCATAGACAAAATTTTACACAAATATATATCAAAGATCATGTATCCATAGACAAAGTACTCAAATATATATCAAAATACATAGATCCATATACAAAATTTGGCTAATCATGCTGTCAGAATGTGTATAATATCAATGTTTCTGTATATAATGTGGCATATGTCATCTCAAAATGTCTCATGATGCATCCTACAACAACCATACTATCCTAGGGTGCTGGTGGATGATCAAAATGCAGCCTCTTTGTTGCACTAGGTGGATCAGATGCCTCCTACATAAACAAAAAAGGAAAACCCAAAGTTAGACTACTAAATTTATATCCTAGGGTTCTGGTGGATGACCAAAATGCAGCCTCTTTGCTGCACTAGGTGGATCGGATGCCTCCTACATAAACAAAAAAGGAAAACCCAAAGTTAGACTACTAAATTTATATGATTCTACGTATCTAACATTGAATTACTCAAATGCATAATGATCTTTTTTGTAATGGAGATTAATACTATCAAAATTTCATAATAAATACCTCTCTTGTCAACCTCCTACGTCGGTCAAGAGTCCTCTCGTATGCCCTCAACAATGCTGGTACCTCTCTGATTGTGGGCTGTATATGTTCAAATAGTTTTGTCAGATGAATCTACAATTTAAACTATAACACTATAATTCATAGCATGCTAAATTTATAACATATTTAATCATGAATTCAAACTACAACTTACTATTGTAGGTTCCTTCTCAAGAGTGAGTGGTCGCATCATCAAATCTACATAACTCTCCTATCGGACCTCATGTGCACTAGGAGTCTCCTACAAAATAGTAGTTGTTAATATCATGAAAATAAATTTTGAATTTATTTATGAAGATAAGGATAATAAAAAATAAATGATACTTATACATATAGTGGGGCTCTTAGTGCGAATGGAAATCCCTGATGGTCTACGATGTAGAATCTGTACAGGCTCATCACCAGTAGTGATGCCCTATATACAATAAAGAATGTAATTAAATGGGATTACCACAAACATTTTACAAGAATGCATCAATATTTAATCAAATAGAAAGTGCCTAATTACCTTTCCTTTTTCAATGTGTGCTGGCTCACCCTCCGCACATTGTCCCTCCAGGATAGGTGCTACCTGCAAGGTAAAAGAAAGATTAGAAACCATATATGCTACAATATCAAATAGAAAAAAAAATGCTAACACAATATAATGTACTATTAGATGTCTCAAGCCCAAATGAAATGGTCGAGAGCATGTCATCATTAATCTGTTTGAGCTCCTCCTTGGTCATCAACTAAATATGAATGAAGATCACATACATATAAAAGTCAATATGGCTTAAAAATTAAAATTACTCTATTATAAAAATTAACTTTAAATCACATATGTCATAAAAAAAAAATATATACACGTATCGACACCGAAGGAGTCCATGCCTCTGCATTCCCCTCCTCTCTTGCATTAGGGTCTGTAGCCTCTGCGTGTGTGTCTAGTGTATCCTTGTCTAATACAAAATGATACTCAGGAAGATCACCTATGGGACCCAGGAAAATATTCTTGCACGTAATACAAGTGTGAGGCATACAAACATGTGATGAGCTAGCCGATGATGAACTGGCACTAGCATCATCAACACAAGGAGGCAGGATTGACCTAGCCTGAGATATCATTAGGCTACTCAGCCTATGAATGGCTCTGATAGTTTGAGAGCTAGCCTCTATCATAATATCTGGATGCTGCACTCAAGGAGGAGGGGAGCTATCAGTGGGGGGGACAAAAGTGCCAGCTTTCTTCCACTAGGAAGAGGGTCTATCCTGAGGAGCTCCTAGTCCTAAGCCCATGTTGGGCTTCATGCTCCAATAGTTCACTTTAAGTTTCAACACAAATTCAGCGTATAATTTTCTAAGGAAATAAAATGGTATGTCTAAATTTTCATGTGGAGGGATATCAAAGACCATCCACCAACGATCCCAAAAGTTTGCATGTATGGCATCATTTGTGCACCATTTAATCGATAGTTTGGATTTTTTGTGTCAATTGGTAAATCCATTTTCAGGTTCGCAAAAAGGCTGGCCAAATTGTCTTTGCTTATGTTGAGGGCTGCAACCTCATCATAATCCAAACCATCATCAAACATCTCGTGCATTTGATCCTGCCAATGAAGAGCAGCGTTTTGTTGGTTTGTAAGGGTTTCAATGTTATCCACTATGGTGTTTAACGTGGATAACATAGGAGCCAATGCAGGTACATTATTATATGTTCTATGCAAACCTCTCAACTCATTGAGATTTTCATTTATCAAATCCTTGATTCGAGGAGGGTTTTGAGGGGGTAGAGGATCGTTTGGTGGACAATTTTGTGGGGGTATTGGATCATTTGGTGGGGGGTTATGAGCAATATTATTCCCTGCCTCAATGTCATCATTATGATCAGCCATTCCTATTGAATTGCAAAGCGTAATATATATTAAAAAAACCTTTTTTTCAAAAAAACCTTAGATTCAACTAAAACAAACAAAATCATGCTAAAATCTATCGAATTTAGATTAAAAATTAGTGAAAAAATATATATATATACCTTAATATCTGATATCCGATCTAATATCCGATATCCAGTCGCACGCTAATACTGGCCCCCAAAATGTGAGAAATAAGGGCCCGTGGGTCTGTCTTTTTTTTAATGTAATGCTACAGGTATCAAATATTCGATATTATATCGAATATCTGATATTGAATCGGATATTATATTCACTTATATTTTATATATTTTTATATTATATTATATATATTATATTACATTAATATATATTATAATATAAAATATTATATTATATTATTATACTATTATAATATAATATTATTATTGTATTATATTATTATTATATTATATTATTATAATGTATTATATTATATTATATTATTATAGTTTATAATATATTATAATTTATTATTATTATATTATACAATATATATATATATATTATATTACATTACTATATATTATAATATTAAATATTATATTATATTATTATAATATAATACATTATAATATAATATTATTATAATATAATATAATTATTATAGCATAATATTATATGATTATAATATTATAATAATAATATTATTATATTATATATTTAATAACAATATTATATTATAATATTATAATAATATTATATTATAATGTATTATACTGTTATAATATAATGTTTTTATATTATTATAATATTATAATAATAATGTCATATAATTATCGAATATCCGATATTAGATCCGATATCTGATAAGGCTTGGCCTTTCCTTCTAGGCTTGGTACCTGGATAGGTGGAAAAAAGTCAGAGTAGATTTTGAAGCACTTTTAGACGTGTTCAAACTCCATTTTTTTCACATCGCCACTTTTTGGCACACCATGATCCTACACATACCCATACTCAAATGTATCTTTAGGTAATGGTTTTGTGAAGATGTCAACAATTTGTTCCTTTGAGTTGACATATTCCATCTTCACTTCTTTGTCTTTGACCAGTTCTCTTACATAGTGATACTTAATTGCAATGTGCTTTGTTTTGGCATGCATCACATGATTCTTTGATATGTTGATGGTGCTTGTGTTATCACAATAGAGTATCACAGGTTCAATTATCTCTTCCTTCATACCTTTCAATAGGTGCTTGATCCATATGTAATATTTGTATAGTTTACGGTAGTAGTAACATATTCAGCTTTAGTTGTGGATTGTGAAGTACAACTTTTATTTTTACTAGTCCAAGTGACTAATCTTCTACCTAAGAAGAGTGCTCCTCCACTAGTACTTTTCCTATCATATATATTACCTCCCCAATCTACATCTGTGTAGGCATTCAACTCAAATTTTTTAGTCCTCTTATTGTATAAGCTAAAGTCATCTATTCCTTTTAGGTACCTCATTATTCTCTTTACTATCATAAGATGATTCTCTCTTGGATTTGCAAAAAATCCAACCACTATCTCAACAGTTAATGCAATATTTGGTCTACTATATACAACATACTATAACTTTACAAGCATTGATTTGTATATTGTCTAATTTACTTCAGCTAATTTATCATTCTTGGATAACTTATATCCTATTATCATTGGTGTGTTGATTGGTTTTGAATCATCTAAACCAAATGTTTTGAGTATCTCCTTGATATATTTTGATTGGGTCAAAAATATGCCATGTTTTAGTTGATATACTTGCAATCCAACAAAGAATTTGATTTCTCCAAACATTGACATCTCAAACTCATTTTTAATTTGACCAACAAAATCTTTGCATAGTGCATCTTTTCCTCCAAATATTATATCATCAACAAAGATTTCAGATATCAGAATATTCTTACCTTTTTCTAACTTGATATACAAGTTGTTGTTATCATCTATTCTCTCAAATCCTATCTTCAGAAGATATTTGTGAAGTATCTCATACCAAGCTCTAGGTGCTTGTTTCAAACCATAGAGTGCTTTATACAGTTTGCAAACCATATCCTTGTTTTTGTCATCAACAAATCCCTATGGTTGTTCTATGTAGACTTCCTCTTCTAGTATACCATTTAGAAAAGTAGACTTTACATCCATTTGGTAGACTTTAAAACCTTTGTAAGTAGCATATACAAGTAGAGTTCTTATTCCTTCCATCCTTGTATTAGGGGAAAATTTTTCCCCATAGTCCAGTCCTTCTTCTTGTGCATAACTATTATAGACTAGTCTGGCCTTATTTCTTATGATCTCACCATTTTCATCTAGTTTGTTCCTAAACACCCACTTGGTACCAATCACATTCTTATCAGCTGGTCTTGGAACTAAAGTCCAAGTTTTTTTCTTCTCTATCTATTCAATCTCCTCTTCCAAAGCTTTGCACCAATCATTATTTTGTATTGCATCTTTCATTGTTTTGGGTTCAATCTTGCTCAGAAAACATAATTCATTTCTTAGTTTGTTCCTTGTCATTGGTCTGGCTTCCTTATCACCAATGATTTGTTCAACAGGGTGATGCCTTCTCACATACTTGGATAGCCTTGGTTCTATTCTTGTTTCCATGTTTGGTCTTTCAACATCAAAGTCACTATGCACATCTATTTCAGGTAGCTCAACATCTCTTTCATGTGTATTGATTTTAGAATAAGAATGTGCATTTTATTCATTCTACAACTTAGCTTTTGAATGCAACTCGACGTTCACTGGTTGTGACTCGGCACATACTGAAACTTGTTGCTAATTTCCAACTTGATTGGTAGCTTCTTCTTCAGCAAGCATTCCTTCATAGAAGTATCTAAAAGATCTGTATTCTTTTGGCTTCTTGATGGATTCATCACCTTGAGCTTCTATATGCTCATCAAAGTTTACATTTGCACTCTCCAAAAAATTTTTAGTGTTAGTATTTAAACACTTAATGCTTTACTTCTAGTGGAGTATCCAAGGAATATGCCTTCATCACTCTTTGCATCAAATTTTCCATTTCTAGAATCTTTAAGAATATAGCACTTACAACCAAAACACTTTGAAATGTTTTACATTGGGTGAGTGACCATACCATTGTTCAAAAGGTGTTGCATTTGTACCTTTCTTGATTTGTACTTGATTCAAGGTGTAGGCAGCTATACTTACAACTTCTCTCCAGTACTTTAAAGCAACATTATTTTCCATCATTAATGTTCTGGCATAGTCTATCATTGATCTATTCCTCCTCTCTGCAATTCCATTCTATGGGGGAGTTCTAGGTGCTAATGTTTGTCTCTTGATTCATTTATCATTGCAAAATGTCTCAAATTCTTTTGATGTGAACTCTCCTCCTTTGTCTAATCGTAGGCACTTCAAATTATTTTCTATTTCTTTCTCAACCCTGACCAAGTACCACTTAAAAATTTGAAATGCATCAGATTTTCATTTTAAGAACATGACAATCATCATTCAAGAGTAGCCATCAACAAACAACATTATATATCTATCTCCTTTGTAACTTTTCACTTCTATTGGGCCACATAAATCAATATGGACTAACTCTAGTACTTTTTTAGAAATATAGATTTTTCTTTAGAAACTTGACTATATTTTTCTTTTGAAACTAGACTATGTCATCTTTTCTAGCTAACACTATTTGCACATTGTGTTGTCAAGCTTCTTCAATTTAGGCAAACCTCTGACTTTCTTCATGTTGCTGATGCTAATCATATTATCAAAGTTGACATGACACAATCTTTTATGCCATAGCCACACATCATCAAATCTTACAATAAGACAGGCAACATCCTCCATATCTAGGTAAAATAGATTACTCTTAGTTTGGTCTCCTTTTCCTATCAGATTTCCATCAGTGTCATAGATTTTGGCAGTTTTGTTTCCATATTCTACTTTGCATCTTATATTGCCTAATTGTGACACACTTAGCAAATTGTAGTTCAACCCTTCAACATAATATGCATTATCACATAAAATTTTCTTTGTAAGCTTAATGGAACATTTTCCTTTGATTAGACATGGAGCATCATTTCCAAATCTAACACTATTTCCATCATACTGAGTAAAGGTAACAAACTTACTAGTGTCTCCTATCATGTGATGTGAGCATCCACTATCTATGATCCACCTATCATTCTTTTTTACACAAGTTACCAGTGTTGTTGCCTCATCTTCATTTGACTCATCCTTTGTAGCTACATAGACTACCTCATCATCATTTTCATCAGAATTCTCTTCTTTAACAATGTAGCACTTTTTGCCTTTATCCTTGTAATCTTTGCTATCATCTTCTCTTCTATTCTTGTACTTGTTGCCCTCTCTATAGTTCTTCTCCTATGTACACCTTGCAACAATATGTCTAGCTTCATTTCAATTAAAACAAATGATAGGCAACTTACCTTTGAGTTTACCTTTGCCTTTGTGAAATCTTTTAACCAACAATGCTTCCAACTATTCTACATCTTCTTCTTCTATGTTGTTGTCACTGGATGCATATTTTATCTTTCTTTTCTTTTTCTTTGGCTTCACCTCTTCAGTGTCTTTCAACAATAGCTTGGCCTTGAAAGCAAATTAAAGGTTCTTAGGTTTGTAGTTATCAAAGTTAGATAACTCAAATGCAATAAGTCTTCCCACTATACCTTCAAGAGTTAGTTTGTTTCCTGGTATGCATTGCAACTCTTGGATGGCTGATATTCTAATAGCATAGATAGGGAGAAAGGTTCTCAAGACTTTGCTAATAACAGTTTCATCATCTAAATGGCTAGTCACACTTCTTATTGCACTTACTACTTCCCTTATTCTAGAGGCATATTGAGCAATGTTCTCACCTTCCTCCATTCTCATGTCATCAAACTTTCCTTTGAGGCTTTCTTTTTTTACTCTTTGGATGTTCTGATCTCCTCCATAAATATTTGTCAAGGCTACCCACATCTTGAAGGAAGAGGTACATCCCTTGATGTCATCAAATTCAACATAGCTGAGAGTAGAGGCAATCTCCAACATTGCCTAATTGTGCTCCTTCTTTTTCTTCATATCTTCTACAATAGGGACACCAGCTAGATCAACATGTTCCACTCTGATTGAGTTTTGGGCATGATCACCTATTGATCCAAGATGTAGCTTCATTAAACTTTTCCATGCAACGAAATTATCTTTGTTGAGTTTGGGAACTTCTCTCTTAGACATCTTGATCTTTTCTACTTCTAGTACCTTTAAACCAAATTAGTAGATGGCTCTGATGCCAATTTTTAGAAATGCTTTAGAATAACTAAGGGGGGGGGGGGGGGGGTGAATCAGTTATTCAAGGTCCAAATGTCCTAATAAAACTTTTTTTCTAAGTATAATGAGTCCATTAAACTAACCATGCATCCAAGCTAAACATTCTTCTTAGCAAGTTACTAATAAATGAACATGTAGGAATAAGACATGAAAGATCAACACATAACACAGTGATTTATGTGAAAACCCAATTTGGGAAAAACCACCAATAACATGCTACCTTGTTTCTCACTCTTCTAAAGTGATGCCTTGTGAAAGGCCTGCCCTGTTAAAGGCTACAACTCACTGTTAAATCTAACTTGGTTAAGGGATTTCAAACACCCTATTAGGAGTGTGCCCAATTAAAGGACTTTAGAACATTCAATTGGAATTTCACCCTATTAAATGATTTATCAATGGTTGTTAGACCAACCTAAGTCAATAGGATTTTTCCCTAGCAGATAAAAATTGTATGAGAGAAATGATAAGGGCTTTTGATCTGATATAACTCACAACATAACTTGCAGATTTTAGATCTCAATTTAGTTCACCAATTTTCCTGGCTTTTAGTCTCTGCAGCTCTAACAACTTATCCTCCTTTCAAGCTCTATCTCCTTGAGTCTCCATGCTCGTTGTGCCAATACAATTACCTCTGTGGTCACTTATCGAAGCAAAGTCTTTGTGCTTTGTTCTTCCCTCTCAATGCCTTCTTCTTGACACCACACACTCTGTCCAACCACTCTATTCACTTCTTGACCTATAACTCCTTAATTAGGAGTTTGGAATAATTTTCTTGCTCTGATCTTCCTACTCATATTTTGGGTTTGAAAGCATTAGGTAAGATACGATGTATCTTCCCCTTATCTTTTTTCTTCTAGAAACATCATGTGGAATCCACATGTATTCACCTAAACAGGGTTAACCTAAAATTCTGTACCACCAACTCAACATCCTTATCTTCCATCTGGTTCACAAAATTTAATGTAAAAATCTTATCAACTTAGATCTAGAAAATCTTTGACTTTTTAAATAATGTAGCAGCTTAGAATTATTGACTTTCTGATGCTCGACACATACTATGTTACTTGGCACCTACTATGCATTTAGTTGGCATCAACTAAGTTTTACTGATGCTCAACACCTATTACATTTTTTCTAGCTCATCACCTGAACATTCTTGAAACCTACTATTTCACTCGGCACACACTAGATTTTTCATTTTCTTGACACTTACTGAAAATCTTCTCGACATGAACTAACTTGCTCGACACCCACTAATGAATTTAGTCAAGCTTTACAGACAACCTTGTTATAACTTATTCTTCTAAGTGTAGCCAACCTCTATAATTTCAAGTGTATTATCAATACATCATTCTACCATTGTCTTAACTGATCCTTGTACTTAATCACAAAATCATAACTCAACCTTTCTCTTAGGTGCTTTTGTTAAATCTTATTGATTAAATCCTCTTCATCAATCAACTAAGTGATAGTACTTGGATCTTATAAGCAATTGTCATTCTAACAAATAGCAAGTTTGATATTAGTGACAAAACAATGATTGAAAACATTCTATATCAACACTCTCCCTTCTTTAATAATGATCTTTTCAATTAGATTTCAACAAAGTGTTGCTAAATTTAGATTAAGCAAAATTATTAAATAATTTAACTATTTAATAATTTTACTAGTTTTCATAATTCTTTAAAACAATTAAATTGACTCTAATAATTAATTTAAATAAAATAAAATAATATATTTAAAATAAATAATAAATTTAATTAACTGAATACACAAATAATTTTAATTTTTTTAGGAAAAAGTGGACTAGCCACTATATATATTTTATTAATAAAACCTGATTCAATGTCCTAACTAGGAAAGAATCAAGAAAGAAAACCCAACATCATTGATGTTACATAAAAATAGTTAGAAAGTATTCACCTATTACAATATTGGCTACAAGAAAGTGAAGAAAAACATCTCAAAACAAAATCCCACTAACCTATACACTATAAAACACCACATTTACAACTCTAATTTTGCATCAAAACAAATGAAAAAAAAAAATCCCTGAGACAACCAAAAAGTAAAGACCAGCACATGCACATCATTCCTCCATGTCAATCTGTCCAAAGTGCCACTATTTATAGGGAACCTGAGAGAAAAACCATGATTCTTCCCAACCTTTTGGAGTGGCATTCAGAATGTGAGATACCCAACCATTTCTATCCACACGCTAGAAGATAGGAGAGGGAGGGTGTGAGGCCATAATAAAACCAACATCAATAGTCGAGAACTACCCACCAATTTAGGAAGATTAAGATTAGGAATAAGGGACAAGCGAGATGAACTATTTGGAACCACTATAGGAACCACATTTATAAAAAAGGATGCATTGGAATGTTGGGAGTGCCCAATAGGTCAAACAAGGCATTAAAAGGTCTTTTGATTTGGCCTCAAAATCCTTGTCCAAGGCATTAGAAACCACCTACAAAGTTGTTATAAAAATCCTATAGTTTTGATGTTCCAATGCCTTTTAGATACAATCATACACCATCATGAATTCATGTTTTTTGAGAAGAAAATGATGGAAAAAAAAAAACCCCCTATGAAAGAATTCCCATGCCATAAATCATACTTATGAATTATAAGAATTAATTTATTATCCGCAATGAATTGAGATTGAACCACCTTATTTGTAATTAAAAGAAGTGACTCCACGGATTGCAACAAGTCCATAACATTAGATAGGAAAATGGAGACCATATGTGAAAGGGACAAATTTTTTTTGATCTTGGTGAGAGGATATGCTCACCAATTAATCTCTAGATAGCTCAATGAATCACTGACGAAGGATAGATGAAAACACTATCAAATGAAACATCATCTACATGAGCAAGCAATGAAAGCTCTATCTCCCTAAGAAGTATAAATATTTTGTAGTTATGAGGCATCAATTCCTTGAAACAAATTGTAGGAATCACATCACAAACAAAGGACAAGAGAGGAATCTATAATGTAGACTATGCACACATCAATAGATGTGAAGCCAATTTTAATCTGATGGGGAGCAACAATACTAGAGAAACCAAACAACAAGGTTTCCAAAAAACTACACATAAATTTATGAGCACATCCCACATAGAATGAATATCTCTTAGGACAATGTACACATCACACAAGGAAATCACATGGCAGTCTATATTTTGCATATGAGTTTGCAAGATGCCCATAAGTGAGAGATCAAGTGGTAGCTACAAAAAGGGAGAGTGCGTAAACATAATTACTTCAGGTATTATATATTTTACTAAGAACTCATGTTACACAAAATCTGCAACCAACAAGGAACTTGATGTCAAATCAACCCACTTACTTTCAAGATTTTCAAGATTTTTTATCTGAAGTTGTAGTGCCTCTCGTGATTGCAGTCTGTACCTTGTCTGTTTTTGGTTTGAGAGATACTTGATACTCTTTTGATATTTGTACCTTGTGACGACCTGAGGGTCGAATGTTATACTTTGATTTCCGTACCATAGATGCTTTGTTGCTATGCTGTTCAGTTTATCATATTTGCATGTTAATGTTATTTTGAGATGACAATAGATCTATGATAATTGATTATCTGATTATATGATGTATTGGACCTATTTGTTGACTATGTTATGAAATGGATTCTATGCTATGGTTATTTACTTCATTCTCGTATCTTTACGCTTTCTGTGAATGTGAGTGATGTAAATGGATTAAATAGGTATTTTAATACATGTTGCTTCGGCTATGATATTATTTGCCATTGCACTTGATCGTGTGTTTTAGTGTGCAGGAATTATATCCCTGGCAGTGGCACATGGAGTTAGTGATTCAACTATTCATATTTACCCATGTCATTCTTATATGGTCGACGTACCCTTATTGTTATTGTTTAGATCAAAACCTTTCAGTGATTAGTAAATTCAAACTCATTTGCATTATGTGATTAGACCAGTGAATATGTCTGTGCATCTAGAAGTTCACATTTTTCGCGAGAGTGTTAAGTGTTTTTCTATGTTTTTGGGGTTTTCAGGTTTTAATCTTTTCAGTTTTAATTTCTGGTAGCTTTGCCTTAGGTGAAATCCCGTTGTGAACAATAACCTATTTTTGTTTGGGTCAATTCAGAGTTTAACTACTCCAGCTAGCTATTTTTCCAGAATTGACTATTCACCCAAAAAGTGAATAAGTATTGGAAAAGTGATTTCATAAATCACTTCTCACAATTTGAAAATGGAAATTTGGAGAGCAATTTGGAAATCCTCTTCTGTAGGATTCTTGTTTTGTTCGTTCTGGGAGCTGTGAGCATGGGATCTTTGCGAGGTTGGTTTCATTGGATTCAACTCAAGGAGTTCTTGCCTTGCCGTCAGTTTCAGCAATTTTGGCGAACTGATTATTTTATTGTGCGAGTTTCGGTTTCTGCCCCTTTTTCCATTAGGTAGGGCCTTCTTGTTTTATTGGTTTTACTCTGTTTTTGCTTCCGTTTCTTGTAGTTGTATGTTAGGAGGATGAGAACTAGTGTTCCCCTCTGTTTTTGTTTGTTGGTTCTGCTCGGTTGGTCGGGTATGAACGTTTTCCCTGTTTTTGAAATGGGGGTTTGGGTTTTTGGGCCGTTATGCTGGCCGTTTTTGCATACGGTGCCTGTTTTCAATTATTTTTGGATTTTTGGGGTTTTTGGACCCAAAGGCTAAATGGGTTTTAATTTTGAAATTTTTCTAAAATTTGGGGTTTTTACCTCGTTTTGCATGTCGCCCTGTTTTCTCGGGTTTTCTTGGCACATTGTGGTTCGCGGACCTGGATGATCCGTTTGGATACCAGTTGGAACACTTTTGCATCTTTTGTTGCATTGGGATGCGTGTAGTATCCTCATCCCAATTTTGGTTCGGTTGATTGACTTTTGTTTGCATTCTCATCCTGTCCTTGTGTATGATCTCTGTGATGGTGGTGCGTCACAAACAGGTACATTGTCGAGTGACTTGCGGGGCTCGATCTTCTGTGGTACTTTCGGAAGTTGTGATCATTGGAGTTGGGTTGGGAGTTTGCATGCCTACAGGCACTCATCGTTGGATGAGCATGGGTAGGGTAGGGTAGCATATGGAGGGGGCTTCTACCTCGCAGCCTGGTGATCATTGTGCCTAGAGGGTTGGCGAAGGAAGCTTTAATTAAGTGAAAATTAAATAAATATTGGGTGGTAATAATCTTAAAGATAATAAAATATTTGGGGTGCAAGAGCCTTTCTGTTGAGGGATGTTGAATCTGCGCAAGTCCTAGCTTGGGCTTTTTGATGCCAAGCGACTCTCCATGATGTTAGTCCCTACATAGTAAGCCCATTGAGGTGTCTGACTAGGACCTATAGTTTATGCATTGTCTATGTCTTGGTTTCAGTCATCATACTGCTTGGCGTGAGTGTTAGCCATGGCTGTTGTATTTTTGTGTGTTTGTGGTTGGATCATTATCTCCATCAGCACGACGGGTGTGGACCTATAGGTGCCACGTGGTTGGGAGGCGTAGCTACCTTCACCACTACTAGGGACCGGTGTACAAAGACGATCTATTGTTCTAGCATGATCGTTGCTGATGTGTCACTTGGTACTTCGATTTGTAGAGTATGCTTTCTAGTGATTTATGCTTTCATTGGGATGTTGTGTTCCATGTTTACATGATGTTGGTTTTACGCATTCCTTGTTATGATGTTTAGCATATAGTAGATGATGTTATCTGATTACAGGGTTATCTTATGTTACTATTAGCATGTTAGATTTCATTACTTATATTGTAGCATGTTAGTAGTGATGTCCCTATCATGACAGCACCGATGATCTAATCGGTGGCTTGGGATGTTATGCGCGGGGGATGGCTAGGGCCCACAATGGTCCTATGACGCCATTGATGATTGGGAGGAACCGCGTACCTAGTTTGGTTGATTGGTTTATTGCTTTTATATTTATGCTTAAATGTAAGAGGTTATTTTCATGTTCATTGTGATGTTATTTCAGTTGTCGTGATGTTTCCTTTCTGTACTTTCCCTTCTTTGTTTGATAGATGGTTAGATCTCATTTTCTGTTACTCAATTCTAGTTTGAGTGTTTTGGCCTTGAGATGTGGATCCGGTACTCCCCGGTGTGGAGGTTCTTTTGTCATTTTATCCCCATTTTTGAGTTTCTGTAAGTGTTTTTATTTTCTATGGGCGACATTTGTTCAGCATTGTGTGACACTGATAAAGTATAGCACGCCCATAGAAATAATGCCGCACGAAAATAAATAGTGTCACACGCAATATTGAAGAAGTGTCGTACGACACTGGAAGAGTGTCGCACGACTTTATGAGAAATGTTGTGCGATACTTTTCCAGTATCGCACACAGTAAGGGAGAAGTGTCGCCCTCCCTTAGTGAAAAGTGTCGCACGCCTTTTGGCAAAAACCTGCATGTGCCAACAGCGGGCACTTTTTGTAGTGTTTTGATCTTTTTGAGAGTTGATCTGGATACCCTTTTGGGCGTTCTTCAAGCCTATGTTGTTGCATTTTGAATGTAGGAGGTTTCTTTTAAAATTCAATTATTGGGTTTCTGTTGTAGTCCTTCGAGGTTTAAAATATATCGTTTAAGTGGGTTTCAGACCTCTACGAGCTAAGGTGTAGATTCTAGAAAAAATCAGGGCTTCAGAAATTCAGACTTAGCCAAATTTCAGGGCTTCAGGATTTCAGACTTAGCCAGTTTCCAAGAGTCAACATATGTCCTTCAGCTTGGTAGCCTCTTGTGGTTTTCATGATTATGTTCTAGTTGGTAGTGGCGTTTGGAGATCCGTTGGTGCTTGGTTGTCTTTCAATCTTCTGTTGCGATCTTTTGGTTTGTGTAGGTTGTATCATGTACACTTACACTTGTTTTTTAAAAAAAAAATTATTCTGACTTGTTTTCATCCTTGTTTCTAAGGATCTCTGGGCGGGGCATTACAGAAGTAATCACTTTATGAAATTCTTCATCAAGAATAGTATTGCCAAGTAGAATGATCCTTTCTTGATGAAAATTGTCACAAACCCTATTATGTAAATAATTAGCCAATCCATTTCCTTCCCGAAGGGTATGTGAGATAAGGACTTCATCAAATGAGTGTAATAGGAGCCAAATTTGTTGAAGGATATAAGTCAGTTTCCAATTATGGGATACTCTTTTAATACAAGAAGTGATTATGAAAGCCAACTTGTTTTGCCAAAAGTAACCTAAGAATTAATGCTTATGCTTCTACCATATTATTTGAACCATGAGGGAGGGGAGAAGATTTGAAAGCTACTACATCACCATGGAAATCTTGAATGCATACACCAGCACCAAATTGGCCTAGATTGCCCTGAGATGAATCATCAAAGTTTAGTTTGATTTGTCTAGCAATAGGTGGAACCTAATGTACTTTATCTCAATCTTGGGACAAAGCTGCACTTGGTTGATGACACCAACCAATACACAAATAATTAAAACAAAACCTGATTTCCAAATATTTCTACAATAAAATTGATTTACTTAAATAGAATAAAAAAAATTTAACTTTTTAAATATTACAAATGCAAATAAGAATAATATATATATAAATTTTAAAAATTAAACTTTACTTTTAAAATAAAAAGCTTATTTTATTATTTGAAATAAAGAAAACCTTAAGGGTATCGCATCTAACCTTATGTGCATGATTTAGCATGTTACATGGTTCATACATATCCAATTTGGTTAAGTCCTATTCGGTCAGATTGAGTCTGACTGAAAATGTCTATGTGTCATCCTATGTGGTAATTTTTGTCATATTTTTTGCAATTTTGAAAAAACTTACAATTTATAGGCCAATTTCAACATCAAAACTAGGGTTTCAAAAAGAAAAATACCACTCAATAAAGCTTGTAGGGTGAATCCACAATAATGGGTTACACTTTTTTGGAGGAAGAAAATCCTCCAAAATTGTGCAACCACAAAAAAATCACATCATAGTTGCGATAGAAACTTTAGAAAATAGTTTCGATAGAAACTAATTAGTTTCTATCTAAACAAACAAAGCACAAAGTTTCAATAGAAACTATCAACACCTTTTAGTTCTAATTGGAACTACCTTAAAAGTTTCAATCAAAACTTTTAAGGTAGTTTCAATCGGAACAAAGAAGCCCGATCATGGTTTATTAAACACACAGTCGGGCTTCTACTTTCGATCAAAACTATATTAAGTAGTTTCGATTGAAATTGCTTAATATAGTTTTGATTGAAAGTATGAAAAGGGGGAAAGATTGAAAAAGACTCGAATGGACCCCACATACCATTTTTGACTATGGCGATTACTTTTGGTCAGAAGCGCAAGAAGAGAAAGGGCATTTGAATTTATCGACCTTTGAAAAAGGTATGGTTTTATATATTTTTTGTTTATTTTTGTACAATTTTAGTTACATTTTATATGCTTTTTGCTTCATTTTATATGTTTTTTGCTTCAATTTATATATGTTTTTATGTATATGAATATATATCATGCATGTATATATGCACATATATCATGTATATATGCATATATGTCATGTATATATGCATATATGCACATATATGTTATATATACATGATATATAAATGATATGTACATATGCATATATATATGCATATATATATATATGTGCATATATATATATATATATATATATATATATATATATATATATATATATATATATATATATATATATATATATATATATATATATATATATATATATATATATATATATATATATATATATATATATATATATATATATATATATATATATATATATATATATATCATGTATATATAATATGTTGTAGACATGAACATATTGTAGATATTTACAAAGAGATTTAAATTTTTAATGTACACACATTCAAACATAATAATTTTTTAAAATTTAAGTCCATTTATGTATATGTGTGTGTGTGTGTGTGTTTGTGTTTTTAAATCTTCACCGTACCTCCAATAATTTAATTTCAATGAATTAACCCTTTAACATTAGTTCCAATAGGTTACTTTTCACACACACACACACACACACACACACACACACATGAACCCTAATATAAACTTCACCTTGACCTCCTAACCCTAATCTTGAAAGTCTAATTAAACCTTGACTAGATTTAACCTAATCTAATTTAAATAAATATAATCGTGCAATCCTAACCCTAGAAATGTCATGTAGCACAATACTAACCCTCATGTGAATTTAATCCTAATCTTAACTCTAATGTTCATGTTATATATTTACTCTAGAATGAAGACAGGTTGATTCTAACCATGATTCTAACCACAACCATAAGTTACCCTAGAAACATAAACCTTTAAACATAAAGTTATATCATTTTAACCCAAAAGTTATCTCTAAACCTAACCATGTGAATATTAATTTTCTAACATTAAATTTTGACAACACAATCCTCACTTATTAACCCTAAAAAATAAGCTAATTTATGAATCTCCTAACTGAAAACTTTAATCTAGAGATTTGTACACTAACCTTAAACATTTAATCCTAAAGATCCCTAAACATTATATTAACCTTCTAGGTAACATTTCAATCATGATTCTAATGATATAACTATGTAACCATGTACAACTATAATGAACGATAACATATTTACCTTTTAATCCTAGGTAATACTAAACTAGGTAATGGGCTAATTATATTAACTTACTCAAAATTTAATGTTACTAAATCAGGTATTTACCTAGAGTCATAATTCTACCAGTAATGCTAACGTAAGTCTCACACTGATATTAAACACTAATGATCTTACTATATAAGTTATGTACAATTTTATAACACTAGTTAACACTAGGTAACTCTAACCATAATAGCTTATACTCTACATCAACATAGAACACTATTCTGAACACACACTCCTTTAACCCTAGCTATGTAAACATTTTCCTCACAGGCTAACTTAATGAAAATTTACCATGATTAGACCCTAGAATAATGGTCCCCTAAACTCAATCTTAATACTAAACTAGGTAACCCTAAAATTAACCTTAGGTTCCATAATATATAAGTTCCATAATCATGATAAAACATTATCCTCAAGAATCTCAACACCAATCAAATTAATTTAACCTAACCAGGTAATGTTTTAACTTTAAGCATAACCCTAAAATTAACTCTAAGTTCTTAACACTAACTAGATAAAGTTCTAATAATTTTATAACACTAACCCTAACTCTAAGGTCATAATAGCTTACTCTTGACATGGAACACTATTCTAAAAACACAGTCAAACTTTAACCCTAGCCCTAAATATTTTCCTAACCCTAACTTAATGAAAATTTACCTTGAAGTAACCCTAAAATTAACCCTAGAACCATAATACAAGTTTTGTAATCATAATAAAAAATTAACCTCAAGAATGTCAATCCTAATCAAGTTAATTTAACCTAATCAAGAAGCATTTTAACTTTAAACACACATATTATTTAATTTCATGTGTTTATAAAATTCTTGGTTATTAAACATCATAAATTTTAATTTAGGATACATACAAGTTCACACATGTAGTATTCTATGTATATGTTATGTTCGTTTCATGTTTACACATATTATATTATTTTCCTAAATGTCATTATACTTGATAAATTTCAAGTTTATTAAAAATGTCATATTTTAATTTAAATTTCAAGTTTACATATTATACACACACAGGCATACTACATACATTGACCTTCACATGGCACATCAGTAGCCTCATATCCCCCCAAGCAACACAACCTCCTATCCACCCCAAGCAACAACCTCTCCCCCCCAGTAGTGTGCTATTCCTACAAATCAATAGCCTATCCCACCTGACATGCTCTATGATTGCACTAACCAAGAGATTCATAGACTTCATGAATCGTTGGCTAGCGGTACATGCTCTAGTGTGTCTAGTAGTACATGTCAGAGCATTTTACGGAGTCTCACATATATTAGAGATGAGATCCATGGTGTTGCTCCATATTCTTTACATACTATACAAATTGTGCTTGATAGTAAGAGATGAAAGATCTCTTTAGGGCTCTCACTACAATAGGTACATGACTTAGTGTCCAAAGAGACACTGAAGAGGTAATGTTTCCCTCATTATCTTCCTCTAACGTACATGAAGAGGTATTCTCCCCTTAAGTGTACAAATCCATAGATGGATTCACTTATATACCCATGCTTCCTTGCTACTCATGGTCCCTATCTAAATAATGACCAAATTCCACTCTATTTTGCACGACAACTTTATGCTAAGGTTCACTTATGCAGGGTGGTGAACTACACTAATTTATCATCGCATTTAGGATAAGGGCATGGTAGACTAGTTGATAGGCAGTTGGGTCATCCACCACTAACACATAGGTTGATTGTTGGATAGAGGGCACCTACTATTTCCCCTATATTAGGTCCATTATATGATGAGGCCATGTGTAGTATGTAGTTTGTGGGGGGTGATTTAGGGAGTTGGAGACATTACTATAGCTGTCAAATCCATTTCCAATGATGAGGTTGGCTAGTATTTGATGTCACATTAGTTTTCTAGATCATCACCTAGTGCTTCATCCTCAGGAGACTTGTATAGTGCAGCAAGAATCCCTTCATCGACTAGCTTACAAGGTCTCACTGGAGTGTTGGTATGAGATACTATGAGTAGTCTTGTTGAGGATCTATTATATTCATATAGATTTATATTAGAGCATCTTGACATACCCATATCAGATGTTCAACATCATGTCCATGGTAGTATTGGGACACATCCTCAACCAAATTCCTCTCATCGATTAGGTAGTGCTCATGGTGGTAGTACACATAATGATCCACCTACTGACCATTCTTTTGCTATAGAGGGAGATATAAATAGTAGTATAGACCCTTCAGCCAGTGCAGGGCATGGCCAAAGTTCAGATTTAGGTCTTTATGATGTTGACTTCAAATTTTTGACCATTGGATGGATGAATTTTTTGACATACAATGGTTCTACTTCTATGCCATCTCACCTAGTTAGTCCACTTGGATCATCATTATTTGGATGTGTATCAACCACCAGTTATGCTAGTGTAAATGCAGTGACGGAACTAGATGAGGCCCAAAAAATCTAGATATATTGGTGGACATGATTGATGCTAGATAGTCTAAGTATTATCATATGCCATCATCTACATAGGTAGATCTATAGCTTTTTTACATTCATGTTAAAATTTCAATTTCAAACATTTGTTCAACTAATAATTTATGCATGTACATGTTTTACTATGAGTTTTTTGCACACATGTATGTATGTATTATATGGGGACATTCCTCTTTGTACTCCATCTTTGATACCCAATCGTGTATGTCATCGAGACTCATTTGATGAAGTCACTAGTGGACAAGTGAGTTTTTTTTTTTGAATTAAACACATGTGAGTTTTAAATGTAATATTTAAATTGCATGCAATTTGTAAATTTAAAAGATTTAATTATGAAATTATGTACATTGATTTCACTTTCTGTTTAATATATATAGGGATCAACACATCCTAGTGAGCATCCTAATAGTCAACCTTCAGACTGCACTATGAGGAGACATCATGATGACAGTCTTGCACTTGATGATCCATAGTTTTTTATATTATAGATTATTTGATGTGAGATTTCACCCAGATTATACATGTTTTTGTTATTTGTTATTTGATGTAGACTTTCATCCAGAATTTACATATTTGATGATTGATATACATATATAGTTATGTTCTTATATATGTTACATTATGTTGGATTATGTTAGACTATGTTCTTTTACATGTTAGATTATGTTGGATATTATGTTATATTAAATGTTAGATTATGTTGGATTATGTTATCTACTATGTTCTTTTACATGTTAGGTTATGTTGGATAATGTTATATTATGTTGGATTATGTTCTTTGACATGTTATAATATGTCAAGGACAAAGTTTTATTATCTTGGAAATTATGTTAGATTATGATAAATTATGTTGGATTATGTTAGATTATGATTATGTTAGGCTTACGATTAGGTAATTAACTTTACATAATTCCTAATTAGTTACATAATTCCTAATTAACAAATCACAATTTAAACTTCACAAGTTAAATGTAAGCAAAAAAGTAATATATAATTATTTACAAGTCCTAATTTCATCCCTTTAAGACACAAGTCCTAATTTGATCCCCTTAAGAAAAGTGTTTGAATTTCTTCCCCTCGAGGCACATGTCCTAATTAGTTGCATCCAAGTACCTAATTGAACTATAATTAGTTACAAATCACAATTTAAACTTCACAAGTTAAATGAAAGAGTAAAAGTAATATATAATTAGTTAAATGTCCTAATTTCATCCCCTTAAGACACAAGTCCTAATTTCAACAAAATTTCAAATTGTTGAACCAAAGTTTAGATTTCAAATATTTTAGCCAAATTTTAGATTTCAAATAGTTCAACCAAATTTCAGATTTCAAATTGTTCAACAAGTTATTTCTATCTTGTATCAAGTGGGTTAGCTCGTTGCTAGATAACATTTAATATTTTCCTGTGATCATCGATATCAAGCCTCCACTTACGTATTCAATTTCCTTTGATTGGATGAAGAGTTAGACCAATGGCAATAACATGGTTACTATACTAATATACCTTATTGTTAGGTTAATAATTAGTGAAATGAATCCCATTCTTAAGTACTTTATTTTTCTTCAAATATGTTCCCTATACAACAACAAAACCTGCATTCAGGTCAATCAAATAAGTCAATAAATTTGAATTCATAAAAAACATAGATGTACATATACGCACATGATCCAAATATATACTAACTTGTGGGAAACATAATTCCATCACTTATTTCACTCTTTGTTAGCTTCTCTCTTTGTATGGTGCAACACAATAAAATAATAGCTAACACCTACATTTTCAGATTCTACCATGACTACAAAAACATTGCCTACACAAAGTATATGTATATAAATTCCATGTGTCATGTACATGAGTATATATATATATAAAATTTAAAAAAATTATGAAATACATACCAACTCTAATTAATCCTAAAATATGGTCATAATCACTAGAAATAAAAGGAATATCATCATAGTTTTCATCCTCAAACTCATTCATATTGATCACATCTAGTGGCATCAAAGTCCATTCACCCACATATCCACGTTCTTGATTTATGCAACCACCATAGTTTTCATCAATGCAATCAAGACAAAAACATGAGTATTCTCTTGTGTAAAATGACCACACATTACTATTTGTACTCATAACTAAATGCAATGATCGTGTCTTCTCTACCCTTTTGCATGCATGCATTAATCTTCTATCGCCACCTAAATGTAAGGTCCATACATACATATAAAAAATGAGTTTTAAACATGTGTGTACCATTAATTAGTTATGACATAACCTACTAAATATAAAATTGATTCAATTATAATATTTGAAAATTAATTTATACCTGATAACACCCGAAATAGTATGAATGGTATGACTCGCTCAACTTGTGATGATGTGTTATCTATATTTGTTGGCATTGTAAAATGTGTTTTTCACCATTCAACCACATCATGAGCATTATTAATGTTATATCCTTTATAGTCCATTTGATACTTTCTTAAAGAAGGTTTGATACAAGCTCATACACCATCATGCTTACCCTTTCCATGTCCACTCTTGAAAAAACTCCAAATGTGTCGTATATTAAGGTATTGATGATATCTACATAATGCATAAAATGATCTAGCTAATTTAAATTGTGCTACACATCCATCTTACCATACACTTTTTTTTTCCCATTTGTATGCCTTTGTTGTTGAAATAATCAAAAAATGTCTTAAAACAATATTCTACAAAATGTCTCTAGTGTTCTTTGTCATCACTAATGTAAAAGTGATACTCTTTTTTAATGACTCGTGCTTGATTTGTACTTTCCACACCATCCAAATTAATTTGTGCATGTTGATAAGACACTTGAACCATAATAGTAACCTGCTCTGTATAGTAGCATTCCGCTTGAATTTGTTTTTGAGAAATGAAAGAGTAATTCTCTGCAAAGTCAACAACAGATAAAGTTTCTCGTACTGTTTGAAACTGTTATGTTTTTCACTTAGCAAAAAAAGCATGATGTATATATGGTCGAATCAAATTATGAAAATTTGACATAAATTCTTCAATAGGTATGTCATCCTCTACATATTCCAACCTTGTTGATTCTTTTCAAACCTTTATTTTTGACTTTATGTACTTATATCTCTTACATTATACTATCCTTGTTATATCAGTATCTTCATCTTTGAAAGGAAATTTGGTTAGGTTATCACATGTTTCATAAGTTCCTCTTATGTAATCTATTTCACCTATTGCACTGCGTAGAAGAAAGGAGTTGGGTCTCAATTTTATGGAAGTTTGCGGATTGAGATCTTGCTCTTTTAGAAGTGGGTACCCATTTTTAAAAAATGGGTACCCATTTTAGGCTCGGGTGCCCGATTAGAAATTTAAAAAATAGGCACCTATTTTTATAAAAATTGGGTACCCATTTTTTTATTTTCAAAAAATAGGTGTCCATTTTCAAAACCATAAAATATTTGTACTTTTTAGAAACGATACCCATTTTTGAAAAGTTAAAAAAGGGTACCCATTTTTTCAAAATTGGGTACCTAATTTTTACATTTAAAAAATGGGTACCCATTTTTAAAAATTTAAATTTTTGTTTTTTGTAGGGATTTTATATGTCATTTTGACTTTTTTGAAATGGGTACCTATTTTTTGAATTTCAAATAATGGGTGCCCGTTTCTTACAACATTGGGCAATTTTTTTTCTCCTACCTCATATTTTGGTTCGAGATAGGCTTGGTGAGACCAAGCCTATGACTTGACCTCTCAAGATTTGGCTAAGGCATTGAACTAAAAAATTCACGCCTTGCCATAATTTTTAGAGGGTCTTCCCAATCAAATTTTTTTATGAAACAAAAAACCATTAGAGCTCTCACTATCTTGATTTTAGAAATATAAATTTTAGAGTGTTATGATTTTTTTTACTATTTTTGCATTATTTTTTAATGAAAGGTGGTACCTAAATGTAAAATAGTGAAGTTTACTAAAACTTTAGTAACTTTTTTATTTTATAGTTTTTCTTGAATTAATTTATATTTCATCAATCTACATAGAATTCTTTTGAGGTTAAAAAAAGAATTTTTGAAAATAGTGAAATTTTGATCAAATTATGGTGTCTGTACAAGAGAGGTTTGAAAATTTACCTTTATAGGAAATTAATAATTAATAATAAAAAAATTATTCAATAAAAAATTAATGGAAAATATTTTCATCAATCTCAGGTGTATTAGGTAACTCCCTTTAAAAGGATTTACAAAAATTCATTTATTTGTGTCAAATTATGGGGTGAAATTATGGATCTGTATCACCTTTGGGGCTAACTTTGAAGTTCTAACTAGACTGGATCCAACCAAATGGGTTCTAGGGGGACCTTATCTGGCTAGAAACATGTTGTGCCAATTGTGCACCAAGTGGCATGTACAACTCAGCAGGGGTCTGGCTAGAAGGGATCCGGTTGGACCAGGTCCAGCCGGAATGGATCTGGCCAGAAACTTGCAAATTATATAACCTGCATAAAGAAAAATCCCCGTGTCATTTTCATCAATTGAACTTCTAGGAACTGTGGAGTGGGAAGAGCTACAGGAGACATTCGGCAGGATTAGGCATGTCAGCAATTCCCCCTCATTTTTTAATATGTTTTATGTTTTATTTTATGTTTTCTTAGGTAGGAATATGGTTTTTAATGTGTATAATATGTTAAATATGTTTTATTTTATGTTTTCTTAGGTAGAAATATAGTTTTTAATGTGTATTTTTAATGTAGATTATTTTTAAAAATTCAAATTTTTAAATATTATTATACGTTTATATTTTTAAGTACTCTAATTTTAGATGAGGTGTAGAAAATGTATTGAAATTTAGTGAAACTTAGAAATTATTAGAGAAATTGTAAAATATTATTTATAGAAAATAGTAGAAAATTATATAGAAAATTTAGATTCAATTAGTTTATAACAGTTAGAAAAATTTAAAACTTTATTAAATATTAGAAAATTTAGAAAATACTACAACTAGAAAGTTTTGAAACTTTAGAAAACAATATAGAAAAAAAAATTAAATATATTGAAAATTAATTAGATGTAAATTAGAGAATTTTAGTTATTTTTTATTTTGTTTTTATTACAATTCATTAGAAATTATTTTAAAGGTAAACATTTAGAAACAACTATAAACTAGTCACTAAAACCATCAAACTGAGCTAAATTAGACTTTACCTCTTACCGTGAACTTAAAAAAATTCTAATTGAAACCTTAACATTGAACCTTAAGCAAGAGAAAAACTTAACATTAAATGTAATTTTAAATCACAACATTAAACCTAATCAAATTTGAACTAAAACTATCACATTGAATTGGATTAGACTCTAACTCCTATATTGAACTTTAAATCCAAATATGTTGACCTAAACTACTCTCTAAACCCTAAATTGCTCTCTAAACCCTAAACCACTCTCTACCAATATAATTTGAAAAACTCTCTCTCTCTCTCTCTCTCTCTCTCTCTCTCTCTCTCTCTCTCTCTCTCTCTCTCTCTCTCTCTCTCTAAACTGCTCTCTAAACTCCATAATTCGTAACATAACTTCATCTATCCCAACCCTAAACTAAAATCCCTAGCATAACTTTATCTCTCCCCTCTATCTCTCTAACTCCTAAACCCTATTGCTCTAAACCCTAAACTACTCTCTAACTCCTAAACTTTATCGCTCTAAACCCTAAACCACTCACTAACTCGTAAACCCCATTGTAAACCCTAACTTTAAATCTGATCTCTCACTCTCTCATAACCTCATCTATCCCATCCCTAACTCATAATCCCTAACATAACTTCATCTCTCCCCTCTATCTCTCTCTAACTCCTAAACCCCATTGCTCTAAACCCTAACCTACTCTCTAACTCCTAAACTCCATCACTCTAAACCCTAAACAACTCATTAACTCCTAAACCCCATCTTTGTAAACCCTAACTTCATATCTCACTCTCTCATAACCTCATCTATCCCAACCCTAACCCATAATCCCTAACATAACTTCATCTCTCCCCTTTATCTCTCTCTAACTCCTAAACTCCATTGCTCTAAACCCTAAACTACTTTTTAAACCCTAAACCACTCACTAACTCCTAAACCCCATATTTTTAAACCTTAACTTTATATCACTCTCTCATAACCCTACTGCTAAAACCATAATCCCTAACATAGCTTCATCTCTCCCCTCCATCTCTCTCTAGCTCCCAAACCCCATCGCTCTAAACTCTAAATTTCTCTCTAACTCCTAAACTCCATCACTTTAAACCCTAAACCACTCACTAACTCCTAAACCTCATATTTATATACCCTAACTTCATATCTCCCTCTCTCACTCTCTCATAACCTCATCTATCCCAACCCTAACCCATAATCCCTAACATAACTTCATCTCTCCCCTCTATCTCTCTCTAACTCCTAAACCCCATTTCTCTAAACCCTAAACTGCTCTCTAACTCCTAAACTCCATTTCTTTAAACCCTAAACCAATAACTAACTCCTAAACCCCATCTTTGTAAACCCTAACTTCATATCTCAATCTCTCATAACCTCATATATCCCAACCCTAACCCATAATCCCTAACATAACTTCATCTCTCCCCTCTATCTCTCTAACTCATAAACCCTAAACAACTCTCTAAACCCTAAACAACTCTCTAAAAGCTAAACCACTCACTAACTCCTAAACCCCATATTTGTAAACCCTAACTTCATATCTCACTCTCTCACTCTCTCATAACCTAATCTCTCCCACTCTTAAAACCATAATTGCTAACATAACTTTATCTCTCCCCTCTATCTCTCTCTAACTCCTAAACCCCATCATTTTAAACCCTAAACCACTCTCTAACTCCTAAACTCCATCACTCTAAACCCTAAACCACTCACTAATTCCTAAACCCCATCTTTGTAAATCCTAACTTCATATCTCACTCTCTCATAATGTCATATATCCCAACCCTAACCGATAATCCCTATCATAACTTCATCTCTCCCCTCTATCTCTCTCTAACTCCTAAACCCTATCACTCTAAACCCTAAACCACTCTCTAACTCCTAAACTCCATCGCTCTAAAACCTAAACCACTCACTAAATCCTAAACCCCATCTTTGTAATCCCTAACTTCATATCTCATTCCTAAGTAAGTGTAGCAAGTTGTGGTGCCAAAAGGGGGGTATAAGTGGACACCTTTTTCTAAAATCAGTAATTTTTGAACTTCAACAAAAATTTGAAGATAGTTACACTCATAATTTTAAAATATGAAAAAAAAAAAGTAGTAGTCCTTTGAATCTAGTTTCTAAACTACTAATTTTTTTCAAAATGGTTTAGTTATAGGTCCTTGAAAAAAGGGGCCACAGAAAGTGGTACTGTTTATTCCAAAAAAAACAAAACACAATACAAAATGTGGCCCACCTAAAATTTTAACATTTTTTTTTGAAATTCTTTAATTGCTTTGGTCAAAAGTTACCTAACACTATGTAGTTTATCCCAAAATTTTTAGGCAATTTTATAATGTGTATTTTTTAATGAATTTCTTAATTAGACACATCCCTAAAACATTAAATATCTGTGTACTTCCCCTAAAAATGATTAAAAACTAATCTAAAATCAAAACCTATTTTTTTCAAAGTGTGTAGAATGGAGTCTAGTTTCTAAAAAACTAAGTTGTTGCAAAATTTGATGAACAAACTAAAATCTATAGCCCAATTCGTACATGTTGGTTTTTGACAAAAAAATGGACATACATTCAAAAGAAATTGTAGTTGAAAGGATTGAAATAGTTCAAATAAAAAATAAATTATATGGTTATATAGCTAACATAGAGACTTACGATGTCATGTAACCTAATTTTATCGATGCTCAACCACAAGGAAACTTGAAGGAGAGCACACAAGAAAAATCAATTATTTTTTGTATGTTTATAACAAAACATGTCTCAAACCAGTTTACAGATCCCAAACATTTGGGTTGGATTCCCAAGGCAAAACCAAGCCTTAGGCTTGGTAGAATGCAAAACTTTAAATAGCGTGTGTGCCCTATAGCACTATTTAAAGCTTTTTAAAATTTGAGTCTTAATAGCACATGCATGCTTTAGTGTGCATGTGCTTTAGTGTGCATGCACTATTAAGACCTAAATAGTGCATAGAGAGGGAAGGAGAGAGGAGAGGCGGGATGGGTGTGTGTGGAGAGAGAGAAAAAGTAGGGGATGGGAGAGAGGAGAGAGGGAGTATGGGATGGGAGAGAGAGAGGAAGTGTGAGAGAGTAGGGGTGATAGAGAGAGAGTACAGGATGAGAGAGAGAGATTGAGAGTAGGGGTAGTAGAGAGAGTGCAGGATGGGAGAGAGAGATTAAGAGTAGGGGATGTGAGAGAGAGGAAGTGTGAGAGAGAGAGTAGGGGTGGTAGATAGAGTATGGGATGGGAGAGAGAGATTGAGAGTAGGGGATGGGAGAGAGAGAGATATATATATAGATAGATAGAGAGAGAGGATGGTAGTGTGTGAGAGAGAGAGAGAGTAGGGCATGTGAGGGACTATGAGAGTGTGAGAGAGAGTAGAGGTGGCAGAGAGAGAAAGTAGGGGATGGGAGAGGGGAGAGAGAGTAGGGGATGAGAGAGAGAGGAAGTGTGAGAGAGAGTAGGGGTGGTATAGAGAGAGTATGAGATGAGAGAGAGAGATTAAGAGTAGGGGATGGTGGGAGAGAGAGAGTAGGAAGTGAGAGAGGGAGTGGGAGAGGGAGAGGGAGAGAGAGAAGGATGGGAGTGTGAGAGAGAGAGAGAGTAGGGGATGGGAGAGGAGAGAGAGAGTAGGGAATGGGAGAGAGAGTAGGTAGTGGGAGAGGGAGTGGGAGAGGGGGAGAGAGAGGGGGGATGGGAATGTGTGTAAGAGAGAGTACGGGATGGGAGAGAGTGTGAGAGTGTGAGAGAGAGTAGGGGGTGGAAAAGAGAGTATGAGATGGGAGAGAGAGAGTGAGAGTAAGGGTGGCAGAGAGAGTAGGGTGTGGGAGAGAGAGACTAAGAGTAGGGGATGAGAGAGAGAGTAGAGAGGGAGAGAGAGAGAGTAAGAGTAGGGGATGGAAGAGAGAGAGAGAAGAGAGGGAGAGAGAGAGTGAGAGAGAGAGAGAGTAGGCGATGGGAGAGGGAGTGATAGAGTGAAGGAGAGAAGGGGGATGGGAGTGTGTGTGAGAGATCTAGAGAGTAGGGGATGGGAGATGAGAGAGAGAGGGGGTGGGAGTGTGTGTGTGTGTGTGTGTGAAAGATAGAGAGTAGGGGATAGGAGAGGGGAGAGAGAGAGTAGTGAATGGGAGAGAGAGTGAGAGAGAGAGTAGGTGGTGGGAGAGAGAGTGGGAAAGAAAGAGAGAGAGGGGTGGTACTATGTGTAAGAGAGAGTAAGGTATGGGAGAGAGAGTGAGAGAGAGAGTAGGGGGTGGTAGAGAGAGAATGGGTTGGGAGAGAGTGAGAGTAGGGGATGGGAGAGAGAGAGAGTAGATAGTGGGAGAGGGAGTAAGAGAGGGAGAGTGAGAGAGAGAGAGAGAGAGGAGGATTAGAGTGTGTGAGTGAGATAGAGAGTAGTAGATGGGAGAGGGGGGAGAGAGAGTAGCCCAAGATAGAGAGAGTAGGGGATGGGAGAGAGAGTGGGTGATGGGAGAGGGAGAGAGAGGGGGATGGGAGTGTGTGTAAGAGAGAGAGTAGGGGATGGGAGAGGAGAGAGGGTGAGAGAGAGTAAGGGATGGGAGAGAGAGATTAGGCGGTGGGAGAGGGAGTAGGAGAGGGAGAGCGGGAGAGAGAGCAAGTGATGGAAGAGGAGAGATAGTGTGAGAGAGTAGGGGATGGGAGAGGAGAGAGAGCAAGAGAGAGTAGGGGATGGGAGAGGAGAGAGAGTGAGAGAGAGTAGGGGATGGTGGAGAGAGAGAGTGAGAGAGAGTAGGTAGTGGGAGAGGGAGTAGGAGAGGGAGAGCAAGAGAGAGAGTGGGGGATGGGAGAGGAGAGAGAGCAAGAGAGAGTAGGGGATGGGAGAGAAGAGAGAGAAAGAGAGAGTAGGGAATGGGAGAGGAGAAAGAGTAGGGAGAGAGAGAGTAGGGGATGGGAGACAAGAGAGAGAGTAGGGGATGAGAGAGAGAGAGTAGGTAGTGGGAGAGGGAGAGAGAGAGGGGGATGGGAGTGTGTGAGAGAGCTAGAGAGTAGGGGATGAGAGAGGAGAGAGGGTGAGAGAGAGTAGGGGATTAGAGAGAGATAGAGTAGTCAATGGGAGAGGGAGAGTGAGAGAGTAGGGGATGGGAGAGGAGAGAGAGTAGGAGATGGGAGAGGGGAGAGAGAGAGAGTAGGTAATGAGAGAGAGTAGGTGGTGGGAGAGGGAGAGAGAGAGGGGGGATGGGAGTGTGTGAGAGAGTGAGTAAGGGATAAGAGAGGGTGAGAGTAGGGGATGGGAGAGAGAGTAGGTCATGGGAGAGGGAGAGCGAGAGAGAGAGTAGGGGATGGGACAAGAGAGAGAGTGAGAGAGAGAGAGTAGGGGATGGGAGAGGAGAGAGTGATCGAGAGAGAGTAGGGGATGAGAAAGGAGAGAGAGTGAGAGTAAGGGATGGCAGAGAGAGTGGGAGAGAGTAGGCAGTGTGAGAGGGAGTAGGATAGGGAGAGCAAGAGAGAGAGAGTAGGGGATGGGAGAGGAGAGAGAGAGCAAGAGAGTAGGGGATGGGAGAGGAGAGAGTAGGTGATGAGGAATGGTGGGATAGGGAGAGATTATTTTTCACATAGTGCGTATGCACTATATGAAAACACCAAAAAAAGGTCATAACACAAGTTTGGGTCACTACTGATCAATATTCTACTTTTCATCTATTGTGTATTCTATTGTTCTGACAGAAAATAGGGGTTTCAAGCTGTTGGAAGTTAGAAACACTATTTGAAGGCTTTTTGAACATTCTTTCATTCTATTTGAAGCTAGCAAACACCATCTTCAATCATTGGATACGCTATTTGAAGGCTTTTTAAATATTCTTTCTATAGAAAAGGTTAGTGCAATCCTTTTTAAATGTTCTTTGTTGTTATATAGAGACAAATTCGATTATAATTTGACATGTTGTTTAATATATAGTGAATTCATTAAAATTTGTATGTTTGAATGAATTGTTATTTGGAAATAGTTAGAAATTTTGCAAGTTGTTTAATATATATTGTGTATTCATTAAAATAATTGTAATTTTTATATGTATTTTAATGATTTGTAATTTACAAATTGTAAGTAATTTAGATGTTTAAATAATTTGACATATAGAAATCATCATCATGCCAAGGAAGAAACCAAAATCTCAAAAAAAGGAAGAGAGGGAGAGAGATTTGGCAATTAAAGGAGATAAAATGAAACTACTACGTGAACAAATAAAATTGCAAAGAAATAATAAAGAATTGACTTTCGAAGAGGAACAAGAACCACCAAAACAAAGAAACAAAGAGGAATAATTGGAAAGACAAAGAGAATGAATGAGACTATTACACTCAAGAAGATAATTGAATTGTGAAGCTACACCATCTTCCAATGTTGGAGCCATATCATCCTCTCATGTTGAAGAAACACTAATTTGTAGATTCGATGATGTACACACTCCATCATGTCATGTTGAAGGCACAACATCAACATATCAAGTAGGTGATATTCCATCTTTTGCATCTTATTGCCAAGACACATCATCTTCAGTTCAAGGTATGAAAAACACTCAACCTTATGTTGATCTTCAAAATGTTGAGGGAATGAAAGAGATTATAACATCTTCTAGAATTTGTTTTAGAAGACCAAAATATTTAATTGATATTGATACTAACATTTTGAAATCAATGCCTGACAAGACTAGCAAGTGTACTTGTCAAACAAAAGCAAATCATATGTGGAGATTATTCTTTGAAGAATTAAATATTACAGGTCAATTCTAATTATTTGTTGAAATAATGAGGAATTTGAAATTTAGGCCTATCATGAAGATTCTTGGGCTAAGAACAATGGACAATTCAAATGAAAAAAGTATTGTAAAGAATCTAATGAGTGCTTATGCAAAAGTGAGTTCTAAATCACGCACCAACGATAGTAATATCACAAGACTAGTACTTACATTGACAATAGTAAGTACCCAAATGAAAAAAGCTTGACTCATGAGAAAGACAAGCAAAAGATTGAAAATTTTTACAGGTAATTTAAGGAGAGCCATGCTAAGGTGTGAGAGATTGGAAGATCCAACAAAAAAAGAGTTATGGACATTTAGCAGTATACTACCACAAAAGGATAAAGAAATTAGTGAAGCTTTGAAATCATCGATCGAAATTTTTTGAAAAAATAACACACGTGTTTCCCCTAATCAAAGAGATGTTGTAAGAAGGAGGATTGGTAGCCAAAATCATGACCCACATGCGAAACATTTTTTGGACTCAACTCAGACACAATTTTTTGCAAAATTTATTGGTATGTATATATCCTCAAATTTGAATAAATCAAAGATTTTTTGAGATGGGTTAACTTTTTTTTTGTGAAGATAAATCACACATGCACAAATTCTTGTTGTAGAATACATATTGAATTTTCTAACCATTTTGATGTTTCTAGGCATATATGTGTAATTTTTCTTTCTAAGTTTGTTCTGCAGGATTGTGACATGAATGAGCCACCAAGATCTTCAAGGGAATTCATATCCAACATTTTATGTGAAATAGGGGACAACCAACAATTTTACAAGATATCATGCTTGGATGGTACATGCTTATTTTTTGGTTCTTTACAACTTTTATCAACTTGTGAACATATGAATAGTACACATGCAATTGAAAATGAAATAGTAGATTACAAAAAATATAAGACAATGAAATTTTCTATAAAAGATAGGAAATAGGGTAAAAATGTGATTTAGTCATTGAAGAGATTCTAGTGTATGAGTTTATGAAGATTTTTTTTGAAAAGATTATTTATGAGTATGCAAGTCATACACATAGAGGCTTGATGGCTAGATTTGCAATTCAAGTTGTGCAAGGATATGTTTCCACTAGATACCATCGTTTCGGTTGTAGACTTTGGAAAGAACTACACACTACAACCAAAAAATGAGGTGCAAACAAAGTATTATACTTCTCAACAAGTTTCCATATTTTCTCACATAACATTCATGCATTCACCTACAAGTACAGAGGATGACAGGAAGATTTTGAGGGGGTACCATTTTTACATTAGCAATGATTGATCAAATTCTATGGAGTTTGTACATGGTTGTTTTCAACTATTTTATGGAGATTTGGCTAACAGGGGTATACCATATCATCAACACATTATATGGTCAGACAATTGCACATCTCAATTCAAGAATGCATGAATGTTCTATTGGTTGAGTAGGATGCATAGGTCGAGTAGAATTCAATATATGTGAAATTTCACAGAGGTTGGTCATGGAAAGGGAGAGCATGATGGTGCAAGTGCATGCATCAAAAGAGCCTTAGCTTGTGAAGAACTAAAGTACAAAGATGGAGCAATATTGATAGATGCAAAATCCATCATCTAATGGTGTAATGCTACAATGGGTCCAGGTGAGGAAGGTGAGCCTATGTTTTGTAGATTTTTTTGGTTGATAGATAATACTTGTAGTGCCTACCCCTAGTTCGCATTTTTTTATTATCATTGTCGAACTCTTTTAGGGCTAGTTTTATGTTGATGGTTAGTAGCATTGTTTTGAGACTATCAGATATTGTGCTATGGATTCAGTTGATATGTGATGAGATTACTTAGATTCTACATTTCATGTATGCATGATGATTATTACATTATTTTTAGTTATTGATTAGTTAGATGGTTAATTATCACATGTTTTTTCTTATGGATACTTACCCCATACTTGCATGTGTATGGTGTGTGTGTTTGTTCTTGGATGACATTTTTGATGTGGTTAAGGAAGGGAGTCGTAGTCACCTACTAGTCAGGATCTACACGATGCACCACTTCCTGCCATTGCCTGTTTAGATTAGCATATATATATTTATTTACATGCATGGTTTTTATGCAGGTTGTAGGTACCGAGTATCGATTTCCTTGAATTGTCAGGATGAGCGTACCCTATCGCATTATCTCAATGGTAAGAGAGGGGAGATAAATTCTCAAGTCTAAATCCCAACTCTTTAAGCCATTTGTCCTAATTGGAAATTAGGACAAGCATCTGAGTTGAGTACCCTCTGAATGCGTTAGATGACGTAATTCGTGATATTAACCCTTTTGGTTTGATTTTGTATGTGTTTTGCTATAGTGGGTTTTTCGTATTTTACTTTATGAGTCTTTAGTGTATTTTCTATTAATTAAGCCTAATTAAAAGATTTAATTAATGGTTTAATTTAATGAAAAATTAATATGGTATTTTAATATTTATTTTTATTTAATTAATTGGAAAATTAATTAAATAAAAATAATTAAATTTGAAGATAAAAGTTATAATTTTAAAGTTGGAATGTGATAATATTTATTTTATCAAATTAAAAATTTAAAAGTGGAAAAGATATTAAAATTATTAAAAGATTCTAGGTTGCATGATGTGTGCATGTGATTAAAATATAAATATATTAAGATAAAACAAGTGGAGTTATTAAAGTGAGTGCATGAGATTGAAAAAATTAATAAATTAAATTGAAAAGAGTAAAGTGAATATTAAATTAATTAATGTGCATTATTTTAATTTTCATTCACATAGAAGTATGCGAACTCTCATGAGTTGTCATGTTGACAACACAAGAGTTTGCACTCTAATTATGCACGTGTTGTCAACAACACAGGAGTTAGTGCACAAATTAAGCACATGGTGTCTACAACCTTATGACTCATCTAGAAGGTTGGAAAAAGCTTGTGCTTAGTTGTCAACACCTTCTGGTTGTTTCTAGAGACATTCTAGGTGCTTCCTGAGAGTTCTTTATAAGGAGGCACTCTTAGAAGCTTAGGTGGAGTGTTTGGAGCGTGGTTAGAGGATCGAAAATGTGGAAGAAGGAAGGAGCTTGCTCTATGGATTCTGAGGAGAAGGGAATTAGCACCAGTATCCACTTGCACTCGTGATTTTTGCATATTCCCTTTTTGCACGCTTTCTCTTCCTGTCTTCATCGTGTCTACTAGATGACTGCTTGGATAATTCTTGTGATGAATGTTTAACTCAGATTTGCATGTTGATTCTCTCCTTGTGCGAAGAAATCAATAGAGAGCTCAAGTAGGATAAACCCTAGTTCCAATTAGGAAAGAAATTAGTTCTAAATCGGGTTCAGGTTCGAATTAGAATTTATAGTCAAATCTATTAGAAGGATTATTGAGTAAAATCTAGAGAACCATTATTTCAAAGGAGAAATTCTTAGTTTAAAGAATTAGAAAACCCTTTTTGTTTAAAAGTTATATATATGTTCTCTTTTTAAATATGTAAAATACGCACATATATATATACATATATATGTGTGTGTGTGTGTGTGTGTTTATTAAAAATTGTAGTATATTTGATAGCGAACTGCACATATATATATATATATGTATACATATATGTATATACATATATGTATACATATACATATATGTATACATATATGTATATACATATACATAAATAAATATATATATACATATATATACATATACATATATATACATATACATATACATATACATATACATATACATATACATATACATATACATATACATATACATATACATATACATATACATATACATATATATATATATATATATATATATATATATATATATATATAAATGAATCGTAGTGGAAAACATCTATTAAATCCGAATTGCGACCCGTGTTTAAGAAAATGTTTTAATGAAAAATATTATAAAAAAAAATTATAAATTTTTTTTAAGGGCAAGCCCGTACCTGACGTTAGGATGTAGCTTCCGTGCGTGCAGTCATAGGTACTGAGACTGCCGTCACAGGCCCTGCGACAGCAGGCAGGGCTGCACGGCTCCACCATAAAGGCGGTGACCTTTTAAAACAAACGCTATATGTGTAATGCGTTTTCAATTTTATTTTTTATGAATCGATTTAAAATGAATTTCGTTTAATGATATATTAATAATTTTTAATTAATGATTATTATGTGATATTAATTAAGTAATTAATATTAAATGTTATATAATATTAATTAATGTTTATTTATAAATAAAATATGATTAATGGAATATTTCCTTAATTATATAATCATTTTATAATATTTTAATAATATAAATCGCATTCGGTTGACGCCCGTATATGGTAATGTATATATGATATTAATATGATTCATTAGTTAATATTAATATTTGAGTTCAATTGTTATGTATAAATGCTAATAATTATTATGTTAGAGATGAATTGTCAATAATTTTGACAACTATTATTAAACTAAATAGTGATAATTATCATAGATTTATATAACTTGTTAATAGTTATTAATAAGTTATTATTAAATTATTAATTTAAATGTTAATGGATTTGGAGTATAGTTGATTTTTAATCAACTGATATTTATTGAGTTGTTAATATAGTTATAATATTAATTAAGTTATGTGATAGAATCTTAATTGAAATTATTATCGATAATACGAATTTGTTAGGGAAATATTAGTATTCATTGAAAAGAGTGACGAATGTGGTCATTATAGATTTATTAATAAGATTTCCATATAACTTGTAAACATTGAACTATTAATATTAGAGAATTGGATTATGGTTGGCCTTTAACTTAAAAATTATGGCTAGTTATTAATTGGATCGTTGATATGATTCTTTTAACGAAGTTGTTAAATATCTACATCAAAGTTGATAAGTCTTATTCTAATGACTTGAATAATGACTTTAGGTATTTTTAATGGTTGTTAGTGATGATTCAATCAAGAGACTTAAGTTTTAGTGATATTTAATTGAGTTAGAATGATATAGAGTCATGGATTGTGTACGTTATTAATTAATTAAATTATATGATTTAATTAAGATTAATTAATAAAGCATGGCATTAAAGTAAGACTAGTTAATTTTGTTGTTCGAAGATTGATAACTGTCTTTGTTATAATTTAAAAGAATATGATCCTTTGGTTTTGTTTGGAGAAGTTGAAAAAATGATAACGAAGAGTTATTCAATTAGTAACATTGATCTTAGCAAAATAAAGTGAATGATTTTATTAAGTGTCAAATGATTTAATGAATAAATATTTATCTTTCAGTTATTCTTAGAATGTAATATTAAATAATGGAAGGATAATGTTATCGAGTGAACAAACGGGTTGACTTGTAGGTCAAATGATTAATCTGATATACTTGAAGTGTTCTTGCAAACAGAAACTGAAACCTCCATACTTAATCCAATTATGTAATTTTAGCAAACCAAAAACATGTGCTTGCATTGTGTTTTCTCTATGCTTCTTTTTTTGGGTTTTTGGGTCGACTAAATTGTTGACTAGTCTTAGAACATCTACTAGAGGCTTGGGGGTTATGATTGTGATGTCATGATGATGTTTTGATCTCCATTCTTTATAAACCCAACCATGGTAGTGTGATGGCATGCTCTTTGAGATGTTTGTATTTATTGCTTGTTATTGCTTTTTAGTCTCCATATGTGAAGCTAAGATGTATGTGTATGAGACACTCGAACTAATCATTTTTGAGTCATCAATTAGTTATCCTTGGATTACTTTCCAATCGCCATGATGGGACTGAAGTGTTGATTTATTTCTTGATGATGTCATGTTGTGACATGTTTTGACTCAACCATTTTGGAGTCTTCGATCAGTATAATTCTTCAGATATATTTTGGTTATTGAGAACCAATGGATACTTTTGATTATCAGTGATAACTTCAGTTGCCAATAGAGAACTGTTGTGGTCATGATTATTAATAGATGCTTTTCATGTGCTCATGGAGATTTAATGCTCTTTTTATGGATTATCTTTTGGTATTTCTTTCTAGTTGCTTGTATAGGACTATGGTGATTTTGTGATTTATGATTCCATGAGATTAGGGTAGGTTATCTACTTGTAGTGTCGAGAAGTATCTTGCAATGGGGGCTAGGGCCCTAAGTGGCTACCAGGGTAACTCATTGTAAGTTGTTTTAATAAGTAAAAATATTTACACTAAATGGGCATTAAATGAACCTAATAAGATAATTGTATGTTCTCGCCCATGCTTCGAGTGCTAGTACAGACTAGGATGGGAGTAGAGAGAATGCTTGGTTGCAACCTTACATTTCGTAGTATGCCTCGTTTGTATGACAGGATACTAGTGGCCGCATAGGGATCACTAGGGGGCTGGGGTCTATTGAGAGACTACCAGGGTAACTCTAGCATGATCCGTGCAATGAAACTTTCCTGCTTGCATAGTAGGTTTCCTACATGTCTTTTTGTGCCTTTGGGATTAGATGTCGGTTTGTGATTGGAACCATTGAGTTAGTATACTTTT
>CM053791.1:561305347-561477847 GCA_028749045.1 Cupressus sempervirens
ATTTCACCATGCATTCACTATAACTTTTGCTGCAGAGTGATCCAAGGTCTATAACTTTAGATTTGGACTTGTTTCACATGCCCTTAGATTTTCCAATAATTTTTTTTTAGATTGGCACATTTGAAAGGGTACCTGTAGTGTAACTGCAGCCTAATTAGGCTAATCAACACTTTCCAAATGTTGTTACAATAGTGGCTTCTAGTTTCTTCTAGTGTGTGAGGTTTAAATATTTTTTATATGTCCTAAAAGGGTGTTCGAATCTCACTTTAAACTATTTCTTCATGTGGGGTTTTTCCATATTATGTTCAATTTATAGATTGAAGGGCCACTAGCCTTTTCAATGGCAAACTATTGTAACTATATATTAGTGTTGTTTGGACACAATAGAATCACTTTATTTGCTATATACAGACCTTAATAGGTCTAAGGTGTGTTTGTAATCCATTCCATGGTCATTGTTCTTTTTTCATTCATGTTTGGGGGTATGTTCCTAGTGTAGAGCACCAAGACACTTGGTTTATATTTTGGTATTCATATTTTTTTTTAACCTACTTAGGCTAGAATAAACAACCCTTGTATGAGAAGTCCATGGTTGTTAAAGAAAGACACCATTTTGTATGCTTAAGGCACTTTATGCAATTCATAAGCAAAAGTTGCTCATTAGGAAATTTCTAGATTTTTAATGTTTTTGGCCAAGAAATCCTAGGATTAGTTTTTTTTTTGGTTTTAGGTATGTTGGAACCTTTTCCAAGTCCTAGAAGTGGAATCAAGTGAAAAATGTGAAAATTGCACTTTTTGTGCAAAGTTGCATTGCTGAAAGTTGTAAAAGTTGCTTAAATTTGTAACTTAGTGGAAAAATGGTTATAACTATTAAAATATTGGTTGTAACCATTAAAATATACATAGGATATATATATACCTCATTTGTGAGGTCTAGAGGGCATTAATATATGGATTGGAAGAAGTTACAAAGAAAGAAATTCAATTTTGGAGTCATTTTTACTATCATTTGCACACTGCATGAAATTTATGGACTTTTATACTAGATGTGATGGATTTTTGAGATAGATATTTGAATCATCTTTCTTTTTCTTCTGGTCTCATCATTCTATGTGTTTTCTAACTCAAGTTATTGCATTTTTAGTAAAACTAGGTTTTTAAGACAACATTTTGGTGCACACAGCAAAAATGGGCCTCTAACTACAATTCCCTTGGTTGAAATTTCATGGCCACTTGGGAAATGGTAGTTAGTAGAGTCCTTTTTAAGATTCTATGGTTTCAAGACTAGAGGGTGTGTTTTGTGATTTTTCCAATCAAACCCTATGTCGAGTACCATGAAGGATTTGCCCTCTTATAGCATGTTGATTTGTGAATGGCAGATGTTTGGGAATTGGTGAAGGGCTAAGCATTTGGAAATAAGTTATTTTAGTGTTTTTGAACCTTCTTGAGCATTTATTTCATTTCCATGACCCTATTTCCTACTAGTTGCTTTGTAAATTAGTCATCTATTTGACTAGGACATGTTTGGGAACTGACAATCTCCATTTAAACTGAAGTCTCCATTTAAAAGTGGCAATGAGATTTTTTTTGTTCTATTAAGATCATTAATATATTTTGATGAGAACTTTAAGGCATCATGCCCAACTTGAGTATCTTGGCTTCCCAAGCCTTGTAAATGCAAGTTCATTGATAAATAGGCATTTCTAATTGAAACATTTGTGGTGGTGGAATGAAATGCATGACTAGATTCTTTTCTTACTACTGATTCAATTTGAGGCTTCACTTCATATTGCTCCATGGAAAATTCTATAGCACTTGTTACTTCTCTATCTAAAATTTTTGTGTCTATGTACATGTGCACTCTTTCCCAATAGTTGTAGGTTTTGCCTCTTCATCCTATGTAATTGGCATACCCTGGATGGCACTAAGATAACCATTTTCTTCTAAAATGTCCTTTTCCCTTAGATTAATCTCTCTATTAAGCAAGTTTTCTATATCTTCCTTTGTATATTTAATAGATGTAGCTGCAATTACTCTATATATATTCCTTTGTATGTTAAGCTTTCCTCTGTATGAATGAGAAGGAATGGGGAGTGAGGCCAACTATTGGTCACTGTATTAAAAAGGTAGTTCTTGGCCATGCCACTGATGGGAATCATTTCAATCTTATTTTTAGAATTGGTACCTCATTTTTCTTGAAAGAATAACACATATTGTTTTCAATGTCTTTGAAATATCTGTAGTTGGTATCCAATTGCTTATTTATTGTCTTTCAATATTCATTGAAAACTAAGCTATTTGGTTATCTAATAGGTCCTAGGAATCTTAACTAGGGTCCTAGAATAGTCCTAGATGGACCCATTTGACCTAAATATGTAAAGAGCAAAAATTGCTCAAAAGTTGCAATGTTTCTCAAAAAGTTGCTTCAACAACTTTTACAATTTTTGCAAAAAGTTGCAAATGGAAGTTTGAGAAGTTGGAACTATCCATGCTAGGGCATATGATCATGGGAAATATTTTTTTAAAGGTTAGAAGGTTTCTAGTCAGATTTGCATTTTGAAGCAACTTTTACAACTTTTACAATTTTGCACAAAAATTGCAACTAATGCAAAGTTCACTAGATTTCACTTCTACAACTTGGAAAAGGTTCCAAACTATTAAAAAACAACTAAAAACATCTAATCCTAGGCTATCTTGACCAAAAAATTAAAAAGACCTAATTTGGCCTAGTTAGCAACTTTTGCTCATGTCTTGCAAAAAGTGGCCTAGGCATACATATCTTGCTCATATCTCTCTCACTGTTCATTGTGGGATCAAACTATCTATTATGTAAGCTCTGGGTGGTTGGGTAAACCCTAGCCCAAAGCTCACCCTATCCTATTGAGCACTTGAGCGTTCTCGAGCATGCTAAACTGAAACATCCCTAAGAGTCACTAAATGTCATAGGGCAACAATCTTTGACATGGCATATCTCAGAGCTCGTGCAAGGTATGGATGAAATTCTAGGTGCTATAGTACCATGTTATAGAGACCTACAATAACCTCTCTCATTTATTGGAGATCTTACTCCATTTTGATTTTGTGATGCCATCTCGAGTGATGTTGAAAATTGTAGTGTTGGCCAGTACAAAGTTGCCAACTACTAAATCTTCCTCACTGTTCATCGTGGGATTGAACTTGTTAGTTTATGGTGACTGATCAAGAAAGTACTATACATCATAAATTCTTTGTTTTGGGCACTATTTATCAAGATTTTGGGCCAACATGTAATTATTAATTATAACCCTAAAGCGGTAAAAATACTTGTATAAAAGGGCTTAGGGTTAGGAATTGTTTCATAGTTGCGATGTGAAATTGGTACTTGTGGTGGTATTGAGCTATAAGGGATTACAGATTGTAATCAAGCTATAATCACTAGATCATAAAAATATCATACTTACTATTTGGTGGATGTAGCCCAGGGATTGGGTGAACCACGTTAAATCTTGGTGTCTTGTGTTCTTTTCTATGTGATCTATTATTGTTTGATATTGGTTATATTTGCATGCAATTGTTATTTCTATCCATGGTTTAATCCTAGCAAGTGGTATTAGAGCGAGGTTGTTTTTTTAGTTATCATGTATAAGAGAGTCTCATGGTTGAGTGGGAGTGATGGTAGATTAGAGTAAGTTGAGGGTTGACAGGTTTAATGGGCATAACTTTCAGTTATGGAAGATGTAAATGGAAGACTATATGTATCAGAAGAATTTATGGAAGCTATTGGAAGCAAAAACCAAGAATCATGGATCTATGCCAAATGATGAATGGGATCTTTTAGACAGAATGGAACTTAGAAGCATTCAATTGTTCCTGGTACCATTGGTGGCATTTAATATTACAAAAGAGAAGACAACAAAAGAGTTGATGAAAACCCTAGCAAAACTATATGAAAAGCCCTCTGCTTCAAACAAGGTATTTCTCATGAAGCATTTATTTAATATAAAAATGGCAGAAGGTGGATCTATTGCAGATCATTTAAATGAGTTTAATACTATTACTAGTTAGTTATCTTCTGTGGGAATTAGTTTTGATGAAGAAATTAAGGCTCTCTTAATTTTGTGTTCTTTGCCTGAAAGTTGGAATAGCTTGGTAATGGCTATGAATAATTTTGTTCCTGGATCTAATACCCTAAAATATAATGATGTGATTAGTGTTATTTTGAGTGATAAAACTCATAGGAAAACCTCAGGTGGATCTACATTAGGAAGTGCTTTGAGTGCACAAAGCAAAGAAAGAATGACTGAGAGAGGAAGTAATTTTGAAAATCATGGAAATCAAGAGGAAAGTCAAAAGGAAGGAGGTCTTAATTGAGAGGACCAAACAACTACTGGTACTATGGGAAACCAGGGCATAAAAAGAAAGATTGTTGGAATTGAAAGAAAAATGAAGGAGATAAACTATATGGAGACAAGGAGGCAAATGTTGGAAAGAGAAAATTTAAGATTAAGTTGTAGAATGGGAATCATTGGCTACTACATGAGGTAAGACATGTTCCAAAGTTGAGTAGGAATTTAATTTCAGTAGGGCAACTCAGTGATGAGGGTTGTGTAGTTACTTTTAATGATAAAAATTGGAAGGTTTCAATAGGTTCCCTTGTGGTAGAAAAAGGTGTGAAAGTAGGCACCTTATATCTTTGTATAGGTCATATTATTCATTCTAGTTTAGGAACAAATGCTAGAGTTGAGCATGGAGAATAAATAGCTACTGTAAATTCTGATATAGCACTGTGGCACAATAGACTTGGGCACATGAGTGAGAAAGGTATAAAAGTACTTGATTCAAAGAAATTTTTACTAGGTTTGGAATGTGTTAATATGGATTTCTATGAAAGTTTTATTTATGGAAAATAAAAGAGAGTGAGTTTTGTAAAGACTGGGAAGGAAAATAAAAAGGAGAAATTAGAGCTTGTGCATACAAATGTATGGGGAATGACTCAGGTATCTCCCCTTGGTGGCTCTCATTACTATGTTACATTCATTCATGATGCAACTAGAAAAATATGAGTTTATTGCCTTAAACAGAAAATTGATGTATTTCAAATTTTTAAGAAATGGAAATGCTTGGTTGAAAATGAGACTAGTAAAAAATTAAAATATCTTAGATCTGATAATGGCAGTGAGTATTGCTATTATGAATTTGAAGATTATTGCTCTGCTAATGGTATTTGTAGACAAAAAACTATTCCAAGGACTCCATAGGAAAATGACGTGGCTAAATACATGAACATGCTAGACCATGCAAGGTGCATGAGGTTGCATGCTAGGTTGCCCTTACACATGTGGTTGAAGGTTGTCAATACTGCTATATATTTGATTAATAGAGGTCCCTCTACTTCTTTGGGTTGTGGTATTCTAGAAGAAGCATGGATTGGTAAGAAGGTGAGCTATTCTTTTCTCAAAACCTTCGGCTGTGAAGCTTTTGCTCACATAGATTCTAAAAATAGAACCAAGCTGGAAGCTAAGTCAAAGAAATGTGTATTTTTTGGATATGGCATTAATGAATTTGGTTATAGGCTTTGGGATTTTGAAAATCATAAAATTTTAAGAATCAAGGATGTCATATCCAATGAGAAAGTATTGTACAAAGATCTATTGTAGCAACATGAGAAGAAAGAAGATGATTATGTAGTGCTAGATGATACTCCAAAAGATGATGTTCCAACCATTCTTCATGATGTGCAACAACTACAACAACAAATACCACACACACTAGTGAATGTTAGATGGTCAACAAGGAAAATTAGACCTCCATAAAGATTTTCTGCCTCTTTATGTATTCTATTTTACTTACTGATGCTGGTGAACTTGAATGTTACGATGAAGCTATGTAGGTGGATACTAAGATTCAGTGGGAGTCTACAATGAAAGATGAAATGGACTCTTTGCTGAAGAATAAGACATGGGATTTATGCAAATTGCCTATAGGTAAAAGAGCTTTACAAAATAAGTGGGTTTACAGGTTAAAAGAAGAGGATTGAGGTAAAGAAAGATTTAAATCCAGGTTAGTTGCAAAAGGATTTGCACAGAAAAAAAAAGAATTGATTTTGATGAGATATTTTCTCCTGTTGTTAAAATGACTTCTATCTATACTATTTTAAGTCTTGTGGCTACTGAAAATTTTCATTTGGAGTTTCTTTATGTTAAAATAGCCTTCCTTTATGGTGATTTGGATGAAAAGATATATATGGCTTAGCCACAAGGATTTGAGGTCAAAGGTAAGGAGAACATAGTGTGCAAATTGGAGAAAAATTTATATGGCTTGAAGCAAGCACCTCAGCAATGGTATTTGAAATTTGATAGTTTTATGCATGAGCATGGATACAATAGGTATCATTTAGATCATTGTGTTTATTTTAAGAGGTTGGATGATGACAACTACATTATTTTATGTTTATATGTTGATGATATACTTGTAGTTGGGACTAACATGGATCATACTAAGGGGCTAAAATACTAGTTAGCACATGCATTTACTATAAATGATTTGGGGGTAGCAAAACAAATCCTTGGTATGAAGATTTGTAGATATAGGAAGAACAAGAAATTGATGATATCTCATGTTGATTATGTTGAGAAGGTGTTGCAACGTTTCTCTATGGAGAATACTAGAGCTGTCAGCACACCTCTACCTAGTCATTTGAAGTTGACTAAGGAGATGTGTCCCAAGACATAAGAAGAGGAGGATAAGATGTCCAAGGTACCCTATACTTTAGCTATAGGAATCTTGATGTATGTTATGGTATGTACCAGGTTAGATATTTCACATGCAGTGGAAGTTGTTAGTAGGTATATGAGTCATCTAGGAATTGAGCATTGGAATGTAGTTAAATGGATTCTTAGATATCTGAGAGGAACATCTAATAAGTGTCTACACTTTGGGGGCTCTACTACTGATTTACAGGGCTATGTTGACTCATATTTGGTAGGGGATATTGATACCAGGTGGAGTACTACAGGTTATGTCTTTACTATTGGTAGGGTAGTCGTGAGCTAGGTTTCTAGATTATAGAAGGTTAATGCTTTATCTACTATAGAGGCAGAGTATGTAGCTTCTACAAAGGTAGCCAAGGAGATGATATGGCTTTTGTTCTTCTTGGAACAATTGGGACACCCTCAGAAGGATAATTATTTGCTTACAGATAGTCAGAGCACCATTCATCTTGCAAAGAATTATGCTCGGCATTCAAAGATCAAACACATATAGTTGCAATGCCTTTTCATTCGATTAGTTTTGGAGGATGGACAATTAAAGCTAGACAAGATACATATAGATGAAAATCTAGTAGATATGTTTACAAAGGTAGTAACAAGGGAGAAGTTGAACTTTTTAGTTTTGGTTGGTCTTTGAGACTGAACATGAATAAAAGAATAGCTGAGTCTAGGGTGGTTTGATCCAGTGGGAGCCTCATGGAGTAGTGGCATAGATACATGATCAGTCCCTAAGTGGGAGATTATTAGTTTGTGGTGACTGATCAGGAAAGTACTGTACATACTTCATAAAAAAAATTTGGGCCCTATTTTATCAGAGTTTTGGGTTGACATGTAATTATTAATTATAACACTAACATGGTAAAAAAAATGTATAAAAAGGCTTAGGGTTAGGAATTGTTTCATAGTTGTGATGTAAAATTAGTTCTTGTGGTGGTATTGAGCTTTAAGGGATCATAGATTGTAATCAAGTTGTAATCACTGCATCATAAAAATATTAGACTTACTCTTTGGTGGATGTAGCCTAGTGATTGGGTGAACCATGTTAAATCTTGATGTCTTGTGTTTTTTTTTGTGTGATCTATTATTTTCTGATATTGGTTATATTTGCATGTAATTGTTATATATGCCTGTGGTTGAATCCTAATAGAACTGTCTATTTTGTTAGCTCTAGGTGGCTGGGTAAATCCTAGCCCCAAGCTCATCCCATCCCATTGAGCACCTAAACATTCTCGGGCACACCATATTGAAATGTCCCTAAGAGTCACTAAATGCAATAGGGTAGCTATATTTGACAAGGCATATCTCAGAGTTTGTACAAGGTATGGATGCAATTCAGGCTGCTATAGAACCATGTTGCAAAGACCTACAATAACCTCTCTCCCTTTTTGAAGATCTTACTCTATTTTGATTTTGCGATGCCATCTTGGGTGATGCAGAAACTTGTAGTGTTGGTCAGTACAAAGTTTCCAACTACCAAATCTCCCTCACCATTCATTTTGGGATCAAACTATCTATTATGTTAGCTCTAGGTGGCTTGGTAAACCCTATCCCCAAACTTGTCTCATCTCGTTGAGTGTTCGAATGTTCTCAGGCACGCTGAACTGAAACGTCCCTAAGAGTCACTAAATGTCATAGGTCAGCGATATTTGATAGAAAATATCTCAGAGCTCATGTAAGGTATGGATGCAATTCTAGGTGCTATAGGACCATGTTGTAGAGACATACAATAACCTCTCTCACTTTTTGGAGATCTTACTCCATTTTGATTTTGCAATGCCATCTCGGGTGATGCTAAAACTCGTAGTGTTGGCCATATAAAGTTGCCAACTACTAAATCTCCCTCACCATTTGCCATGGTATCAAACTGTCTATTCCATTAGCTTTGGGTAGCTAGGTAAACCTTGGAACCAAGCTTGTCCCATCCCATTGAGCATTCAAATATTCTTGGGCATGCCGAACTAAAACATCCCTAAGAGTCACTAAATTTCATAGGGCAGCGATCTTTGAGGGGGCATATCTCAAAGCTTGTGTGAGGTATGGATGCGATTTTGGGTGTTATAAGACCATGTTGCAGAGACTTAGAATAATTTCTCTTGCTTATTGGAGATCTTACTCTATTTTGATTTTGCGATGCCATCTCGAGTGATGCTGAAACTTGTAGTGTTGGCTAGTACAAAGTTGCCAACTGTGATGTCCCAATTTGAGAGTAAATTTTAGTAAGGAATAAAGAATAAAATCATCAATATTCTAACAATTTTACATATTTAAATATTGATAATAAATATATATACAATAATAATATTAAGTTATTATGTTAATACAAATATTAATTATAACAAACAAGATAAATAATATTAATGTGATATACATTGGATATATCTAAAATATGTATAGTAATATATAATTATTTAATATAATAATATAATATATAATCATTAGAATAATATATAATTAATAATTACCTTATTAATATATTTAATATGAAAGAACACAACTCTTTGAATACACACACACACACACACACACACACACACACACACACACACATATATATATATATCATATCAATGCATCAAAAAGAAAAAAGAGCGAAAGGAAATATTACAAAAGAATATGAATGGAAAAGGGAAAATGAAGGAATGTCTAGAAGGAGACATTACACAAACTGCCAAATCTCCCTCACCATTCATCATTGGATTGAACTATCTATTCTATTAGCTTTGAGTGGCCAGGTAAACCCTAGCCCCAAGCTTGTCTTGCCCCGTTGAGCGCTCAAACATTCTCAAGCACTTTGAATTGAAACATCCCTAAGAGTCACTAAATGCCATAGGGTAGTGATCTTTGATGGAGCATATCTCAGAGCTTGTGTGAGGTGTGGATGTGATTCTAGGTGCTATAAGATCATATTGTAGAGACTTACAATAATTTCTATCACTTTTTGGAGATCTTACTCTATCTTGGTTTTGCAATTCCATCTCGTGTGATGCTAAAACTCATAGTGTTGGCCAGTACAAAGTTGCCAACTACCAAATCTCCCTCACCGTTTGTCATGGGATCAAACTATCTATTTCATTAGCTCTAGGTTGCTAGGTAAATTCTAGCTGCAAGCTCATCCTATCTTGTTGAGTGCTTGAATGTTCTTGGGTGCACCGAAATAAAATGTCCCTAAGAGTCACTAAATTTCATAAGGCAATGATCTTTGATGGAGCATATCTCAGAGCTCATGCTAGGTATGGATGCAATTCTAGGTGCTATAGGACCATGTTACGGAGAGATACAATAAAATCTCTCACTTTTTGGAGATTTTACTCCATTTTGATTTTGTGATGCCATCTTGGGTGATGTTGAAACTTGTAGTGTTGGCCAATACAAAGTTACCAACTGCCAAATCTCCCTCACCATTTGTCATGGGATCAAACTGTCTATTCTGTTAGCTTTGAGTGGCTAGGTTAACTCTAGCCCCAAGCTTGTCCCATCCTTTTGAGTGCTCAAACATTCTCAGGCACACCAAACTGAAACATCCCTAAGAGTCACTAAATGTCATGGGGCAGTGATATTTCATAGGACATATCTCAGAGCTCATGCAAGGTATGGATGCAATTCTAGGTGCTCTAGGACTGTATTGCAAAAACCTACAATAATTTCTCTCATTTTTTGGAGATCTTACTCTATTTTGATTTTGCGATGCCATCTCGAGTGATGCTAAAACTTGTAGTGTTGGCCAGTACAAATTTGCCAATTGCAAAATCTCTCTCACTATTCATCATGGGATCAAACTATCTATTCCATTAGCTCTAGGTGGCTGGGTAAACCCTAGCCCCAAGCTCATCCCATCCCATTGAGTGCTCAAACATTCTCAAGCATGCCAAATTGAAACATCCCTAAGAGTCACTAAATGCCATAGGGCAACAATCTTTGATGGGGCATATCTCATAGGTCATGTGAGATATGAATGCTATTTTGGGTGCTATAGGACCACATTATAGAGACCTACAATAATCTCTCTCTCTCTCTCTGGAGATCTTAATCCATTTTAATTTTGTGATGCCATCTCAGGTGATGTTGAAACTTGTAGTGTTGGCCAATACAAAGTTGCCAATTGCCAAATCTCCCTCACCATTCATCGTGGGATCAAATTTTTTGTTCTATTAGATCTAAGTGGCTAGGTAAACACTAGTCCCAATCTCATCCCATGTTGTTGAGTGCTCAAATGTTCTTGGGCATGCCCAACCGAATCATCCCTAAGAGTTACTAAATGCCATAGGGTAGCAATATTTGATGGGGCATATCTCAGAGCTCGTGCAAGGTATAGATATGGTTCTAGGTGCATAGGACTATGTTGCAAAGACCTACAATAAAATATCTCTATTTTTTATGATATTACACCATTTTGATTTTGTGATGCCATCTCGAGTGATGTTGAAACTTGTAGTGTTGGCCAGTACAAACTTGCCAACTACCAAATCTCTCTCACCTTTCATCGTGGGATCGAACTGTCTATTCCATTAGCTCTGGGTGGCTAGGTAAACACCAGCCCTAAGCTCCTCCTTTCCCATTGAGTGCTCAAATTTTCTTGGACATGCTAAACTGAATCATCCTTAAGAGTCACTAAATTCCATAGGGCAGTAATCTTTGACTATGGTGACTGGATGTGTCATCTCATCTAATGATGGAGACTCATCATAGACGGTAAAAGGGTGATCATACACATCATTTTGAACATTTTTTTTTTTTTTTTTATGGTAGTAAGGTAATCCTTGTTTGTTAGGTCAAGGAACTTGAGGTCACCTATAAACCCAAATTGCCTTAGTCCTAACAATTTTCCTTTTTTTGTTATTTTTGTTAATAAGTTGATTCAATAAGTGTTTTGAGAGTCAGTGCACCTTATATAGATACATGGTATCACTAAATGGAGTTAGTGGAAGATGTTAATGATATTCTTGGTTATCTTAATAGTCATTTCACGAGTTTGAAACATAACCACTTCCCTTTGTGAAGAGTTCTTCGAAAATCAGTAAATTACATGTTGTTGCAAAGAAAATACAGTCATAAGATTTTGGAAGATTGTTTTCACTCATAGGATGTTGAAGAATGTCTTGGAAGGATGGAATACATGATATAATGAAGTTTGTGAGATATTTATTAGGCATTCCTTGAAGTGGCTAAGATGTTAGTTTGAAGTAAGAAGTTGATTATGATCCATTTCTCAAATTTGCTCATTTTTCCCTTATTGCTTCCCAAGTCTTGAATAGTGAAAGTGATCAAGTAGTTTTATGATGTTGGGTAGAAGTTTGTTCAATATTTTAACCAAGTTGGAAAGAGTCTTTGAAGACACTTACGAAGGTGGGAAAGGTAGTTTGCCTTAAAAGTGTTCTTGCTAGGAATCCACTAGCTTTTGGTGTGAGCACTCAGTATCATTTTGGATGCAATTTACATTAAAATGAAATACATGAAATGTACTTAAAATATAAACAATAAAAGAAAGATATATATTATGATAACCAATAATGTCATATATGAACAAACATATAATATTAATATATTATGATAACCAATAATGTCATACATGAAAAAAGATATAATATAAAATGATAACCAATAATGTTATACATTAACAAACACATAATATATTATGATAATCAATAATGTTATACATGAACAAAAATATCATATATTAACCAATAATTTCATAAGTCTAATAATGTAATGCATCTAATATATGTCATACATCAAATATAAAATGTCATATATACATCAAATATATATCAAATATGTCCACTGAGATAAAATCTAACATATATGTCCACTAATGCTTATACATGTGTGTCTATCAACTACATATTCTCCTTCCCACAAGGGGAAGGAAGAAAATCCATAGAGGTCTTTGGTCATCATGTGGAGGGAGATGATGGAGATGATGGTGTCTTCCAAACACGCTCGCTTATCCTCTTGTTTAGGCTCTTCTCTAACTCAAGCTAATACAAAAAAAGTAGATATGAATCAATAATTATTATACACTGAAATCAAATATGTGAACACATAAAATTAATTATTTTCTTATCACCATCAAATAGTCACTCTGTACATCCACCTCAAAGGCTTGTGGATGATCGAATGTAACAAGGCCCTACAACAATTCAGTCAATATAATCACTTATAAATAACATTAGAAATTTCCATACTAACTATTATAAATAATAACTAAAACCAAGAAAATTCTTTCATACCTCAGTCAATGGCTTTGAACTAGCCATTGCTATAGCAACTCCATGATCGATGGACTGTGGAAGATGAGGAGGAGTCTCAAATGTCAAGAGCTGCATGTCATACAATACAAGTTACATATAACATGAAACATGAAACAAATATAATCAAATCAATTAAATTAACATGAAACAAATGTACCTTTATGAAGCTCATATCATGCCTAGGCTTGGAGTCCCTAGTGAATGTCGATGGTCTAGTAGAGAATTGATGCACATGCATAATTTTTTTTTTTCAATCCTTCATATGATTACTTAATAAAAATATGTATTAATTTAAATGATTAAATCGATACATACCTTTGGGCTCATTGATGGGATGAAAAATGGGGCTGGGGGATGTCTACTAGGGCTACCAACACTCTTACCCTAAATTTTGAACAATGTCAATTCATGCTAATTAATTAGTCATTCACTATACATACGAAATGTGATCAAATTAGTTTATTATAATTATAATTTACCTATATGTCAATGCCAAATGTCTAAGTCAGAAATTGATCAGTGACTAGCCTATCATCCATACTATCTCTAGCATGACTTCCAAATGTGTATAAGGATCTACATGATGTGCACATGTGACTGAAACACACAGAAGGCTCCTCCTCAACTAATGGACTTGTGCAATGAATGAGGGTCTGCATCAAAGAATTCATAGTCCCTAGAGTGCTAGTCTCTACATGTTCCTTCACAACTGAAGGAATAATCACATGCTCACCTTGTGGCTTGAAAATAGGTGCCCTAACTACATTAGGGTCATGATGTGCCCCCGACCTCTCAAATGATGAACCCCCACCTCTACCCTAAGATTCTAATATATCAAAATAATTGGGGATCTCCCCAAGGAAAAATTTACAATACAATTTCTTTAAGAAATACATTAGAACCTTGTGATTATTGTAGGGAGGGGCATTAAAGACCATCCACCATCTATCCCAAAATTTATTTCTAATAGCATCATGTATGCACCAATGGATGGGGAACCTTTTAGTTGTCTCTCTAACAATATTTTGTTCACCAAGCTTTTTAAACAATGCATAAATGCTATCTTTTGCCATTTCCTTTTTTTACATCTTGATATGATAATTTGTTTGCATAATATCTTCTTTGTTCATCCGTCTTAACATGCCAAATATTGAATTGACCACTAACAAAAGCTACATGGGTCATAATGGACTCGAGGGAGGATGCCAATTGTGCTCTCATTGGATTGGTTTGTCCACAAGCTTTCAACCTACCAATGAGTGCTTCAAATTCATTTTTCCCTCTTTCTATTTCATTTATTATGTTGTCTTGTATGCCAAGAGAAGGTCTTCCAATTAGTGTAGGTTGCTAAATTCCTTGCTCTTGTTGTGGAGGGTTTTGATTCTCATCTTGTGAAGGGTTTTGGTTTTGATCTTGTTGATCTGGTTGGGGATTTGGTGATTCATTATTCACATTTCTTGATAAGAAACCAATTCTAATCTTAAAAAAAAAAAATTAAAGAAAATTTGAAAAAAGCCTACAAAACAATTCAAAAACATATAAAACAATGCAAAAAAAAGAGTAGAAAACATATGACATGATCTTGATCTCAAACTTTGGTGATGAGGAGGCCTTTTGAGGAGGCGGGTGGTGAATGTCTTCAACTCCTTTAACTCATGTATGCACTATGAGGAGAAATACAAGAAAAATGAAATGGGCAGTGGGTTTGCAGCCCATTTATAAAATTTCTTAATTTTTAAAAGCGTGTATGTGCTATAGTGCGTGTGTGCTTTTAATTTTTTTTTAAAAATGGTGTGTCATGTTTTTGGCACCACAACTTGGTGCACACACACTCTCTCTCTCACTTTGTCATAACCTCATCTATCCCAACCCTTTCCCATAATCCCTAACATAACTTCATCTCTCCCCTCTATCTCTCTAACTCCTAAACCCCATCGCTCTAAACCCTAAACCACTCTCTAACTCCTAAAGTCCATTTCTCTAAACCCTAAACCACTCACTAACTCCTAAACCCCATCTTTTTAAACCCTAACTTCATATCTCACTCTCTCACTCTCTCATAACCTCATCTATACCAACCCTAACCCATAAGCCCTAACATAACTTCATCTCTCCCCACTATCTCTCTCTAACTCCTAAACCCCATTGCTCTAAACCCTAAACTAATCTCTAACTCCTAAACTCCATCATTCTAAACCCTAAACCACTCATAACTCCTAAAACCCATCTTTGTAAACACTAACTTCATATCTCTCTCTCTCTCTCTATCATAACCTCATCTATCCCAACCCTAAATCACTATCTAACTCTTGAAAAAATGTAATGTAGTTAACATTCCTTTATATGTTGTACAATAGGTTTGTTTAGAAAGATTCATTTAGTGTGTTTTGGTTCAATTAGTTTAGATAATAATATGTATATATATGTATATGTATGCATGTTCAGATCTCTATTATCATCTATCTAGTTTTGTTTATTTATATCTTTCATCATCATGGCATTGGGGGGTACTAATTTTGGAGAGGCAAATGTACATGGTCATCCTCAAAGTGGTTCATCCCATAGATCAACTATTAGTACCTAGGACAAGGAGACATTATTCAGTGATACTATTCAAGACTTACAGAGTGCACTTGATATGATTGAACAATGTCTATAGGCTTCACCTACCCTACAACATAGGGATAAGATTATTGTGATTAGAGATGAGCTTATTAGCATGATGCATATTGTTGAGGGTTTTAACCCTTATGATAGTGTTAGTTTGGACACTTTTTATAGTGCTCTATCCCATTTTGTTGGTGGTGGCTTGCGATGGAGGGAGATAGATGAGATGGTCTCAGTGGAGAGTGTCAAGAACATGTTCCCACATTATAGACCTTTGAAAAACCTCAAATGGTACCATACTATGAGGTGTACTAATCCATTGGTGGCACCTTTCATGTATCCTCATTAGTTGGCTACACATTACATGTGGCCCCAAAAGGATGAATTCCCTTTATATTTCTGCAAACAATTGTTTGCAAAATTTCATCTTCATCGAGAGGTTGATTACACTAATATCCCTAGGCATGCTGGGTAGGGTCAGGGCTAGTTCTCAGATAAATTTAGACACCCAAATGCTCTTGCACCTATTAATAAATGGGCATTTATTGGTCCAAATGTTTTGGTGATGCCAAAATGTTTGGAGTTAGCTGCAACCGGAGATAGAGTGGTAGATGATACACATAGAGATGTATACAAGAGTATTACCACTATTGCTACCCAGGTGCATGAGATGTCTTTTGACTGAGTGCACAGATACATGACATTGTCATGATCTGCTTCTATAGGGGGTCACACTACTACATCATCTTTAGGTGATGATATGTATCATGAGATTGACATCCCATCTCCAATAGATGTCTCTGTGGAGTCTTTAGTGAATCACTTGAGGGCTATGGGTACATGTTTTCCCAATGATCTTCTTTTAGCCTATTGAGCTATACAGTTATTAACTAGATAGCCACTGAGTGCGGTGCCATCATATGTGGCTGGTGTCATTAGAGGTAAATCAGAGGCATAGGATGGTCAGGGGTAGGAGGACATATATGTTGCAGCTACAGCTCCACCATAGACCACTATTAAGGAGGATGCAACCCCCTATCGAGACAGGTTTTTACCCACCATGACATTCATTGTTCACAGATATGCTCATAGATCCTACACTTGACATCAGAGATGTGACCTTTAGTGATATAGACTTGAATGAGATAGTTAGGTATATATTTGTAATGACGATGGCATATGGGGCCTTGCAGACACCTATGCATCTTGTGCAATAGGAGACATAGGTAAAACTTTACAAACATGTCTATTTAATTGGACCTATAGATCTATCATTTAAAAATTTAGTAAAGTATAACTTCTGACATATTTGTTTCTTCTATTACATACAGACTACGTCTACAACTTGTGAGGGTGCAGATGGACAAACAGATGTCGACCCTAGTCATCCTAAGTCACAGGTAAATTTAATTATACTTATGTTATTATTTAAATTGAATTTGTACACATGCTCATGATACATTTGTTCTTATATTGGACATAGGGTTCATGATTTTTCTTAGTTGATCACATCGTGGAGCATGATGTGATCATGTTTGATATTCATATATGTCATATACATGATGTTTGATATTGATTTATGATGATATCATTTCTAGATTTATAGCTATGGGACATATTATATTTACAACACACATATTTGATAGTTGATCATTTTACATTTACATCTATGTGCCCATTTACATTTATAGTAGACATATTTTATATTTTTATGAGTTATGTGAATGTTTACATTTATAGTTGACATTTACGATTTTTTCATGAGTTATGTGACCATGTTTATTTTAAGACATGTTAACTTTATATCCCCATAAGATAGTAGTTAGTGACTACTCAGTTAAATATTAGTTACAAATTACTTATTATCTATATTGCTTATGGCATTGGATCCAAATTAGTTAGATTACTTATAAAAAAATTAGTTATGTTAGCTATATTTTTTATGACATTAGTTAGGTTACTTATGATAACCTATTAGTTCTAGATTGGTTAGATTATTTTTGGTCTACCATTATAAATTAGTTAGATTAGTTATGACATTAGGTCTTGATTATTTGGCAAATTAGTTATATTTTGTTAGAATTTCATGAAATTGGTAAGGTTCCTTATGACTTTTCTAGTTCTATATTAGTTCAATAACTTATAGTCCATTAATTAGATATTAAGACTAGATCACCTATTATTTTAATAATTTTAAACTTGCGTGTATGATGTCAAATAGACATATGTGACTAGTTAGATTAATTGTTATTCAATTACATGTTTGAAAAATATATATGTATGGAATTAGTTACATTATTTGATCTTTTACCTTACATATATAAAAATTCAAATCATATAATTAGAATTTTTAATCAAGTCATAACCATCTATTAGGAAATTAAAATCATATAATTCCATCCTATGTATAATAATCAAATCAAATCATAAAAATGTCTATAACCATTTTAAATCAAATCATAACCATCTATTAGGACATACAAATTATATAAATTCATCTAGATAAATAATCATCAGATCAAATCATATAACCATTTATCCACATGTCAAATATAAAAGCATAAACAATTCAAATATCAAACATAAACACATACATCATAGGTATGTTCGAAAATACATAAATCTATGTCAATTCATAAACATCATGCATAAATAATCTCTAGATACCAATCATAAATTTAACACATAAGTCATCAACATGTTAACCATGAACACATCAATATTCTAGGCATAGGTTTTTAAACATGTATAAGTATTGAAAAATGATTAATGTACACGTAAATTTAGAAAAAAATACATTATTTTAAAGATAATTGTTAATGTGTAATAAATATATGTGTTGTATAAATTAATGAAAATATGTGTTGCATAATTTTCTAGGCATGTTGCAAAATGGTACATAGTAAATGTACATGTAAATTTAGAAATAAATACATTATTTTTTAGATAATTGTTAATGTGTAATAAATTTAAATTTTTATAAATTAACGAAAATAATCTTACATCATTTTCTAGGTGTTTTATAAAAGTGTATAAATATACAAAAAAGAAAAACATGTATAAGTATTGAAAAACAATTAACGTATATATAAATTTGAAATATTTTTACAAATCATTAAAAATATCTAGATAATTCAAGAAGTTGCTAACACATATGGTAGGGATCCTCTTTATCTTTAATAATCTCCAACAACTTTTCATGGTCCTCGATATCTAACCTCCAGTTTGGTTTGCTATGTCCTTTTTTGGCATAATGTCAAATTGTATCTTTTTGGTTAAAAGCAAGTGGCTGCAATGCAAAACTTTATGGCCAGGCATGTATTCAATAAATTGAACACCATTGTGGTCAATTTTTGTTTGCTGATAATAGGTTCCTACAAAATAAGATTTATACAAGTCATTTAGTACTCTTAATAATATTAGAAAAAAATTATTTACAATTAATCTATCACTGTCTAATTAGTTGTATACATCTCATAAGAGGATAATCTATACCTTCTATAACAACTGAACCAATTGGATAACACTGTTTATCATCATCTATACATTGTTCAGTCAACTTGATTTTTGCTTTTGTGCATCCAAGTAAATAATAATCCACACCTTCCATATTTTTAGGAACGCATTGATAGCAAAGATGTCACCTATATACAAATGTAGAAAAATAATGGAAAATATAAATATAAATATATAAAAACAAGTTAATACTAAAATGAAACATGTTTGTAGAAACTCACCTGGAACAACTAAGTCCAAAACACATTCATAATTAGTTGAATACATAGGATTATGAATGTCTATGTCATTTTCATCTTCTTCATAAGGGGTACTTCTGATTATGTTTGTCCATGTCCATTTAGAGACATAGCCAGTCCCAATATTCTCGCATTGACCCATTGCATTGTTTTGTATGTAGACATCACAAAAACATGATTTTTCTCTTACTTGAATTATTGGAGGATTGTGTTGTCTGGTAGTCAATAGTTAATGCAATCTTCTAATTCCAACAATGGGTTGACAATTGTAAGGATTTGATTGATCAATACTTGTAACACATTAAATTGGCAAGTATCTATGTCAATAATCAAAATATTAAAGTAATAATGTCAAAGAAAAATGGAAATCTTACCTTTCACTTCCCAAAAAAAATGTCTATTATATATTGTATCACAAGGAGAAAAATGAGATTTGCACCATTCAACAACTTGAATTGCTTTGTCTATCCTTGCACCTATATAGGAAAGAAAATTGTAGATCAATTTTAACAAAATATAAAAGAATTATCTAGTAGATGGTCATATACATCAAATTTGATTAGTATGTAACAATAAATTATAGCTGAAAGTTCATATTGGCGTAGTGCATGCTTTACATAGGCTCCTGCTCCATCATGCTCTCCTTTTCCATGACCACTTTCAAAGAATTTCCAAAGAAACTTAACATTTCATCTCGCATGTTGTGTTGCAAGCCAATTGAATGTTTTTGTAGACTCAAATTTCCCTAGGAAAAAAATGAAAGTAAATTTATGAGTAATCAAATCTATATATAATTAATTATTCTATTAATTAAATATGTGCATGAAATGTTAAAGTTTAACATTCAAATATACTTACTAACACAACCATAAGACCAAATCCAATGTTCTAAAGCATTTATCCCATGATTTGCGAGATCATCAAAGAACATTCCAAAACAATGAGCTACATAGCTCCTATCATGAACCCTATCATCACTAAGATAAAAATAGACCTCCTTGATGATAATGCGTTCATCTACATCGATACTTTCTACTCCATCCACCTCAAATTGTGCATGTCTATAGGAAACTTGTACAAAAATTGCAGTTTGATCTGAGTGATAATATTTAGCTTGAATTTCAGATTGAGGGGAAAAGTATAGTTTTTAGAGAAGTCTACAATTGACAAACTACATCATTGTGGAAAACAATTTTTTGAATCTCAAAATTGTTTGGCTTGCCATCTTGCACCATGACAATGCTAGATGTGTGGATATTTATCTATAAACTCACCATATGACAAATTTCTCTCCTTCAAATATTTTTAAAAAAATTCTTCTCAATTCCTTGTTTGATAGATCTCATACTCAAATCTATTCCACACAACTAGTGTTGAAACATTAATATTGTTCATTTCATATGGAAATTTTTGCAACTCTCCACAATTTGTGCATGCATTTTTTATGCATTCTACATTGAATTCATTTGACTCTTCAACATTATCACATAACAAAGACTTGACAAATTGTGTTGTGCTTCTGGGAATTATCACATCTAGCTTAAATGTTGCCATAGCTTTTCTAAAAGGTTGCAAATAAAGATGAAACTCAACATGATTTCAACAACAACAAATTTTACGTACCTTATTTATGTGTACAAAACATGGGCACAACCTTTCAAACATTCTTTGGAAAATTTTCACATTTGAAAATTCTTTTTTGAAAGCTTCAAATAATTCACTTTGTGGTGTGTCTACAAAGTGTTTTGGATATGCTATTTTCATACCTATCTCTTTATCTTTGATCTATATAGTGTCTCTTCTATTGGAAGAAACATGTGACTAGTTGGTCCAATATTCAACAACCTATCTTCTAACATTTTCAGAAATTATATCCTTTTGAGGAAGTCGACAGATATCAACCTAGTTCTTTTCAATGTTCTCATCAAGAAAATTTCTCCTTTTTATGTATCTTTGAGTAGTTCTTCTAGATAGATTGAGCATTTCAGAAATTGCTCAAACTTGGTTTTTTTGTGACAAGTCCTCTTTCATAATCATAGTCATCAATGCTCTCCATACAACACTTCAATCAACTACTTGACTTCTATTATCAATAGCATTTAATGCATCTCTCAAATTCTAAACTATTGTTGCCTTCACATTATCACTAGAGCTTTTCTTATTGTTCACAGCTAACAACTCTAGGACAAGACTCATTTCTCTTTTGCTAAATAATCTAATAAATAATTGTGCTTTACCAATTAGATATTTATTGTCAAAAAATTTCTCCCACATATTTTTCAGATGTAGCTTAATTGTACTTTTAGGCATCATGTGTTCAAATGATTCAATTTCTCTTAAAAGAGAGTCTTCATCCATCTCCATCAATTTTTTCAACCCTAAACCATATTTCCAAATGTCCTACTACTTCTTGGAACTTCAACAGGATCTTCTTCAACTTCAATCAATGAATCTTCAATTGTTGGCTCTATATTACATTTTGTCCATCCTTTCTTCTGGTCATTTATGACTCAATCATATATTTTTGCTCTTTTCACTTTATTCCCCATTGCACAAAAAGCTGAATAGAGAGCTTGATATCACCTACATACAAAAGACTCCCAAATTCAATTACATAAATACTGGTAGATCATAGACAATTTAGAAAAAAATTGGCAACATTTGAAGGTTATTATATTTGACTGTCTGTAACACTCCAAAATCTTAAGACAAGTAGTTGCATTAAAACATGTTGCTAAATTTAGATTAAACAATTTATTAAATATATTAAATAATTAAATAATTTAACTATTTAATAAATTTGATATAGTTTTCATAATAGTTTAAAACACTTAAACTCATTCTAATAATTTATTTATATCAAATTAACTAATAAATTTTAAATAAACAATAAATTTAATTAATTGATTTCAACACAAAAATAACTTTAAAAATCTAATTTCTAAATATTTCTTCAATAAAGTTTTATTTAAAACTTTACTTTTTTACTATTCCAAATGCAAATATGAATTAAATACAATAATTTTTTTAAAAAAATTTACCTTTAAAAACAACAGCTATTTTATTGAATTAAATATAACAATTTAAAAATAAAACTTTACTTTAAAAAAAAAAATATATATATATTTTATTGAATTAAATATAACAATTAAAAATAAAACATTACATTTCAAATAGAAAACCTATTTTATTGTTTAAAATTTATTGAAATAAATATAACAATTTAAAAGTAAAACTTTACCTTTAAATATTAAAAAAAAACATATTTTGTTGAAGTAAATATAACTATTAAAAAAATTAAAACATTACATTTCAAATAGAAAGCCTATTTTATTGTTTAAACTTTATTCAATTAAATATAACAATTTAAACATAAAACTTTACCTTTAAAATAAATTTAAAAACATATTTTATGGAATTAAATATAACAATTAATAAAATAAAAAATTGCATTTCAAATCGAAAACATATTTTATTGTTTAAACTTAATTAAATTAATTTTAACAATTTAAAAATAAAACTTTACCTTTAAAATAAAAGAATGCATTTGAAACCTTATTTTATTGAATGAATAACAAATAAAACAACACAACCTTTTGCCAATAGTGGCATGTTGTGATGGTTAAGTTGTTGCGTTGTTATCCTTGCCATCCAGGTTCAAATCTCATGGGGATGAGGTCCCCCGTTTGTGGCCTCACTGGTTCATAGCTCCAGGTCAAAGTGTTGGTGGTACCGGTGGGCGTGTCGTGCCAGCGCTACCGGTCACGTTAAAAAGTTTACCAGGCGCATTTTTAAAAAAAATAAAAATTAAATTAAGTATTCAAAATTAATACATATTTTAAAATATATCTCTTATATATATATATATATATATATATATATATATATATATATATATATATATATATATATATATATATATATATATATATATAATGTATATTTATTTTGTATATTTTTTTATCATGATTTTTTTTAATCAAATATATTTAATATAACACATGAAATACTTACATTAGAAATCATAGTAAATAAATAAAAGATATGTTATTATTTGATCAATTTAACTATAATTAATTTAGAGATTTTTAAAATAATAATGAAGATTTTTTTAGTTCAATTGTTTACCAACCAAGTCATATGGGCGACTTTGCCTGTGTGGGTTTTTGTGTTGACATAATCTGGCCAAATGGGACTTGGTCAGATCTCGTATGACTGGATTGGATTCAGCTGGAACTCTCTAGGTGTCATCCTATGTGGCACTTTCTTTCATGGTTTTTGCAATTCTGAAGAACTTAACACTTCAAAGGCCAATTCATCATCATAATTAGGGTTTTAGAAAAAAAAATTACTGGATAAAGCTTGTAGTCAGAATTATGCCAATATAATTTTTTTTATAGGTGACCCAATATCAATTACAATAATTGCAAAATAATGCAAGTAGGTATTTCAACATTGAAGATGATACACATTCAGAAAGATATAAAAATTAGTAGATGATAATGAATTTTTTTTTAAAATGGTTAATTGTTCTAGAGGAGAGAGTCCTCTTCAATAATATATAACATTTGTATTTTTTAACATAGATTTACTAGGGAAAAGATGGTGGGAACGAAAAACTTTTAAATTATGAAAAGTTCAACTTTAAATAGCTATAATAGACAAAATATACAATAATTTTGAATATTTCTTTTTGATAGTTTTAGGTACACATTTTGTCAACAACATAGTTCAAATTTAGATGAAAATACATTTATTTGTAGTTATTTATGTGGTGGGAATTACAAACCCTAATTTTCTTGATTTTTAACACTGTCAAAATAGGTCATTGAAAATTATAAAAACATACTATTTTTATTTTTCAAAATTTAAACCAAAAAAACAGACATAAACTTTATCCTTTTATACACATTTCATTAGTTTACACCAACCTAAAATTCAAAATAAAAATATGACTTTGACATTGTTGAAGTTAAACACTTTTTTTGATGTTAGCCTTTATTTTGTAAAACGTTGACACATGTTTGTACTTTTACCCTGATAATAGACATTTACATGCATGCACGCACACACGCACACGCGCGCGCGCACACACACACACACACACACACAATTTTAAAAACTAATTTAATCAAACAAGACTAAATGAATCTTGCTAAGCAAACCTATTGTACGCCATATAAAGCAATATTAACTACAATACATTTTGATTTTAGTAATAGATACAAATTAGGTTTAGATAACAATAAATAAATAAAAAGATAGTCATACATAGCTGTGTACAATATTTTTCCTCTAATTTGACTTTCCATGGATGAAACTTAATGGAAACCTCGAAACAAGTAGGGGACTCCATGGGATTTTTATATATAAATTTTTTCTTGTTGAGAGCAAGTTTACTATTTTTGTGAGGAGGCCCTAGGCAAGCTTGTCATGCCCAGCTAGGAAAATCAGTCATAGATAGTGGTGCAAAGATCATGGAGATGGATTGAACTAAACAATCCAAGTTGGTAATTTAAAAGAGTAGTGAATGGAGGTTTATCCACTAGATTTTGAGGGAGATATGATTTTTTTTTAGTGGCATTAGAAGGAAAACTCAGATTGGCTATTTGAAACCCTTACAAACCCTTAAAAATAGGGGTTTCTTGGAACCACACTATACTATCACTTTGGAGATTTGAAACTAGATGAATCTTAGAGTGTTTCCCAAAGAGTATTTGGATCCTAAGTCACTTTGTGGCATTTTTAATGAAGTTTCAAAGTTCTATCGAGAAAGGCCTATTAGGAGGCCTAATTGCACAAAAGGCTACTAGGCCTATTTCTAAGGAGTAAACAAAATGATGGAAAGCCCACTAATGCAGACCCCTTATTGATGTTGAAACCTATTTTATTATGACACAATAAGTCCTTAGAAACCATTTTATCCATGGGAATCCTAGGTGATTAGATTAGCAAGTTGGTGCAATGAGAGCACAAGTGAGTTTTTAGGTTTGGTAAAGAGATTTGAGTTGTTTGGTGAGGATCATGATTGAAGGGAATATTGAGAGGTTTTACCTTAGGAAAGGGGTAAAGAAGAAAGCCCCTAAGAGGTCTATAGAGGTCTAGGTGAGTACTAGTCAAGGAGTTAGGACAAAGAGTAGATCCTTCTGATCAAATTGGTATTAGAGCCCTAAAAAGTTTGGGGCAAGACATTGTGTATGTCTAGTTTCAGAAGTGAATTAGTGGGAGAAGCTAGCATGGTGAAAAATGATAACATTTATAGGTACAAATAAAATTTAGATGATAATAAATAAAATATCAACCTATTCATACTTGAAAATCTAATCATGATTAGAGATATGACGTTAGGATTCAATGAGATGTTAAGAGATTAGAGAGAGGTTTAGGGTTTAGAGAGATGGAGGTTAGGAGTTACAGAGAGGAACTATTGGTTAGAGAGAGAGAGGAGGTTAGGGTTGGGAGAGATGAGGTTATGTAAGTTAAAGATCTAGAGATAAACAAGTTTAGGTATTAAGGGGTTAGAGAGAGAACATTGTGTGTGTGTGTGTGTGTGTGTGTGTGTGTGTGTGTGTGTGTGTGTGTGAGAGAGAGAGAGAGAGAGAGAGAGAGAGAGAGAGAGAGAGGAGGTGGTTAAGGTTAGGAGAGATGAGGTTATGTAAGTTAGAGAAAGAGGGACATAGAGAGGTTTAGGGATTATGAGGTTAGAGAGAGAAGGTTGTGTGTGTGTGTGTGTATGTGAGAGAGAGAGAGAGAGAGGTTAGGGTTGTGAGAGATGAAGCTATGTAAGTTAGAGAGAGAGAGAGAGAGAGAAACAAGTTTAGGCTTTATGGGGTTAGAGAGAGGTTTACGGTTTAGGGAGATGGGTTTAGGAGTTAGCAAGAGGAGTTATAGGTTAGAGAGAGAGAGGTGTTTAAGGTTGGGACAGATGAGGCTATGTAAGTTTGGGAGAAAGAAGTTTAGGGATTATGGGGTTAGAGAGAGAGAGAGAGGGACTATGGGTTAGAGAGAGAAGTTTAGGGATTATGGAACTAGAGAGAGAGAGATATGGGGTTAAGAGTTTGAGAGAGAAAAAGGGTTAAGAGTTAAAGAGAGAGAGAGGAGGTTAGGGTTGGGGATAATGAGGTTATGTAAGTTACAAAGAGATAAGTTTAGGAATTATGGGGTTAGAGAGAGAAGGTTATGTTTGTGTGTGTGAGAGAGAGAGAGAGAGTAGAGTAGAGAGATAGGTTTAAGAGCTAAAGAGAGAGGAGTTGTGTGTGTGTGTGTATGTGTGTGTGAGAGAGAGAGAGAGAGAGAGAGAGAGACAGTAGAGTAGAGAGATAGGTTTAAGAGCTAAAGAGAGAGGAGTTGTGTGTGTGTGTGTGTGTGTGTGTGTGTGAGAGAGAGAGAGAGAGAGAGAGAGAGAGAAGGTTGACAAATATGAGGTTATGAAAGTTAGAGAGATAAAGTGACAAAGTTAGGAATTAGAGAGAGATATAGATACAAGGTTAGGAGTTAGAGAGAGGTGAGGGTTTCAATGTTTGAATTAGAGTTTCATTAGGTGAACGTATTTAGATTTAAGGTGTTAGTTTATGGTGACTAATTAGGGAATTATTGTATGTACTTCATAATTCTTTGGTTTGGGCCGTATTTCATCAAAAAATTTAGGCTGACATGTTATAATTAGTTATAACCCTAAAGTGAAAAAATATTGTATAAAAAGGCTTAAGGTTAGGTATCTTTGATTATTTATGATGGCAAAATTGCTTCTTATGGCAGTATTGAGATGTAAGGGATTACAAATTGTAATCAGGTTGTAATCACTAGATCATAATAACATTGGACTTGTTGTTTGTTGGACATAGCCCAAGGATTGGGTGAACCACATTAAATCTTTGTGTGTTGTGTTCTTTCTATGTGATTTATTATTTCTATATATTGTTTATACTTGCATGTAATTATTATTGACGTCCATGATTTAATCCTAACAAGTGGTATCAGAGCGAGGTTATTTTTTAGTTATCCTTTGTAGGAAAGTCTCACAGTTGAGTGGGAGTGATGGAAGATTAGGGTAACCTAAAGGTTGACAAGTTTAATGGGTAGAACTTTCAATTATGGAAGATGTAAATGGAAGACTATCTTTATCAAAAGGATTTATGAAAGTCATTGGAAGGAAAATCCAAGAAATAGGGAACCATGATAGATGAGTAATGAGATATTTTAGATAGAAAGGCACTTGGAAGCATTCGATTATTCTTGGCACCATTAGTGACATTTAACATTATGAAAGAAAAGATGATGAAAGAGTTGATGCAAATCCTAGAGACACTATATGAAAAGCCCTCCTCTTCAAATAGGGTATTTCTCATGAAGCATTTAATAAATATGAAGATAGAAGAATGTGGATCTGTTGTGGATCATTTAAATGAGTTTAATACTGCTACTAGTTAGTTATCCTTTATGGGTACTAATTTGATGAAGATAGAATGACTTGGTAATGACTGTGAGTAATTCTATTTTAGGATCTAATACCATAAAATATGATGATGTGATTGGTGTTATTTTGAGTGAGGAAACCCAAACCTTAGGTGGATCTACATCAAGCAGTGCTTTGAATGCACAAAGTAGAGGAAAAACTACTGAGAGAGAAAATAAATTTGGAAATTGTGGGAAATCAAGAGGAAAGTCAAAGGGAAAGAGGTGTTAATCTAGAGGACCAAGAGATTACTGGTACTATGGTAAACTAGGGCATAAGAAGAAAGATTGTTGGACTCAAAAGAAAAATGAAGGAGACAAACTAGAAGGGAAAAAGGAGGAAAATATGGTAAGAATTTTTTTTTTTAAGATGCTTTGCTTCTTTCTTTAGAAACTGTTGATGATTCATGGGTTTTAGATTTTGGTGCTTCATTTCATGCTACACCCCATAGAAGTTATTTTATTGATTATGTCCAAGAGGATTTTGGGATGGCTTATTTGTGGGGACAATGAGCCCTATTAGATTGTTGGAAAGGGAAAAGTTAAGATTAAGTTGTAGAATGTGAATCATTGGCTAGTACATGAGGTATGACATGTTTCAAGACTAAGTAGAAATTTAATTTCAATAGGAAAACTCTGTGATGATGGTTGCGTTGTTACTTTTAATGATAAAAATTGGAAGGTTTCAAAAGGTTCCCTTGTAGTAGCAAACGTTGAGAAAGTAGGCACCTTATATCTTTGTATAGGTCATACTATTCCTTCTACTTTGATTTTTTTAGAAATGTTTAGGAACAATTACTACAATTGAGTAGGGAGAACAAATGATTGCTGTAGATTCTAATACAATGCTATGGAACAACAGACTTGGGCACATGAGTAAGAAAGATATGAAATTACTTCATTCAAAGAAATTTTTACCAGGTATGAAATGCATCAATATGGATTATTGTGAAAGTTATGCATATGGAAAACATAATAGAGTGAGTTTTGTGAAGAATGAGAAGGAAAAGAAAAGTGAGAGTTTAGAGCTTGTGCATATAGATGTATGGGGACCAGATTAGGTATCTTCTTGTGGTGGCTCTCATTTTTATGTTACATTTATTGATGATGCAACTAGAAAATTATGGGTTTATTCCTTTAGATAGAAATTTGATGTATTTCAAACTTTTAAGAAATGAAAATGCTTGGTTGAGAATGAGACTAGTAAAAAGTAAAAATATCTTAGATTTGATAATGGTGGTGAGTATTATAGTCATGAATTTGAAGATTATTGCTCCACTAGTGTTATTTGTAGTTAGAAAATTGTTCCTAGGACTCCACAGAAAAATGGAGTGGATGAATGCATGAATAGGACTATAATGGAGCATACAAGGAGCATGAGGTTACATGATGGGTTGCCCTTAAAAATTTGGGTAGAGATTGTCAATACTATTGTATATTTAATTAATAGAAATCCCTCTACTCCTTTAGACTATGGTATTTCAGAGGAAGCATGGATTGGAAAGAAGGTGAGTTATTCTTTTCTCAAAACTTTTGGTTGTGAAGCATTTGCTCATATATAGATTCCAAAAATAGAACCAAGATGGAAGCTAAGTCTAAGAAATGTGTATTTGTTGGATATGGTATTGATGAATTTAGTTATAGGCTTTGGGATTTTGAAAATTATAAAATCGTAAGAAGCAGGGACATCATATTCAATGAAAAAGTGTTGTACAAAGATATGTTGCAACAACATGAGAATAAAGAAGATAATTATGTAGTGCAAGATGATACTCCAAAAGATGATGTTCCAACAATTCCTCATGATCTATAAACATTGCAACAATAAATATCACACACCCCTATTGAATGTTAGATAGTCAACAAGCCTAAGTAGACCTCCAAAAATATTTTCTCCCTCTTTGTACTCTATTTTACTCTTAGATGTTGGTGAAACTAAATGTTATGATGAAGCTATGCAGGTGGATACTAAGTTGTAGTGGGAGTCTACAATGGTAGACAAAATGGAATCCTTGCTGAAAAGTAAGACTTGGAATTTATGCAAGTTGCATTTAGATAAACATGCTTTACAAAATAAATGGGTTCATAGGTTGAAAGAAGAGGATGGATGTAAGAAAATATTTAAAGCCAGGTTAGTTGTAAAAGGATTTGCACAGAGAAAGGGCATTGATTTTGATGAGATATTCTCTCCTATTGTAGAAATGACTTCTATTCACATTGTTTTAGGTATTATGGCTATTAAAGATTTGAATTTGGAGTAGCTTGATGTTAAAATAACCTTCCTTCATGGTGCTTTAGATATGAGGTCAAAGTTAAGGAGAACTTAGTGTGTATATTGTATAAATGTTTATATGACTTGAAGCAAGCACCTCGATAATGGTATCTAAAATTTGATAGTTTTATGCATGAACATGGATATAGTAGGTGTCATTCAGATCATTGTGTTTATTTTAAGAGGTTTTATGATGATGACTACATTATTTTATGTTTATATGTTGATGATATGCTTTTAGCTTGGTCTAACATGGATTATATTAAGGGGTTGAAATGCCAGTTAGCACATTTATTTTCTATGAGGGATTTGGGGGTAGAAAAACAAGTCTTAGTTATGAAGATTTACAAAGATAGGAAGAACAAGAAATTGACACTATCTAAAGCTAATTATATTGAGAAGGTGTTGCAATGTTTCTCTATGGATAATTCTAAAGCTATCAACACACCTTTACTTGGTCATTTGAATTTGACTAAGGAGATGTGTCCAAAGACACAAGAAGAGGAGGATAAGATGTCCAAAGTACCTTATGGTTTAGCTATAAGAAGCTTGATGTATATTATGGTATGTTCAAGGCCAAATGTTGCACATGTAGTGGGAGTTGTTAGTAGGTATATGAGTCATCTAGGGCTTAAGCATTGGAATATAGTTAAATGGATTCTCAAATATTTGAGAGGAACATCCAGTAAGTGTTTACATTTTGGGGGCTCTACTATTGATTTAAAGGGATATGTTGACTTAGATCTAGTAGTGGATATTGATACTAGGGAGAGTACTACATGTTATGTATTTACTATTGTGGGGTAGCAATGAACTAGGTTTCTAGGTTACAAAAGGTGAACACTTTATCCACTACAAAGGTAGAGTATGTTTCTACTACAGCGGTAGCCAAGTAGATGATATGGCTTCAATTCTTCTTGGAAGAATTGGGACAACCTCAGAGGGATAATTATTTGTTTATAGATAGTCAGAGTTTTATTCATCTTGCAAAGAATTCTGCTTTGCAATCAAAGACAAACACATACAATTACGGTACCATTTCATTTGGTCAATTTTGGATGATGGACATTTAAAGCTAGATAAGATACATATAGATGACAATCCAGTAGATGTGTTTACCAAGGTAGTGATAAGGGAGAAGCTAAGCTCCTATTTAGCTTCAGTTATTCTTCAAGACTAAATAGAATAAAAGAACATTTGAGTCCAGGGTGGTTTGATCTAGTGGGAGCCCCACATGGTAGTGATATTACTATAGGATTAGTCTCCAAGTGGGAGATTATTGTTTTTTATGGAGCTTGATCAGTCCCCAAGTGGGAGATTGTTAATTTGTGGTGACTAATTAGGGAAGTACTTTACATACTTCATAATTCTTTGGGAATTTTGGGCTGACATGTTGTAATTAATTATAACCCTAAAGTAGAAAATAATATTATATAAAAGGGCTTAGGGTTAGGTATCTTTGATTATGTGTAATGAAAAAATTGATTCTTGCGGTGGTATTGAGTTGTAAGGGATTATAGATTGTAATCAAGTTGTAATTACTAGATCGTAATAATATTGGATTTGTTGTTTGGTGGATGCAGCCTAGGAATTGCATGAACCGCGTTAAATCTTGGTGTCTTGTGTTATTTTCTATACATAAGGTTCAATATAGGATTTAGAGTCTAATTTGATTCAATGTGAGAGTTTTAGTTAGAGTTTGATTAGGTTTAATGTTGTGGTTTAATTTAATTACATTCAGTATTAAGTTCCACTTAGCTATAATTTATTAGACTCAATGTTAAGGTTTCAATTAGAATTTAATTTGGTTCACTATAAGAGGTTGAGTCTGATGTAGTTTAATCTTAGGATTTCAGTTTCCAGTTTAATTTACTTCATTAACAGAGTTCTACTTATGCTAGATAAATTTTTGTACTATTTTCTAAATTTTTTAGTTTTTATCAAATATTTAAAATAGTAGTTTCTAAACTTTTACATAACATTTTCTAATCTTTTCTAACAAAAATAAAGTAAAAATATCTAAAATTTATAATATTCTATCTAAATAATTTTCTATACTCAATAATTATTTTCTAATATTTTCTGAATTTTCCAATATTGTCTAAATTTTCTAATATTTTCTAAATTTTCTAACTTTTTAAAATTTTATCCAAATTTTCTATATTTTATAAATAATTTTCTAATTTTTCTCTAAAAAAAAATTTGCAATTTATCCAATATTGTTTAAATTTTGATTACTAAAATTTAATAATTTTTCTAATTTATCTAATTTACACTATTTTAAAATTAATGCACTACTTAAAAGCATAGATGTATAATAATAAAAATTATTTTAGCTTTTAAAACTGTAAAATATTACAAAAAAAATTGCAAACTAAATTTTTACTTAAGAAAACATAAAATAAAACTTAAACATACTAAAAACATGGAAAAAATTGTTGATGTAAATGATCTGGCTGAATTACTTGTGTAGCACCTCTCACTCCACAATCCCAACAAACCTATTTCATGCAAATGAGTTAGGATTGCATTTTTCATAGCTTGTATAATTTTTGTGGTTTCAATCCAAATGGGTTCGACTGGATTCATTCTAGTTGGACTAGTTTTGGCCAGAATGCCATAGATGTGTACATGTTGTATGACATCTATTTAGTGCCACATGGATTTAGCCAGACTTATTCTAGACAAAATGGATCTGACCAGATTTGGTCTAGCTAGATATATAGAGTTTTCCCTAAAGGTGGCACAAATCTATGCTTTGACCCATCGTTATCTGCAAATGTAATAACATTGTCAATTTATTGGTGTATTTCAAATGTAGATTTTGAAGAATTTTAAATACGAGAGGAGGGGACATGTCTCATGAAGTGACATATCTATAAGGTTAATCATCATTAGATAATAATAATAATATATTAACAATAATATAAATAACCATATATACATATTATATATATTTATCTAAATAATAATTTACCATCAACAATGTTTCTCATGATGGAATCAATCCAATTGAAGGTACTAGCTTAACACTCACTCTTAGCTAGGGAGAATTGTTATAGAACACATTATGCTCTCAAGTATATGAAGAGATATCATCTCAGTATAATATTCCTAGAATGACATATTTAAGGATATACAATTATATTCATCAACTTAGATGTTATCTTTCAATATAATCCAAAGTATGATTCAATGGTAAATATTAATCATATGATATTCATCATACTTATATTCTTTTGGTATGTGCCCTGGCATCAAATCCTTGATGCCTATGAAAAGAATACATTATATCCTAGTAGGATATGAGTTATCTGATTTTCAACATTCCAGGACAACAACTTAATGTAGTCTATCAGATAAAAAGAAATCACAATGTCATGGTCTCTATCATGACAAGTACCATGATCTCCTACACTTTAGAACAACTTAATAAAGTTTGATCATGATATGCTCATTATCATGACTTTTGGCACTCTGGGACAACAAATTAATGAAGTCCATCATGACAACTGGTCAAACTATTGATAAGATTGTGACCTTACAAAAGCTACCTTCTATATATATATATATATATATATATATAAATTAAATATCATCACCTTTCATAACATAATCCACATATATAAAGTAGTAACCACCATGAACTAAGTCAGAGGGTGGAACAAAGGCATTCACCTCAAATTCTCTCTTGTAGAGAAGAATGCATTACAAGGAATTTCACTTCAATCTTTTCTCTTAAGGAGAAGAGACCACACTTCAAAATTCTCCCCCTGAACAATGATCTTGAGATGTCAAGTCTTCTAGTTATTCCCTTAGAGCTCTCTTCACCTAAGGATGTCTATTGAAATCCCTCTTAATTTGATATCAATATTCTTTCCTTGGTGTTATAAGTCATTATTTTCTCATGATGTACATAGGGGTAGGTCCATCAAAATCATGTAGTCATACACATGTATTTTTGGACTCCCTCTGTATAGCAATCTTCTAAGATCCTATGTTGCCCTTAAAGAAGTGTCAAACTCCCTCTTAATATAGAAGGATACTCATAATTTGAGTTATCATGGATATTTTCTTCAAGAACCTCACTTTATCTAGCCTGATCATCAAATGACCAATGAATTCTACATTAAAAAAACTTCTTTGGATCTACCATCATACAATTAAGTCTGCACAATATTTTGTAGCATGTGTAAAGAATCGACCTTCTTTTCTTGCAAGAAGTACATCCTTAGACATAAGGGAAAAGATCTAGGAAAATAAATCTTATAGTATGCATAGAATTGCAATTGAGAGAGAGACTACAATGAGTAGATAAATTTAAAAATCAAGGACAAGAAACACTTATTTATACATCAAGGTCCATAAATGTAGAAATTTTCTTCTTAGATTATGTGAGAATCAAACATCTCCCTTCTAAAGATGGTTCAAGTGAGGATGTAACATTGATTATTATCTTCTACTTATGTGTATGCATCACTAGATTGATGCCATCCTCTCTGATGGGGACACAACCCAAGAATAGAATGGACACAATAGAAAAGGGAAATTGTATTAACTAAGAAATAAGCTAGTACATTCAATACAGAGAAAATAAACTTCAAAACATGCCCTAAGGGCTTACAATAGCATAAATGTGGAGATAATTTCTCCTTTCAGTACCTCCTCTCAAACTCCACTCCGAACTGCCTTTTACAATGCCAAAAATCTCCATAAATAGACCCCGGAGGGTTAAGGACTAGGAGTACATTCTAGAAAGTGCTAGTAGGCATCCACCGACCAAATAGAAGGTTCCAGAAGCTGCGTTAGAAGTCGACGCAAATCTAGAAGAATCCAAAAATGGTAATCAAACTTTTGGGAGGCATAAGTTTTGAATCGTAGCTTCGATTGATGAACTGTTTACATTTTCGAAAAGCTCTCGAAGCGTTCTACAGCCCTATTTTTGGCCCTTTTCAAGGTCATTTAATGCCCCTAACCTAACTTTGAAGCATTCTTAGGAGGTCTCCACAACCTAAAAAAGTACAATAACTTTCAAACTGTGGGGCCTTTTGACTTGATTCTTTTTCTGGAATGCTCTAAATTACAATTACATTCATCTAGCCAATTTACACCTCCTAGTTCACTGAAATGATGGCTCAATTACATACTCCTATTTTTTTAGGATTTACACGAACACTGATAGTGGAACTGTGAGAGTTGGAACCTTTATTTGACCCAAATGGGTATCCAAAAATGAAAACACATGAAACAGAAACTAAGTCTAAGTATATTTTTTTGGGTGACATAGGATTGCCCTTATACCTCTGGATGCTCCTGCATCAAACACCCAGGGTAGATTGAACGTCACTTTATGAATGGTAGAGGAAATCCCAAATGGGAAACCTCAGCTGCTGAAATCCAAGTTGAGTCCTCGATCGGTCGTCCTTTCCATTTGACCAAATACTCTTCATACTGCCTATTTCTGGTACTCCTATCCACATGATGATCTAGAATGTCTTCTATCTCCTCCTTAGAAACAGGAATTGGACATGGCTCTAACACCAGCTCCTCATCTACACCATCATCATGATACTCTGTTAAATCTGCAATGTTGAAAATGGGAGAAATGTGAATACCATCTGGCAGCTCCACTTCATATGCATTTCCAGAGTCATGTTTCTTCAAAATTTTGCAGGGGCCAAATTTCTTCATTTTTAGCTTGTTGTAAGTACTGGCTGGAAATCTTTCTTTTCATAAGTGCACCATGACTAAATCTCCTACTTGGAATTCCTTATGTCTTCTCTTTTGATCAGCCCTAGCTTTATACTCTTGATTCATCTTGGTAATGTGTGCTTGAACTTCCTCATGTAGACGCTTGATATGTTCAACAAATTCCTCAGCTTCAGCACTTGTCCTCTCCCTTGTTCTATCTTCCTCAGCTCTGGTGCAGTCCTTGGGCTACTCCCATATACAATTTGGAATGGCAATTTTCCAGTACTCCTATTTATAGAGTTATTATAAGAAAACTCTTCCTGTGGTAGAATCAAATCCCACCCCTTGGGCTTATCCCCAACTAAACATCTCAGCAAATTGCCCAGACTTCTATTCACCACTTCTTTTTGACCATCAGTCTGCGGGTGATGTGTGGAACTAAATTTTAGGTCTATTCTCAACTTCTTCCACAATGTCCTCCAGAAATACCCCACAAATTTAGTATCTCTATCAGAAACTATGCTCCTTGAAAGACCATGTAGTCTTACCACCTCTTTGAAAAACAAGTATGCAATATGGACAGCATCATGAGTTTTGTGGCATGGAATGAAATGTGCCATTTTGGAGAACCTATCAACCACCACAAATACTGAGTCATTACCCCTTTGTTTCCTCGGCAATCCAAGAACAAAATCCATACTTATGTCCTCCCATGGCTTTGATGGAACAGGCAATGGCTGATATAGGCCAGTATTGTGACTAAACCCTTTGGCAACTTGACAAACCTGGAAACTTTGTACAAACTTCTTCACATCCTATGAAATTTGAGGCCAAAAATAATGTTCTCTAAGAATGGAAATGGTCTTATCTCAACCAAAATATCCTACCATCCCTCCACTATGTTTCTTCTTAATCAAATTTTCCCTCATGGAACTCCTTGGAATGCACAATTGACTACCCTTGAACAACATGCCATCCTGAATCAAATAGTCTAACCACTTGGTTCTATCTACAACAACAAGCTCTTTACAAGCTTTCCATGCTTCAACAAAATCAAGATCCTTAGGGTACAAATTCTTGAGTTCACCAAACCCAACTGCTTCAACCTGCATTACTGTAAGCAACAACTGTCTCCTACTTAGTGCATCTTCAACCCTGTTAGATTTTCCACTTCTATGCTTCAACACAAATGTATAGCTCTGCAAGAACTCTACCCACTTCATATGCCTCTGATTTAATTTACCTTGGCTATTTAGGTACTGTAATGCCTGATGATTAGTATACAAAATAAATTCCTTTGGCAATAAATAATGCCTCCATTTCTTTAAGGCCTGAACTATTGCATAGAACTCTTGATCATAAATAGAATACTTCTTCTTTGCATCATTCAATTTTTCACTAAAATATGCAATAGGCTTACCTTCTTGGCTTAATACAGCCTCAATAGTGCTGCCACTAGCATCACAATCCACTTGGAACACTTTTCTAAAATCTGGAACTGCCAACACAAGTTGTTCTATCACCTTCTTCTTCAGCAATTCAAAACTTCTCGCAGCTGCTGCAGTCCATTTGAACTCTTTTCTATCCCCTCTTATTGTATCGGTTAGGGGTGCACATATGCCACTGAAATTCTTAATAAACTTCCTGTAAAAACTAACCAGACCATGAAATGATCTTACCTCAGTAGCAGACCTTGGAGTAGGCCATTCCAAGATGGCTTTCACCTTCTATGGATCCATTTTGAGACCTTCAGGTGATATAAAAAACCCCAAATAGACTAACTCTCTTTTTGCAAAGATACACTTCTTCAGATTAATTAACAATTTCTCTTCCCTTAACCTTTCAAGGACACTACGAATATGTAGTAAATGTTTTTCCAAAGTCTTGCTGAAAATTAAAATATCATCCAAATAAACAATAACAAATTTTCCCAAGAACTTCTTAAGTACCTCATTCATGAGCCACATGAAGGTGCTTGGGGCGTTCGTCAATCCAAAGGGCATGACTAACCACTCATAAAGACCCTCCTTGGTCTTGAAGGCTATTTTCCACTCATCTCCTTCTCAAATCTATATCTAATGATAGCCACTCTTGAGATCTATCTTTGTGAGGTACTGAGCTCCACTCAAGTAGTCCATAAGATCATCCATCCTTGGCAAAGGAAATCGGTACTTGATGGTTATCCTATTTATAGCTCAAGAATCTATACACATCCTCCACTCTCCATCCTTATTTGGTGTGAGTACTGTAGGTACTACACATGGACTCAGGCTCTTTTGAATCAAGCCCTTCCTCAATAGCTCTTGAACCTGTCTATTTAGCTCCTCTATTTTAGTAGGAGTCATCCTATGAGCAGCCTTGTTAGGCAAACTAGCTCCTGGAATAAGATCTATCCGATGACTGATTTGCCTTACTAGTGGCAATCCATCTGGAACATTATCAAAGATAATATCTCCAAATTCCCCTAGTAAATTTGAAACTTCAAGTGGCATTTCACTACTACCTTCTTTATCTTTCCTAGGAATCAAAGCATAGCACATATGTTGATGTTTCACACCATCTAAAAACTTCCTTTCATCAACAAGACAAATCCTAGCACTGCTACATATCTTTTCACCTTCCTTTTTCATGGGCTTCAATTTGTGGCGAGCTTCATCCTTTGTCAAAGAGTATGTGTTTGCATGTCCATCATGTACTGCATGTCTATCAAACTACCACGGTCTACCCAACAATAGATGGCAAACATCCATCGAAATAACATCACAGAGAACTTCATCATGGTAACTCCCAATTCTGAATTTCACTAAACATTGTTCATTTACCAGGACCTTATGATCATCTTTTACCCAAGCAATCCGATAGGGCTGGGGATGTTTCTCCCTCTTGAGCTTCAGCTTAGAGACCATCTCTTCTGATACCAAGTTATCAGTGCTACCACCATCAATGATCACGTCACAACATTTATCCTCACACTTGCATCTGGTACAGAACAAACTCCTCCATTGTCCTAGTTCAATCTCACCACTTAGTAGGACTCTTTCATTTACCAAGGTCTCTCCTCTTTTTGCATCCTTTGAATGTGATGATTGTGCATCCTCATCCACATGAGCAACCCTAGCTTGGCCCTCAGCTCTCCTATCTATCCTTCCTTGTCATTGAGGGCATTCAAAGGCATGATGGCCTTCTTCATTGCAATGGAAATAGGTACCATAGAAGCCTCCTCTTCCTTGTCCACGTCCTCTACCTCTTCCTCTCTGATTTCCAAAGTCTTGATCATGGGAGTGGTTGAAACCCTCATTCCTCTGGTTCCTGCTAGTACCCACATCTTCATTTTTCTTTTGGGTTTCATTGCGGCCTCCAGATGATCTACCGCTTCCCCTTCCTCCTTGACTGCACTCTCTTTGTCTTCCTTCAAACCTTTTATTCAACTTCTCTTCAACTCGTAGTGCAAATTGGTATGCATCTTCAATGCTAGTCATTCTTACCGGACTTAATTCCTCCTGGATGCTAGGTCACAACCCACTAATATAATGAGAAACCTTCTCTTTATTTGCTTCTACATGCCGCACTCTAATCAAGAGTCGATAAAATTCCTCTGTATATTCTTGGACTGATCTTCCTGCTTGCTTTAACCCATGCATAAGTATCAAGCTCGTAGTCCATAGGAATGAACTGCTTCTTCAATTAGTCCACCATGCGATCCCATCTTGTGATCTTCTCCTTTCCTCTTCTGTTTCTTTCCAATTGGACCTCTTGCCACCAGATTTTGGCATGGCCTTTCAGTTTGGCCTTTGCAAACTTAACCCTATCTATGTCCCTGATATCCTCATACTCAAAGTATTCTTCCTGTTCATTGATCCAATCGATCAACTCATCTGGTTTCAGATTTCCTGAAAATACACCCACTTCAATTGTAGGTCTTTTCCCAAACTTAGTAATGGCCCTAAAAAGCCTTTCCTCTGCATGATTCAAAACCTCCCCATCAAATTCCCCTTCTAGTCCAATTTCATCTTCTTCATTTTCATCTACACTTTCATCACCTACGGCCACAATTGCTCCTCTACGGAGCTCCTCTTGCAATGCTTGTACCTGCCTTTGGAGGGCTCTAACCTCCTTAGGATTAATAGCTCTGGCCCTTCCACCACACTTTCTTCATGGAGGCATCTTCTTAACTCAAACCCATAGCCACACAGTCCTGGTGCAAACTGCCTCACAGTCGGCGCTCTATCTACACACTCAGGAAAACTAGCTTTGATACCACTTGATGGGGACACAACCCAAGAAAAGAATGGACACAATAGAAAAAGGAAATTGTATTAACTAAGAAATAAGCTAGTACATTTAGTACAGAGAAAATAAACTTCAAAACATGCCCTAAGGGCTTACAATAGCATAAATGTGGAGATAATTTCTCCTTTCAGTACCTCCTCTCAAACTCCACTCTGAACTGCCTTTTACAATGCCAAAAATCTCCTTAAATAGACCTCGGAGGGTTAAGGACTAGGAGTACATTCTAGAAAGTGCTAGTAGGCATCCACTGAACAAATAGAAGGTTCTAGAAGCTGCGTTAGAAGTCGATGCAAATCTAGAAGAATCTAGAAATGGTAACCGAACTTTCGGGAGGCATAACTTTTGAACTGTAGCTTCGATTGATGAACCGTTTACATTTTCAGAAAGCTCTCGAAGTGCTCTATAGCCCTATGGACCAGCTTCACTCATCCCCCATTTTTTGGCCCTTTTCAAGGTTATTTAATGCCCCTAACCTGACTTTGAAGCATTCTTAGGAGGTCTCCACAACTCAAAAAACTCTAATAACTTTCAAACGATGGGGCCTTTTGACTTGATTCTTTTTCTGGAATGCTCTAAATTACAATTACATTCATCTAGCCAATTTACACCTCCTAGTTCACCAAAATGATGGCTCAATTACATACTCCTATTTTTTCAGGATTTACACGAACACTGATAGTGGAATTGTGAGAGTTGGAACCTTTATTTGACCCAAATGGGTATCCAAAAATGAAAACACATGAAATAGGAACTAAGTCTAAGTATATTTTTTTGGGTGACACAGGATTGCCCTTATACCTCTGCATGCTCCTGCATCACTCTCATGCTTGGGTGCTTAATTCAGAGACAACTCCCATATGATGTGATCAAGTACTATCCTTAATAACCACATTAGGGATAAAATTTGATGATGATAGTGAAGGTGGAGTAATGCTTAATATATGGTGCAGACATGCATTAGTTGAAGTGGGAGAAGGAAACCTAGTACATATGAGAGGCAGAGTTTGGGCTTCCAATTCTAGAAATCATTTGTTACTGTCTAAATATTCCAACTCACATTTTGACTCTCTTATTCATCTCTCCATTTTTAGTTTACTCACATAATCATTTTACTTATTGAAGATTCCATTTTATTTTATGCTTTATCCATTGTAATTCTCATTGAATGTTCAACTAGGGCAAATGCAATATTTGGTTCACAACATGCAAAGAATAGCCAAATCTTCAAGTTTGTTTATGTATCAAGAGATTCCAATTCTAAATATTGTGTTTTGTCAGTTTTGCTATTGTGTTTGACCTTGTTTATTAACACAAATTTTACATTTGATAGTCATAGGATAATTAAGTTTAGTATTTGCAATTTTCAAATGATGGGATGTCAATATCAAAAAATTGCACTACAATAATTAGGGAGTTCAGTTATAGTTTCTACCATTATTATTAAATTCAATTTTAAAGAAAGATATTATTGAGTAATTAATGAAATGTGGAACTATCATATTGATCATTTTTGCTATGAGTCCTCTTTCACTCTTGTAGCTAAGATTATTTTGTCCAAATCACTATGCAACTTATCCTTATTCAGTGATGATGTTGATTCTATGTCTTTGTGTCTTTGTATTATCACTCTAGTGTAATATTTGAATATTGCTTGTATACTATAATATTTTTTCTAGATTTGCAGTCTAGCTCTGATACCATATTGGGGTATTAAAGATCATTTTTGCAACTGTAATAATGGAAATTTCATTTTATTGCTATATTTCCAAATGCAGATTTGGAAGACTAATAAATATGAGAAGAGGAGACATGTCTCTACGATTAATCATAATTAGATATTAATAATAATAAAACTAACTATATATGTACATATATTATATATTATATTATATTATATTATATTATATGTATGATAATATTGTGTGTGTGTGTGTGTGTGTGTGTGTGTGTGTGTGTGTGTCTAAATAATGATTTACCATCAATGTATCTCATGATCAAATCAATCTGAATCAATCTACAAACTTAACAAAATATGGAAAAGATATTTCCATCTTCAAATTTCAAATTCAAATAGGTCTTATAAAAAAATGATCATTAATTGAGATAAGTTAGTTGAAATCATTATCATTTAAAAGTCAAATTACAAGAAAATAGTAGTTCACACTATCAAAACATCACCCCTTATTCTCATCAACCTAACCATGGATCTAATAGTAGTTGGAAATGTTTTCCCTGATTATGCTTATGTATGTTTTTTATATGTTGTTAGGTAGGCCATTACAATTTGATTGTTGTGCAATATTTTATGGGTAAAGTTTAATTATTCTATAACAAAGGATGGAGTTTTACATAAGTTGAAGCCATTAAAGGAAATAAAGGAAAATGTATACAATAATGAAAGAATATGTCTAGTTTATTAAAGAAAGTTTGTAGAGGACATTGTGCATGAATATGTACATGATAAATAGGAAATAGTCTAAGATGTATTTGTGGAAGTTACATATTTATTAGATTTGTTTTAGGATATTGTATTGTCCACAACAATAGGTCCAAAAGTATGATTTCCACAACAATATCCATAATATCATTCTATTAAAAAAATGATACAAATAGGAGAGATCACTACTACATGAGTGTGGTAGTATTAGTAGGACAATAAATATTCTAGAGAAATATCAACTAAGAAAGAGTGTAAAGGAAGCAAATGAAAAAACCTTAAAACAACAAAGATAAACCTGTGAAAGTTTTCTCATCAATAACGATGAATTAAAAAAGCCCTAATTTTATATGTATTTTTCAAGTCTTATAAAATTTCATTTTTGAAGTATATTCAAAGTGTAACTTGAGGTCTCAAATTTAATCACTCTCTATAACTATTGAGGTCCAATGAGATTACGTGTACATCTCTTTGACCTCTTTTTACAAAATTAAAGACATTCAATTTTTACTGTTGGACTAGATATTATGAAATTTCAAATATAGGGTACAAATTAGCAACAGATTTAGAAATAATAGATTTCTTGTAAGAGTTAAAGGATTTGAGTTTCACTTTACCTAATTTAAAAGTAAAGGAAACTGCAAGAAATAAAGTGTGAAGTATAATGTTCAAAGAACCTGATTAGGGTTTTAAGTCTCAAGATTTTTTGCTTAACCCTTATTAGACACAAATGTAAGAATTTTAAGGATAAATTGTGAAGGTAAAATCCTGACAAACCCAAAAGGATGAAGTTTGAAAACCTTACACTTTTCAAGTTCAAGGTTTGAAAAGTATTGAAAGTTCAAATTAGAAAAAATTGAAACCTCCAAATTCCAAAAACCTAAATCCTTTGAAGTTTAAAGTGTGATAAATTTAAATACTATAAAGTCAAAATTCTAAAAGGTGCTCATCATGGATTAGGTGTTAGAGTTTTGACTTGCCTATATTACTAACAAACAAAAATTGTGTCAGAGTAACTAGGGAATCATGTAATTAATTATCTAGTTAGATTATTTATATTTATTCACTTAATCTATACATAGGAGTACTCATTTATTTTTAGATGTATTATTATGCACATGTTATATTTTTCTAACAAATATGACTCTTTTCAAGTTCTATTTTAATTTTCCTATAGGATTTGCATCAATTTTTTTCAATCCTTTCATAGATAATGATTCATTATATTAATTTCAATTAGTAATATTTTTTTTGTTAATAAAATTCTCATGTTGTTCAAAAAATCTATCTTTCTTGATCTCAATTTGTGTCAGATATTTTATTGTATGTGATTCATGGACTTACACAAAGTTGAACAAATAACTTCAGCATGGCCTCAAACCTCTATAATTTCTAAGCTTCGATTTAGATTTTGAGACATCCGCCCTTGAGAAAAAATTAGGTACATTTTGGTCATAAATATGCATTGTACCATCATGTCTAGAGTGTCTTAAATCCTGTAGATCAATTCTTGTTTTTCAATGTCTAAGAAGTTGAAGTTTTGGGAAATTTAATGTAGATGGAAAAAAATTGAGGTCAAGGAAAATTTTTAACACTATGTAGTGAAACAAACCTCACCATCATAATTGCAATGGAAAAAACTATAAAATGAATGCCTAAATATTAAAATAATAAATCAAATAGTTGTGGGTAAAATAATTTTATGTGAACATAAATCCTTAAATTTGTATAGGTGTAGAGTTTTAATGCATTTCCATACAATCATTTTGTAAAAAATTTGGTTGGCCAAAAAAATATTTTTATACAAAATTAACAATTTAAAATATAGAAAAATAGGAGCATTTTTTTTTCAAAAAAGGCATAATATTTTTTTTTAGTGCATGTGCAAGCTATTAAAAAGCTAGTAATATTTAGATGAATATAATTGCATGATTCGTTTCCTTTTTCCAAATTAATTATTTTATCGTTGTATGTAAGGATGGGGTCCCATGGAGGGGCATCCCTTAAAAATAGAGTGGGGAGTTTCTTTTGATTTTTAGGAATATTTAAAGGTTAGTGGTCCCATGAATTTTCATAATTTGTTTTTACTTTAAAGTTTTAGCTCCTAAGTATAAGGAAGGTAGTGGTCCCATGGATATCACTTCAAGAATTTAATTTTATTATGTCATTATGTTAAAAATAATTAATAAATTGTTGACATGTGGCAAAAAACTCCTAAGTTGGTGGGGCTAAATCCAACCCCGCTCCATTTTCACCCTCTCAAATTGAGAGGGACAAAAAGTTGGGGCTTCTATTTTGTAGGAAAACATTCCAATTAAACCTTTAGCCCCCCTAAAAAATTATTGTGAAGCCACCTGCTCCACAAAAATAGAGCCCAAGCCCCTCCGGCCATGAGACCCTTGTCTAAGACAACCTAGTGAATATTCCCAACACATTGAAATATTCTAATTCTCAAAAGATCCTTATATTATTCAATTTTTCAAAATAAAATTTTTCTAGGTAATGCCATTTTGTTTCTAACTATGACAATGTTTTTAGCATGGCATCATTTTGCCCCCCTCCCAATGCTCACTTTTCATACAAAATGCGCTTTTTTATTTTTCTGTAGTTTGGCTATATTTTTGGTGAATAATTTTTAGAGTCTGGGATGGAGGCTGAGGTTTAGGTTTAACATGCTCAAGTAGATCAACAATATGTGTTTCCTCATTAACTTTCTCATAATAGTTAATACACTAGGAAGAAGAAGGTTTACCATTAGTATTAGTGGAATGAAATGAAAAATAATTTGTGTAGATTTGAAGATTTTGATTAGGAGGTGGAAGTGATTTGTTTCCATTATTGATATGAATATCTACAAATATAGCATTAGAATTAATAAGGAACTAAACCACATTTTCAATTGATCACAATTTTTAATATCATGGTTGGATTGATGATGAAATTGACATAAACCTTTGATATAAAAGTATTTGGGTTTAGGGTTGGATCAATAGTATAAAAATAACAATATATGACTAAATATTGGTGCATGAGCACCTAGGAAATGAGCCAAGTTTCCTTGACATTTTTGGACTATAGTGGTCCTAGAAATACCACATGAATATGGTCTATTTGATAAATCCCTAATTATTTTAATTGTGCTAGTAAATAGGTTTGTGTTATGTTGGAGTCTTCAAGTTGTCAAATATGATGGCAAGATTGCCTAAAATGCCTAGTGAGCCTCATATGGTCAAATGTTGACCAATGCACTAAGTGGGTGGAAAACATGCTAAGAAATGTTAGAAATGGTGTTTGAGTGGAAATATGTTCATTCAGCCATGTTTGTGGCCATGAAACCATCAAAGGCATAATAGTAAAAAAAATGCACTTCGCAACTTTGCAACTTTAAAAAGGTGCTTGCCAATATTGCAAAAATTGACACCTAAGAGCAAGACCACAATCTATTAAGTTGGAAACCTATGAAAACTAATAGATCATGTGGCAAGAAGGTATTTAAGGCCATTTCAAGTTAGGTTTGAGGACTGGCATTTGTGTTTTATAGATTTTGAACTTGGAGCAAGAAAGAAAATAATAGAAAACCTATTATAGTCATGTTTTTGCAGTCCAAATCCAAGTTCCATGGATTGAATGGGTACTTTGTCTTATGTGGGTTGAAAGATAATTGAATGTAGTTTCTTTAATAGAAGTTTGGGTTTGAGTTGATAATGTTTATCAAGTATATTGTTAAATTCTTTTGGGTTACTATTTTTTCAAGGAGGCCCTAGGTGAGCTTGTCATGTCTGGCTAGGAAAAGTAGTCATGAATAGTGGTGCAAAGATCATGGAGATGGATTGAATTGAATAATCCAAGTTGATAGTTTTAATTGGTCATTAATTTAGTCATTGATTCTATAAACTGATCAATTATTTAGTCACCCTAGTGATATATTTAATCATTGATTGAGTCAAATGTACAATAGAATCCAACCACCACCCTCCTAATTATAAAGTAGGTACTCTCACATTAAGCTAGAGCCTTTAAAGAATATCTATACCATGTATCCTATGTTAGCCTATATACCTATGTTTTTTGAAAAAAATTTAAAAAATAGAAAAATAAGTATTTGATAAAAATTAATCAATATAATTATGGAAAACTCATTACTATATATCCAAAATAAAAGTGGAAGGATGTCTAGGATTTCAAGCCTCAATGAAGAACTAAAGTAGGATTTTGAGGTTGATGATGATCTAGATGGGCTCAGTTGGGGCTGTGATGTGTTTGGTTGGCCTCTTAGATTTTGGAGGGGGGATCTTTGGTACCATAGGGGGTATAGAATCCCTTTTTGTGTCTTATTCAAGGTCTCATGGTTATGGTGTTTTAGATAGTGCTTGTGGTGGGTTGTGTTATCCTTGTTTGTGGTGGGAGTGCACTCATCTTGGTTTGGACTAATGTGGCCTAACAAGAAGGACCCCTATTTTCTCATAAGTGCATATCAGTTCATAGATCTCTTTTGTTGCAAATTTGTGTGTGCTAAGATAGATCAAAGGTGTTAGGGTTTAGGGGTGCTATGAAGACATCGAGTGTGTTGGTGATTATATTGTTGATGGGGGATCTTTATTCATTATGAGGGTGTTGGTCATATTTGTGGGCTCCTTATTACCTTGTTATTTTGGTAGTTTTATCTATTTCTTTTAGGGTTGGTTTGTAGAGCATTTGGAGTTGGCTTAGGAGTGGGGATCTATGAATTTTCTACTCCAATGGCTTCTAGGGATGGGAATGTTCTGGGTGACTATGTCATTGTATGTTCCACTTGTTAGGGGTGGATCCAATTATCTTATGGAGTATTACATTATTTTTATGTTAGGGTAGCTTCATTTGTTAGTGCCACTATGAAGTCCCTCAGTTCTCACCCTTCTTTCTAATGCCTTATTTATTTTAGTTAGTTCCTACTAGGAGGCTATTTTCTATGGTTGCTTTCTTCATAATATCTCAATCTTTTTGGTGGTTCATATATCTTTTTTGGGGGGATCAATCCTTCTCGCCCCATGGCAGTCCAAGACTTTGTAGTCCCTTGTCTCTTTGTGGTTGTTTCTTGTTGTGGTGGAAGAACCTTATGAGGTGGAGGCTTAGTTTTTTTGGGGGTTTGGAGTAGGTTTATTGTAGTAGGGAGTGGTTCTCAGTGTTATCTTCCCTTGTTGGACTATTTGGTAAAAGGTTAGTTCTTGCCTATATTTTTATGTACTTTGGTTTAGAACTCAATCTTATCTAGTAAGTTGGGCCTCTCTTTTATGGTGCTAGAGAAGTGTAGGTCTATAATTTTGGGTTTGATCTGGTGGGTTCCCATGGTTCATCCTTTAATACCCATATCTAAACTCAATGCCTACTACTACAGTAGTATTCTAGTTAAGGTGATTAGTTTCCTACTCAAAAGAAGCACACTAATTTTTAAGGCCTGGAAGACGACTAGGTCTTCATTTGAGAATTGTGTTAATGGTGTGATGCCCAAATTTTACAGGGAAAAATACAACTACAATTTTTTTTTGAAGATAACCTTTAGGATCTCACATAGGAAAACTTGTACATTGTCAATTAGGTTATGGAATGGTCAAGAGTTTGGGATACTAACAATTATGTTATAAGGTTGCACTAATTTTAAATTCCCTAATGAAGTGGTCCTTACTAGGTTGGTTGAAGGTTCATCACTAGTTGGAATTGGAAATTAGGGAGTAGATTATTGAAACAACATCATAATTAAATGGAAGAAAAAACAACTTGCTAATACTCTTGATGATAGCATGCATTAGAGTTTACTAGTTGTCATGCCATGATATTTAGCTCAGTGTGAACTTGCACTGTGCATCTGGGGTAGGGTTACATTAAAGGGTACACTTATCATAGATGTGAATGTATATTATTATGTACTATGATTATGAGTCATGGTTATATCATCAAACATTTTTGGTTGTTAGTTAAGTCGTGATATAAGAATGAAGAGTTCAGTATGATATTCAAACTTGAGCATTACTTTACATGAATTAGATGGAGAGTTATTTATTTCCAATCTCATTGGTAAAAATAGCGTACTTACCTTCCCATGATTCATTATCTAGTTAGACTAATTACTTACACATCTTCCTCCTCATTTATTTTCCTTGAACTACTTACTAGGTCACCTATTTCTGAGGAAGACTTACTAGAAGGTCATAATATTAATCACCAATGATTTTTCATTCCTATAACCATGTGTAAACTTTATTTACCAATTTACATTAGGTTGTCTCAATATTCTCATTAGTTGTAACCAACACTAAGCACGTGACCATCTTTCTATCTCCACTGATATATATATGTAACACTATATGTAAAGTGTTTGTAAATCCTTTAACCAGGTCACTATTGACACAGTGTAAAGCCTTTAATAGGGCAGACCATCAGAAGTGGTTGAACAATATTGCTGCAGTGATTTTGTGGGTATCATCCCCACCCTAGTTTTACCTTCTTATTTCTGGAGGGTTTCTAGGTTACCAAATTCCAGTGTTATGTGTTGTTGATGCATGTATTAGTTTCATGTTTATTTGATGTGTTTACATGCATGTAATGTAATTTCAGTTAGAAAAATTTTGGTTAAAGTGTGATACTTTTGATTCACCCCCCCTCTCATAAGTATTCTTTCCATATTTGAATATTCCAAAAATTGGTATCAGAGCATCAAGGTTCTCACAAGAAGAAGTCTAACAACGTGAAGAAAAAGATCTAAAGATGGAAGTCTTCAAACTTGGGAAGATTATTGATAATCAAGTGATTGATGTGCAACTGGCTCTACACAAAGTAGAGGAAGCAAGAGAGGAACTGAGAAAATCCTTGAAAAGAAGAAAGGACATAGCCATAGCTGAAAATGATGTAAACTACAAGGATATTTATATCACACAAGTGTTTGCCAATGGAGACACTAAAGAATTTGATGCAGCAATAGCAGAACTGATGGAAGAAAAAAAAGATCAAGCAAATGAGATAAGATCTCTCAAGATGGAACATGAATCATAGGCCATAATGTTATGTGAAATCACTAAACAAAATAAAAGAGCAGTTGAGGACGAAGTCATGATGGAAGATGACAAAAGAAATCTTACAAACAGACTGGAAGAAAAGAGTACTGAATTAACAAGGATCTCAAACATGCAGATGGATACACTTGCCCAAATGATGAACCTTCATCATGAACTCAATGTGAAAGACATTGAGATCTCTACATTGAAGATGCAGAATGAACAATTGCAGAATGACTTGAGAAGAGAAAAGGAAATTTCAGAGAGCTTCAACAAACCCAATGAAGCCATAGGGTATTTTGAGCAATTGTTGAAATCCCCAAGATCAACCCATGATACATTAGGACTTGGATACAACAACACTGAAGTTGGAGAATCATCAAAGAGTGCTGAACAAAGAAGCGACAAAGGTGAGGATTCAAAACCCACTTGTCATTACTGTAATAAGAAGGGGCATACTGCTAATGTTTGTAGGAGTAGGAGAATCAATCAGCCAAACACACATAAAAGCAAGAGTTACTATCACAAGTGCAAAATGCAAGGACATATGACACAAGATTGTAGATCCAATGTCACAAGGACACAAAGATTTGATGGACATTGTCATAATTGCAAGAAATATGGACATAGGGCATTTGAATGTAGATCAAAGACTATGTGGACATCAAATTAGCCAGCAAAAACAAAAGGGAATGAAAGTCATTAGGATTACAACACCAGGTACAGTTGTCACTATTGTCAGGAATATGGACATATACCCCAAAATTGCATAAGAACACATTTCAAGGGGAACTATAAAAGATGGCTGAGTCAAACCACATGTTTCAGTTGCTTGAAAACTGGTCATATCAGTGGGAATTTCCCAACAAGGTCAAAGGCACCAAGTTTTGAGTTCAACAATGGAAAGGCAAAGATAGATGTTGAACACATCAGAAGTGAGATGAATAAGACATGGAAGAAGAAAGATGAGTGCAACACATCAAGTGCAGAGATCACTTCACCTAATGGGTCAAGTGATCACACTTCATCTAATTAAGCAAGAATGGGTGTGTGGGACTGATATACTAAGTTATATCATACATCAGTCCTAAGACATAGAAGAACTGCAAAGAAGAAATCAGCATAAGCAAAGATGCTAAGTCAAAATTGAGAGTCTTGCAAAATCTGTCGAAGTTGTCTTCAGGTGTCGAGTTGCTAACAACGATCGAGTTGATAGTTGATGCCGAGCTGTGAAATATCAATGAGAGCCAAGCGAAGTGAAACACAATGGGTGCTGAGTCATGTTGAAATCCTTCAGGTGTCGAGTAGACAATTATCAGCACACTAATCATTAATTGCTCTATTTTAAAGGGTACATAGGTCAATTTTTGATCATTTCTCACCATTCAAATGTGAATCAAATATGAAAAGAGCACAGAAGATCAAGGGTAGCTTAGAAGCCATTTGCAAGGATTTCCACAATAATTCAGCACGAGTTTCATCGATTTGAGGTATTTTACTTGTGTGCCGAGCTATGTAGTGTTTATAAACTTGTTTAAACTATAAACCCTAGTTTGGCAAACAATGGCATCTGGGTCTAGAACCACTAAGGGCAAGGAGAGTCATGAAATATAGTTGGTTAGTAATGAAGTCAAGCAACTAGAGTTCAAGCCCATTCTAGAAGTTGCATACAAGAATGATCCTGTACGTGCATTATCCGTTATTTTTGATAAAGTTGTCATGGTCCAAGATGTTCGTAGATGTTATAACTGCAAAATTGGAGCCATAGGAGATCTAGAAATTTATAATGCATATGACAAGCTATATGAGAACAAAATACTGAAAGATGAGTTCGCAATAATCGAGAGAAAGGGATTGACCAAAACCCTAGGGTTTCCAATTGTTTTCAAAGTTCAATGGGTATGCATAGTTTTGAGCAGAATACATGATGGAGCCTTTTGGTTAGAAACAGGGCCAGTGAAATTTACCAAGAAAACTGTTCATAGGGTTACTAGTATTCTAACCCTAGATTGGCCAAAGACCCTATGTAGTGACAAAAAGGAAGTAATAGAGAGAAACACAGGTGCTAAATGGAACAATAGGGCAATGACTATTGATACAATCATAGAACCCCTACTAGATTTTGTTATGAGAATCATTTCACACAAATTTTATCAGTCAAGCAAGCTAAACAATGTGCCTTGTATAGCAGTTGATGTTGCATACAAATTGGTTAAAAAGGATCATACCTATGATCTAGCGAAGCTCATGTTTCAACAAATTAATGAGAATCTGGGAGCTATAAGGAAGATCAAGGGAGCTCATTACAAATTTGGATCAGTTTTGGTGTGCATGTTTTTCTATCTGATGAAAGAATTCCCTTCTGTGGCTAAGGTGAAATGGAATCTAGATAAAACAATTGTTGAACAGATCAATGGATATATTAAATAGATGGGTGATAATTTTGATGCCCAAATGACTAGCTACTTTGAGCACTTCAAACAGTCCATGAAACAAAGAATGAGGATTCCAGTCTCATTGACTGAGAAATATGAAAAAGACATTTTCTTTCTTGTAGATATTGATTATACTTATATACAAGCAGTCATACCTAGAGTAAGATGGCTTAGGCCACTAGGTTATGAACTCGATATTGATCAAGCCCCTGCAACAATAACAGCTCTCCTTGTAGAGGAAGTTGACAAGAATGAAAAAGCCTTTAGAACTTATGATGTTGTCAAATCAAGGGTGGTAATAGATTTGAAGACTGCTTCAACAGTAAAGAAGAAAGAAAAATTGGTAAGGCAAATCAAGAGAAAATTTGGTGTTGAAGGAGAAGGAACAACAGAAGAGGAAGAAGAAGACATTAAATATCAAATATCACGAATCAAAAGAAAAAAGGGATCTTAGGAGTCACAATTGAATGTGCTCTCCCAATTTTCCCCTAGCTCCCTAGTATAACAAGTATATCTTCCTATTAATGTTACCATTGCACCACATTCTAGTGCAATTGCCAGTATGTATGTACATATCAATATGCACAATGTATATTGATATAAATACATATAATCATAGATCATTCCATTGATAATTATCATTCATGATTATCTAAATGAAACTATTGTTTCAACATACCTCTCTTATTCTTTTAAAACAATCATATTAGTACATCACATCGATTTCTTCCACTAAGGCTGGGTCCCATGAAGAGGGGGCTTCCTTTAAAAATATAACAGGTATTTGTTGAGAGTTTTTAAGAATATTCAAAGGGGAACGATCCCATGAGTTTCTTAATATATTAATTTCTTTGAGCTTAAAAATTTTAGCTCCTAAATTTAAGGAAACTAGTGGTCTCATGATATCATTTGAAGAATTTAAATTTATGATATCATTATTTTATTACTATCATAATCAAATTCTTAAACTAATTAATAGATTGTAAGTCGGTGGGGAGAAATCAAGCTCCACCCCATTTTCACATGCTCAAATTGAGAGGGCTAAAAAGTTGGAGCTCCTATTTTGTACATTTTGTAGGAAAATATTCCAATTAAACATTTAGCCCCCTCCAAAAACATACATGGAGGTACCCCACAAAAATAGAGCCTAAGCCCCTCCCATAAGATCCTGCTTGCCTAACCCATCTCTCAACTTAATCATTACATGAGAAATAAGAAATAAGAAACAAAGTGCATAGAGCATGTTTTCATACCATTGCTTAGCTTATTTTGCCTAACATGGTTGCTCAACTTTTTTAGGAAATAATTGTGGAGGTGGTGACCCCATGAATATATATTTTGGTGCTTCTTTTAAAGTAGGAAATTTGAAATCTGAATTAATTAATTGAATAATAGTTTTAGACACAAAAAAAACTAGAAATAAACTCTTTAAAAAAAAGGGAAAAGAGTTTGAGGAGTCAGCAATAAAGCAACTAGTTATTTTCAGCCCCTCATTTTTTCTCCAGCTAAAGATTATAAATTATCATTTTTGGCTAATTTAAAATGTCCATAATAACACAAAACTTTTTAAATACTTTAGGAATAAAGAAACATTTTTCATTTTTCATTTTTCATTTTTCAGGGAATAGTTATGAAAAGTTTACACAAATATTACAAAGTCGACTTAAATGTAGACACTTAGGTTTGCAAGGCTGACTCAGTGAGGTTCTGATACTCAACATCCATTGTCAATGCTTGGCATCAACATGCACTCAATATATGTAGAAGCTCAATCCATACTGATCATTTCCAAGTAGTCTTGAACTCGGTCTACATTGGTGACTTGGTGAATATTGTGAAACTCATCATTTAAACTAAATCATTTGATTCACACTACATGGCTAGGTCAATGCTGTTAGAGTAATTATTTGTTTGCATTTATTAATTAAATCACTTTGATTTAATTAATTAATTTGCCTATTACTCTAGTTTGCTTAAGCTATCTTGTAGGTGCATATAATTAATATTTTATTAATTATATTGTGCAACCTAGCTTTTTAGTTTAGGGTTTCTATCTCACCTTTATAAGGATGAGCATTGTACTTTCTTCATTATCTCTTATGCATTTTTCATTTGAGAGCAACTTTTCTTCTATCTTCATTTTTTAGCAAAACCCTTGCCTCCTCTTGTCTTTTTCTTCTGTGACAGGTTTTTGCATGCAGGGATTCGAAGGCTTTGTGGATTTGATTGGCTTATTTTCTCAAATCCTACATGGTATCAGAGCCAGATCTACTGCAGCTTGTTCGTTATTTGGAGAAAAAGGAGAATGAGGGTTTGACAAAACAGATCTAGAATTTTTTGCTTTTTTTGAGAAAATAGGGGGGTCACTAATTTTCAGAGCAGTTTGAGGCCAAACAGACCTCACTGATGGATTCAGAGGGCATCAAAACCCCTTTTTTGATATAAAATTTGTTCGATTTGGACAACTTTGATCTGGGAGGCAAAAATTTTTTGTTGAACAGGGCCGTACAGCCCCTGGCACGCGGATCGAGGCAAAAAAATTGCAAAAATTGCAAAAAAAATTTTACAGTGATGTTTTAAATCCACGGCAGTTTACTAACCGCAGTGGAACCACTGGCGATTACTGCCACGGTCACCGTTGGCGGTTACCGCCCAGTGGCCCCCAGCAGCTCCGCCGGCGGCTCCGACCGCGGCACCGCCTCAGCTTTGCCGGAGTGGCGCCTCCCGCCCTCCTCTGCCGCCAGCGGCTCCGCCGCCTCCTCCGCTCCACCTCAACCAGCAAGGGTGGCAGATTTTTAAAAAAAAAAATTTTATTATTTTTTTTTATTTAAAAAAATAATTTTTCATGCTTTTTCAGAGGCCCTGGAGGTTTTTCTTCCGTAACTTGAGCATACAGACGTATTTTTTCAATCCGAAAAATGTGTTGGAAAGCTGGTTCCAAGACGAAGATGCTGGTATAGGTGTTTTTGAGTTTTAATGTAGTTTGGTTGCTTGTTTTGGCAGTCAAAGCTAGATGTTCTATTTTGCACTCCGGGAGGCATATCTTGAGCATCCGATCTCCGTTTTTGGACTTCTTTATATCATTAGAAAGCTCTTTCTGTGCTCTTTCTAGTGATGTTGGTTGTTTTTCTAGATTCTATTCCAAGCACATCTTATTCAGTCTTTTTCTTTTTAGCATTCTGTTGGATATCCTATTTGTTTCAGGTCTGGGGATCGATTTTGTTGCTTCAGTTGCTTCGTTTTGGGCTCTACCTTCTGTTGTTTCAGCCTTATGTCTTTTTTGATCATTGTTGATATTCATTGTAAGCATTTTTATGCAACGCACTGAGATAAAGTGCCACTCTTGCATTTCGGGATCCTTTTCATCATTGTGATTTGTTGTACTTGCACTATTATATAAAGTGCCATGGGGGGGGGGATAGTTGTTTGCCGCTTATAGGCCCTCTTTCTCTTTTTTCTCATGCAGTGTTGATGACACGTGCATTTATTGGTGTCTATACCTCACTCTCGATGTGTCTGGTTCCTGTGTTGTAGGAGATTTTTTTGGCCCACCTTTTCAGCTGCCTATCACCTCACCTGCATTAACGGGGGGTTATATTGTTGTTCTATGCTTCTTTGGTTGATGGTTCATTGGTGTGAGCTATGTATTTAGTACCTGATCTTACATACTAGGCGATTGCAGTGGCTGGCTACCTATGCATTTCGGTGAGATGGATCATCTACCATATAGACATGCTTGGTTCATGCCTTCTATTTCCATGGAGGTTCTACAGATCAGCATTTTGACAGAGTTTTGCGGTTCTTCATGCTTCAATGATTCTCTTCTGATCTCTTTGTTCCTTCTTTTGGAACATTCTTTGCTATCTCTTTTTGGAGTAGGGTTTTTCCCATGTGGTTTTCTCTATTTCTCCTCTTTATAGAGATTTTGTTGTAATTGGGTACCTGATCAGGCCTTGTTGCCGAGACCCAATTCTACTTTCATAGCTGTGCTAGGTTAGCTTACCTCCTGAGCTTCGCTTAAGGGGGGGTGTTAGAGTAATTATTTGTTTGCATTTATTAATTAAATCACTTTGATTTAATTAATTAATTTGCCTATTACTCTAGTTTTCTTAAGCTATCTTGTAGGTGCATATAATTAATATTTTATTAATTATATTGTGCAACCTAGCTTTTTAGTTTAGGGTTTCTATCTCACCTTTATAAGGATGAGCATTGCACTTTCTTCATCATCTCTTATGCATTTTTCATTTGAGAGCAACTTTTCTTCTATCTTCATTTTTTAGCAAAACCCTTGCCTCCTCTTGTCTTTTTCTTCTGTGACAGGTTTTTGCATGCAGGGATTCGAAAGCTTTGTGGATTTGATTGGCTTATTTTCTCAAATCCTACAAATGCTTCCACTACGAGCTTGGTATAAACTAAATCACTTGGTTAACACTGAGTAGCTTAGTTAACACTAGACTCACATCACATCAACTACAAACTCGGTAAGCATTGCACAACTTGGTTTGCATTGGTAAACACAACATATACTAAGATGCTCGGTTTACACTACTAATCTTCATCATAGTAGTAACTGCTTGACACAAACTAAAATATGTCCAAAGGACTTGGTAGCAACTGTAGAAGTTAGTAACAACTGAAATGCTTGATTAACACCATTAATTGTACAATAAGATTGGTAGATACTTACAATCTAAATAAGTGTATGTCACTAATAAAAAACTTGACTATTATATCAACAACAATCATTTGTAGAAAAATACATTTGGCCAAAAAAACAATTTTGTACAAAATTAACAATTTAAAAGCTAGGAAAATGGGAGCAATTTTTTAAATTTTTTTTAAAGGCACAATATTTGTTTTGTAGTACATGTGCAAGCTATTAAAAAGGTAGTAATCTCTAGATGAAAAAAATTTCATGATTTGTTTGTTTTTTCCAAACTAATGATTTTAGTATTGTAGGTAAGGTTAGGGTCCCACAGAGGGCTATTCCTTAAAAATAGAACATGGGGTTTCTTTTAATTTTTAGGAATATTTAAAGGTTAGTGATCCCATAGATTTTTGTAATTTGTTTTTACTTTAAATTTTTAGCTCCCAAGTATAAGGAAGGTATTGATCTCATGAATATCACTTCAAGAATTTAAATTTATTATGTCATTACTTTATTACTATCATAATTAAATCTTAAAAATAATTAATAAATTATTGACATGTGGCAAAAAATCTCCTAAGTTGGTGGGGCTAAATCCAACCCCACTCCATTTTCACCCTCTAAAATTGAGAGGTATAAAAAATTGGGGCTCCTATTTTGTAGGAAAATATTCCAATTAAACCTTTAGCCCCCCCTAAAAAATTATCATGGAGCCACCTGCTCCACAAAAATAGAGCTCAAGCCCCTCCCATGAAACCCTTGCCTAGGACAACCTATTGAATATTCCCAACACATTAAAATATTCTAATTCTCAAAAGATTCTTATAATATTCCATTCTTGTCCACAACAAAAACTTTCTAGGTAATGACACTTTTTTCTAACTATGATAAAAAATTTAGCGAATATTTGTTAGTGTGGAATCACCTTGGCCTCCTCCTAGCACTCTCCTTTCATACAAAATGTTCTTTTGCATTTGGCTATATATTTGTTGAATAATTTTTAATGTGACATCTCAATAGGGTTGATGGTAATGTAAGTTTGGAGTGGAGGCTGAGGTTTAGGTTTAACATGCTCAAGTAGATTAACAATATGGGTTTCTTCATAAACTTTCTCATTATAGTTAATACACTAGGAAGAGGAAGGTTGGCCACTAGTATTAGTGGAACAATATGGAAAATATTTAGTGCAGATTTGAAAATTTTGATTAGGAGGTGGAACTGATTTGTTTTCATTATTGATATCAATATCTACAAATATAACATTAGAATTAAAAAGGCCTTGAACCAAAATTTTTAATATAATAATTGGATTGATGATGAAATTGACATAAACCTTTGATATCGAAGTATTTGGCCTTAGGTTTGGATCAATAGTAAAAAAATAATAGTATATGACTAAATACTAGTGTAGGAGCACCTAGGATAAATGAGCCAAGTTTCCTTGACATTTATAGCTTGTAGTGGTCTTGTAAAGAATACATGAATAAGGGATATTTGATAAAGCCCCAAGTATGTTATTTGTGCTAGTAAATAGGTTTGTGTTGTGTTGGAATCTCAAGTTGTCATTATGATGACAAGATTGCCTGAAATGCCTAATAAGCCTCGTATGGTCAAATGGTGATTAGTGCACTTGGTCATTGAAAAAAATGATAAGTAATGTTAGAAATGGTATTTGGGTGGAAATATGTTCATTTATCCATATTTTTGGAGATGGAACCATCAAAGGCATAGTAGTCAAAAAATTGCACTTAGCAACTTTGCAACTTTGAAAAGTTGCTTTTCAATATTGTAGAAATTGACACCTAGGAGAAAGGGCACAATGAAATTAGTTGGAAAAATATGAAATCTTATGGATCACATGGTTGGGAGGTACTTAAGGCCATTTAAAGTTATTTTTGAGGGTTGGTAAATTTTTGGTATGGATTTTGAACTTGGAGCAAGAAAAATAATAATAGAAAAACATGTTACAGTCACATTTTACAGTCCAAATCTGAATTGCATAGATTGAATAGGAACTTTGTCTTATTCTAGACTGAAATATAATGGAATTTAATTACTTTCATATAATTTTTAGTTTTATTTGATAATTTTTGTCAAGTATATTGTTAAATTCTTTTGCGTTTGCCAAGTAGGTGTCCCACACATAGCTGTGCACAATATTTTTCCTCTAACTTGACTTTCCATGGATGGAACTTAATGGAAACCTAGAAACAAGTAGGGGAGTCCATGGGATTTTTATATATAATTTTTTTTCTTGTTTGGAGCAAGTTTACTATTTTTGTGAGGAGGCCCTAGGCGAGCTTGTCATGCCCAGCTAGGAAAATCAGTCATAGATAGTGGTGAAAAGATCATGGAGATGGATTGAACTAAACAATCCAAGTTGGTAATTTGAAAAAGAAGTGAATAAAGGTTTATCCACCAGATTTTGAGGATATATGATTTTTTTGAGTGGCATTAGAAGGAAAACTCAAATTGGCTATTTGAAACCCTTACAAACCCTTAAAAATAGGGGTTTCTTGGAACCACATTGTACTTTCACTTTGGAGATTTGAAACTATATGAATCTTAGAGTGTTTCCAAAAGGGTATTTGGATCATAAGTCACTTTGTGGCATTTTTAATTAAGTTTCAAAGTTATATCGAGAAAGGCCTATTAGGAGGCCTAATTGCACAAAAGGCTACTAGGCCTATTTCTAAGGAGTAAACAAAATGATGGAAAGCCCACTAATGCAAACCCCTTATTGATGTTGAAACCTATTTTATTATGACACAATAAGTCCTTATAAACCATTTTATCCATGGCAACCCTAGGTGATTAGATTAGCAAGTTGGTGCAATGAGAGCACAAGTGAGTTTTTAGGTTTGGTAAAGAGATTTGAGTTGTTTGGTGAGGATCAGGATTGAAGGGAATATTGAGAGGTTTTACCTTAGGATAGGGTAAAGAAGAAAGCCTCTAAGAGGTTGATAGAGGTCTAGGTGAGTAATAGTCAAGAAGTTAGGACAAAGAGTAGATCCTTCCCATCAAATTGGTATTAGAGCCCTGAAAAGTTTGGGGCAAGACATTACGTATGTCTAGTTTCGGAAGTGAATTAGTGGGAGAAGCTAACATGGTGAAAAATGATAAAATTATAGGTAAAAATCAAATTTATATGATAATAAATAAAATATCAACCTAGTCATACTTGAAAATCTAATCATGATTAGAGATATGACGTTAGGATTCAAAGAGATGTTAAGAGATTAGAGAGAGGTTTAGGGTTTAGAGAGATGGATGTTAGGAGTTAGGGAGAGGAACTATGGGTTAGAGAGAGAGAGAGAGAGAGAGAGAGAGAGAGAGAGAGAGAGAGAGAGAGAGAGAGAGAGAGAGAGAGAGAGAGAGAGAGAGAATTTTAGGCATTATGGGGTTAGAGAGAGGTTTAGGGTTTAGGGAGATGGGGTTTAGGAGTTAGTGAGAGGAGTTATGGGTTAGAGAGAGATAGGAGTTTAAGGTTGGGAGAGATGAGGCTATGTAAGTTAGGGAGAGAGAATTTTAGGGATTATGGGGTTAGAGAGAGAGAGAGAAGTTTAGGGATTATGGGATTAGAGAGAGAGAGAGAGAGAGAGAGAGAGAGAGAGAGAGAGAGAGAGAGAGAGAGATATGGGTTTAAGAGTTTGAGAGAGACAGAGGGTTAAAAGTTAAAGAGAGAGAGGAGGTTAGGGTTGGGAAAAATGAGGTTATGTAAGTTACAAAGAGATAAGTTTAGGGATTATGGGGTTAGAGAGAGAAGGTTATGTTTGTGTGTGTGTGTGTGTGTGTGTGTGTGTGTGTGTGTGTGTGTGTGTGTGAGAGAGAGAGAGAGAGAGTAGCATAGAGAGATAGGTTTAAGAATTAAAGAAAGAGGAGTTGTGTGTGTGTGTGTGTGTGTGTGTGTGTGTGAGAGAGAGAGAGAGAGAGAGAGAGAGAGAGAGAGAGAGAGAGAGAGAGAGAAGGTTGACAAATATGAGGTTATGAAAGTTAGAGAGATAAAGTGACAAAGTTAGGAATTAGAGAGAGATATAGATACAAGGTTAGGAGTTAGAGAGAGGTGAGGGTTTCAACATTTTAATTAGAGTTTCATTAGGTGAACATATTTGGATTTAAGGTTCAATATATGAGTTAGAGTCTAATTTCATTCAATGTGAGATTTTTAGTTAGAGTTTGATTCTAGGTTTAATTTTGTCATTTAATTTAATTACATTCAATGTTAAATTCCATTCAAAATAATTTATTATAGTTAGAATTTAATTGGGTTCACTGTTACAGGTTGGGTTTAATTTAGTTCAATCTAAGGGTTTTAGTTACCAATTTCATTTGCTTCAAAGATAGAGTTTTACTTATGCTAGATAAAGTTTTGTACCATTTTCTAATTTTTTTAATCAAATATTTCAAATAGTAGTTTCAAAACTTTTACCTAACATTTTCTAATATTTTCTAACAAAAACAAAGTAAAAATATCTAAATTTTGTAATATTCTCTCTAAATAATTTTCCATATTTAATAAATATTTTCTTAACTTTCTAAAATTTTCTAATATTTTCTGAATTTTTTGAATTTTCTAAATTTTCTAACATTTTCTTAATTTTCCAAGTTTTTAAATTTTTTTCTAAATTTTCTAAATTTTCTCTGAATAATGTTTTACAATTTATCTAACTTTTCTAATATTGTTTAAAGTTTCCTAAAATTCAAGTTTTCTTTTTCTAACTTATCTAATATTACAGTATTTAAAAAATAGATGACTAATATAAATAAAAAATATTTTAACTATTTAAAACGGTAACATATTACAAAAAAATTACAAACCAAATTCTTACCTAAGAAAGCATAAAATAAAACTTAAAACATGCTAAAATTTTGGGAAAATTGTTGACGTAAATGATCTAACTGAGTTACTCCTGTAGCCCCTCTCGCTTCACCATCTTAGCAAACTCATTTCATGCAAACGAGTCATGAATTATATTTTTCGCAGCTTATATAATTTTTGTGGTTTCAACGAAATGGTTTTGGCCAGATTCATTAAGGTCAGACTAGTTTCGGCTAGAACACCATATACATTTACATGCTATATGACATTTAATCAGCACCATGTAGATTCAACGAGACTTATTCTGACTGAAATGGATATGGCCAAATTTGGTCTTGCCAGATGTACAATGTTAGCTCAAAAGGTGTATGATATTCTTGGAATGACATATTTATGGATATCAAAATGTGTTCATTAACTTAGATCTTATCTTTCAATATAATCCAAAGTACGATTCAATGGTAAATATTAATCATATGATATTCATCATACTTGTATTCTTTTGGTATGTGCATAGGCATCAAATCCTTGATGCCTACCAAAAGAATATGTTATATCCTAGTAGGATATGAATTATGTAGTCTATCAAATAACAAGAAATCACATTATCATGGTCTCTATCATGACAAGCGCCATGATCTCCTACACTCTTGGACAACATGAACTTAATGAAGTTTGATCATGATATGTTCATTATCATGACTTCTGGTACTATGGGAGGAAAAATTAATGAAGTCTGTCATGACAAAAGGTCAAACTATTGATAAGATCATCACCTTACAATAACTACCTTCTAGATATATATATCAATGTAATATCATCACCTTTCATGACATAATCCACATATGTAAAATAGTAACCACCATGTGAACTAAGTCACAGTGTGGAACAAGCGATTTCACCTCAAATTCTCTCTCATAGAGAAGAATGCATTACAAGGAATTTCACTTTGATATTTTTCATTATAGAGAAGATACCACACTTCAAAATTCTCCCTCTGAACAATAATATTGGGATGTCAAGTCCTCTAGAACTACTCCCTTAGAGATCTCTTCACATAAGGATGTTTATTGAACTCCATCTCAATTTGATATAGATCTTATTTCTTTCTTGTGATAAGTTGTTATTTCCTCATGATGTACATAGGGGTAGGTCCACCAAAATGATGCAGTCACACACATGTATTTTTAGACTCCCTCTAAGTATCAATCTTTTGATTTCCTACATTTCCTTTAAAGAAGTGTCAAACACTCTCTTAATATCTAAGCATACTCATAATCTGACTCATCACAACTATTTTCTTCAAGAGCCTCACTTTATCCAACTTGATCATCAATTGACTAATGAATTCTAGATTAAAAAGACTTCTTTAGATCTACTGTTATACAATTTAGTCCACACAATATATGGTAGCTCATGTGTAAAAAATCAACCTTATTTTCCTACAAGAGCTATTAGAAATAGATAATATTGAGAGGGGGGAGGGGGGTGAATTAGTATTTTCTTGATCCTTTTGCCCACAACTGGATATTATTAATTACTTTGCCACATGCATAAGAAAGTAAACCAATAATGCTGAATAGTATAAACAACCATACATAAAGAGAGCTGACGACACCATATTTTGTTAACTAGGAAAACCCTGACCAAGGGAAAACCCCGGTGGGGATGAAACCCACAAGATAATTCACTATATAAAGAATCTGGTTAAGGATATTGACCTACTAGGAATCTATGAAGAATGTATAGAATCTTGAGTCCCTGTTAGGAGACTAGGCCTTGTTAGAAGCCTCAACCCTATTAGTAGTTGCTTCAACCTTGTTAGGAGTTGGTGTATCATATACAAATGTGTGTAAGAAGAGCCCACTGCCCTAACATGCAACTATATAATAAGTTATTCAAGAGAATGGATATAAATACAATACTAGATCACTTTTTGTACTTTGCAATTCCTTTGATTGTTAGTTTTTCATACAATCCTTCAGTAGACTCAAGACAATCTTTCCTCTAGTTCCCTCAATGTCATAAACAAGGAGTAATTGTGCATATATCAATTTGCATCATATCTTGCATTATTGAATATCACATAACATTACTTTGCATCACACATTAACTTCCCAAATGAAGTTCTTTACTTATATCAATCATATTAATAAATTCTTCCTTAGTCGGCTCACATATCATCCTTAGAGTCAGCTCATCAAGACTTAATAATTGAAATAATTCTTTAAGTCATACAACTCAATTTGCTGACTTGCTATGTTCTGCACTGTGAAGTATCTACATCAATATTTCCTTCATAACTTGAACTTACTGATCATACAAACATGAACACTAGTATGCATCATCAAAATGACTTCATGCATCTATTGTCAACTGCACAAGAGGATATTCTCAAGGAATATTCTGTTATCAATAAATCTCATCATGTTGTTGTAACATTGTCCAATACTTAGACAATTTTCTATTACAAACAATTATAACTATATTGCTAAAGATATGTTTCCATAAAAGACAACCACATATCTCATCTTTTTTTACTAATTGGTTATATTGCTAACAATCTCCCCCTTTGGCATTAATGGCAACATTTTGGGAAAATTGGCTAAGTTCCCCAAAAAAAATGCTATCATACCAATCAAAGTAAATAAACATACACAACACAACACAATATGTTTTATATTATATCAAAAAGATTACATCCCTTATAACTCTAATTACAACGCATTCTTGAAGCTTACTACTATACTTCAAAATACAACTATGCAACTTAAAATTACAATTTTCCTTAAATCTCCCCCTTTGACATCAATGAAAAAGGTCTCAATAAAGGAACCATCAAAACCTAGAGAAAAAATCACTGAGGTCTATCTTCAACTGTGCAAGGTGTTTCTTCCAACTATCTTCCAGTGCATCAGACACACTTATTAGTGCACATAGAGCATATGTGGCTAACTCTACTACATTCAAGTTTGTAGCCACACAATTTTCATATGAAGTCTTAGCTGCCAAGCATTCCTCCAACTGATTTTGTAACAATGTAATCTATGGGGATAAATGGTCTCTCAAAAGAGTAAATCTTTTTAGGGCTTTCTCCTTTTCTGCTTTTATATCCTAGATGCTATCATGAATTGCTTGCATTCTATGCTCAATCTTTTCTAACTTCTGATCCTATTTCAGAAAGTTATCAGTGAGCGTTTGAAGCTCAGCTATCTTCTCTTTGATCTGCTCATCAAAACTGTGAAGGTGAAGGTATGCCAAGTTGCAATTAGCATATATATGTTTCCCTTCTTCCATACTCTACCTCAATACCTTAATGTATACATTTAATGTTTCTATATCATTTCTTATATTTGTACACATATTATTGTGAAGGTGAAAGTATGCCAAGTTGCATTTAGCATATACCTGTTTCCCTTCTTCCATACTCTACCTCAATACCTTAATGCATACATTTAATGTTTCGATATCATTTCTTATATTTTTACATATATTACTAAGAAGATTAGCATCATGTTCAATCTATTCTTTCATTGTAGCAATATTGGTAAGCATTATAAACTCATTGTCAAAAGTTTTGCACACAATTGTTGCTTATTGTTGAATGTCTACAAATGTATCCATAGAGCTTACTGTCTTCTCTAACCTATCTAAAACTGAAGTTAAAGTCTTCTCCATGGACTTAACTGATTTCTTCTTTTCAAGGAATTTACTCAAAAAAGATATAAGGTTGTGTACTTCATCTTCTTCATCTGACTATACTACTATTGTAGTGACCACTGCTGCTTGTGTAGATGGTGTAGATGGTTTTACTATTACTGTAGCTATAGGCGCACTTGTAGTAGTTTCCTTAGTGCTAGTTGTCATAGATACAAATTTCTTCTTAGAAGATACACTTCTATCTTTTGCTCCTATTTTTTCTCCTTTTTAGAAGAGCTATTGTAATCAACAATATTGCCAACAATGCCAGAGCCAAAATCTTTGAATGGGTCTTCAATTCTATCTACTGTTACATTGGTGTTGTCTACTTGCATAGATTCACTGTTAATGGTAATGTGTGGTGAATCACTTGGAATTGAAGCTTCAATTGGTTTCTCAGAACTATGAGAAGGACTCACTACTACCACAGTAGGACTTGTCTCCTTTGACTGCGCACTCTTCTCAGTCCCCTTGGGCATAGTAGACATGTATGTAACTATTGCATTTTGAGTTTCCATATTTACTTCTTCATAATTTCCTCCCATAAGAAAAATGGATCTCTTCTTATTCCTAAACAATGGTGCTATACCTTTCATAATTTCCTTTAGCTCTTCCTCATTATTTACTATACATAGCTTTTTCACCATATTCATCCTTATTTTTTTATCTTCCTTAATTACTCTACTTTTTCTATTTCTAAGTCTATTATACAAATCTTCAAGTATTTGACCTTTTATGCTATCAAACCTTGTACCTTTCAGAATCATGTTTCTAACTATAGCATTTTCTAGCTATCTCTTATCCATATTATTGTACTATAAGTCATAATACTTATTTAATTACACAAAGTTGTTGTCATTCATAATTTGCATATTAAGATTTTCTACCTTTGGCTTCCATTCTTTTCTTCCTGCTGAAGTCTTTGCTTCCTGATCTATAGGCTCTGTTGGTCTATCACCAATCTCTTCTCTAGATTCTAAGGAACTGATCTGCAAGGTTCTTCTCCTCTTACTTGGTCCACTTACTTTTTGCTTAACTCTCTTCTTAGGATGGGGTTTTGTTTTCTGAAACCTTTTAGACTTTCTTGGTGCTAATGCTTCCTCTATTTTCTTTAGGTTTCTCAAGGATTACTACTACACAACTACTACATATGGCACTATAGGTGCTTGCACACTTATCTATGCAATTGTGACCTCTTCAGTAGGTATGGCCATTGCAATAGGTGTAGGAGTTAATAGTTCAGTTTGACCACTAGCCTTAATTTCCAAGGCTATCCCTTTCACCTCTTCAAATTCCTTTCTTGGCATCCTTAATTCTATTAAGATAGAATCAATTACTCTGTCTACTTTTTTCTTGATGTCTTTGTCCATTAGATTTTTTTGGACCTCTTTCATCTTTTTAGTATATGTACCCAATCTAGGGCATCTAGAATCTACTTTAGAGTGTACAATTATCTACGTATAGCCTTCAATTAATTTAGCGCTCATTTCATAACCCATAGGTTCAATGAACTTTACTCGAGGGACTACTACCTCCATGCACGTGAAATCTATTTCTACCATGAAACACAATTAATCCTTATATTTCTCTATCAGCATAGGTGGTATCCTATACCTCTGTTTCATTTTAGCTTGGAATGATTTTATCATTCTATCAGTGTTGTTGTCCCTAAATATTTCTCGTTTGGAACTATAAACTCTAGTGATAGTTTGCATTGCACACTCAATTCCATCCCAATTTTAAATACCAGGAAACTTCTTTGCTACATAGAAAAATATGTGAGTCAATAGGAATTCAAACCTAAATATTGCACTCTTAGACTCCTTGATCTTTGATATGTTATCCAATAAATAAGTTTGGATAATAGCACATAGATTGGCCTTTTCTCCTTTTACTACCATCACATGAGCTATGTGAAGAAATTTAGTTGGGACTGTGATGTAGGAGCATCTAGTGGTCTAAGGGTACTCTTGTATCACCTAAAAATAAGCTTACAGTTAGTTTATGTTTAATGTATTTTCATTTCTGGATACCCATTTGGGTCAAATAAAGGTTCCAACTCTCATCATTCCACTATTGGTTTTCTGGGTTAGAGTTTTTGAGCACCTTGGGATACATGCCAATGTAGAAAATGTGTTATTTTGTAATTGAGCCATAATTATGATGAGTTAGAGAGTGTAAGTTAGAGGGATGATTATACCTATAATTTAAAGCACTCCAGAAAAAGAATCTGGTCAAAAGGCTTTAGGGTGAGAAAGTTATCACATTTTTAAGTTTCCTAGAGTCCTAAGAGCGCTTTAAAGTCAAATTTGAGACACTAAATGACCTCTTATGGGTCCAAAAAATGGAGGACAAGAAAAGATAGTCCATATGGCTATAGAGCACTTGGAGAGCTTTCTAGAAATGTAAACAGTTTGTCAATCAAAGTCTCAGATCAAATGTTATGCCTCTCGAATGTTGGACTATCATTTCTAGATTCTTCTAATTTTTTGCTGACTTCTAATGTGATTTCTAGAACCTTCTATTTTGGTAGTGGATGAAAAATGTCATATTCTAGAATGAATTCCTAACCCAAAACCTAATTGGGGTTTATTTAAGAACATTTCTGGCATTGTAAAGGCAGTTCTTGGTGGAGTTTGGGAGAAGGTACTGGAGGAAGATTTTCTCCAGATCTAGACAACATTGTAAGCCCATAGGGCATGTCTTAGAGTCTATTTTTAGTGTGTTGAATGTAATAGAAGATCACTTCTAATAATAGTATTTCCCTTTTCCTATTGTGTTCATTTTGGTCTTGAGTTGTGCCCTCATCAAGTGGTATTAGAGCAGGTTTTCTTGAGTGTGTAGATAGAGTGTCGACTGTGAGGCAGTTTGCACCAAGATTGTGTGGTTCTGAGTTTGATATAGTGAGAAGATTCCTCCATGAAGGGAGCATGGAGAAAGGGCTGAAGTTGTTACTCCTGAGGTTAGAGCCCTCTAGAGGCAAGTTCAGGCATTGCAGGAAGAGATCCCTGTAGGAATGAATGTTGTTGTAGGAGATGAAAGTGAGGGAAAAAATGAAGAAGAAGGAAGTATTGGATAGGAAGGGGAAGGATATGGGGAAGTCCTAAACTAGGTAGAGGAAATTCTTTTTAGGGCCATTGTTAAGCTTGGAAAAAGACCTAAAATTGACATTAGCATGTTTCCAGGAAATCTAAACCTAGATTAGTTGATCGACTAGATCAATGAACTAGAGGAATATTTTGAGTATGAGGATATCAGAGACCTTGATAGGGTTAAATTTGCAAAGGCCAAAATGAAAGGCCATGCCAAAATCTGGTGGTAAGATATTGAGCTAGAAAGAAATAGAAGAGGAAAGAAGAAAATCACAAGATGGGATCGCATGGTGGACAAACTAAAGAAGCAATTCATTCTTGTTCATTACGAGCTTGATTTGTTTAAGAAAATGCATGGGTTAAAACAAGTAGGAAAATTTTTCCTAGAATATACAGAGGAATTTTACTGAGTCCTTATTAGGGAAGGGCATGCAAAAGAAAACAAAGAAAAGGTAGCTCATTACCTTGGTGGGTTAAGACCTAGCATTCAGGAGGAGTTAAGTCTGATTAGAATGAGTAGCATTGAAGAGGCATACTAGTTTGCCCTAGAAGTTGAGGAGAAGATAAAAAAAAAGTTTGATGGAAGGAAAAGAGGGAATGGTCATGGAGAAAGGGGTGGCGATAGGTCATTTGGAGGCCAAAATGAGAACTAAAAGAAAAATGAAGATGTGGGTACTAGCCGAAACTAAAGGAACAAGGGTTTCAACTGCTCTTATGATAAAAAATGTGGATATCAATGGACAAGGTTTAGGAAGAGGAGGCTTCCGTGGTACCTATTTTCATTGCAATGAAGAAGGTCATCATGCCTTTGAATGCTCTCAATGCCAAGAAAGGACAGATAGGAGAGTTGATGGTCAAGCAAGGGTTGCTCATGTGGATGATGATGCATAGTCATCACATTTAGAGGATGTAGAAAGAGAAGAGATTCTAGTCAATGAAAGGGTATTACTAAGTGGTGAGACTAAGCTTGGACAAAGGAAGAGTTTGTTTCATACCAGGTGCAAGTGCGAGGGTAAATGTTGTGATGTGATTGTTGATGGTGGAAGCACTAAAAACTTGGTGTCAAAGGAGATGGTCTCAAAGCTAAAGCTCAAGAGGGAAGAAACACCCCCAACCCTATCAAATTTCTTGGATTAAGGATGATCATAAGGTCTTGGTTAGTGAACAATGTTTAGTAAAGTTCAAGATAGAGAGTTACCATGGTGATGTTCTCTATGACATCATTCTGATGGATTTCTGCCATTTATTTTTGGGAAGGCCATGGCAATTTGATAGGCATGTTGTACATGATGCTCATGCAAATACATACTCTCTAAACAAGGATGGAGTTTTCCTCAAACTAAAGCCCTTGACAAAGGAAGGTGAAAAGGTATTTAGTAGTTCTAGGGAATGTCTTGTTGATGGAAGAAAAATTCTAGAAGGCATGAAACATCAGTGTATGTGTTATGCTTTGATTCGTAGAAAAGATAAGGAAGGTAGTAGTGAAATTCCACTTGTAGTTTCAGGTCTATTAAGTGAGTATGGAGATGTCATCTCTGATAATGTTCTAGAAGGGTTGCCACCAAGAAGGAAAATCAATCATCAAATAGATTTAATCCTTGGAGCTAGTTTTCCTAACAAGGCTACTCATAGGATGAATCCTATTAAGATTGAGGAGCTAAACAAACAAGTTGAGGAGCTATTGAGGAAGGGTTTGATTTAGGAGAGCCTAAGTCCATGTGCAATACATGTAGTGCTAGCACCAAAGAAGGATGAAGAGTGGAGAATTTGTATAGACTCTCTATCTATAAATAGAATAACCATCAAGTATCTATTCCCTTTACAAAGAATGGATGATCTTATGGACTATTTGAGTGGAGCTCAGTACTTCACAAAGATAGATCTCAAGAGTAGCTGTCACCAGATATGGATACAAGAGGGAGATGAGTGGAAGAATACATTCAAGACCAAGGAGGGTCTTTATCAGTGGTTAGTCATGCCTTTTCAACTTACCAATGTGCCAAGCACCTTCATGGGGCTTATGAAAGAGGTACTAAAGAAATTCTTGCAAAATTTTGTTATTGTCTATCTGGATGATATTTTAATTTTCAATTAATCTTTGGCTGAACATTTTTTGCACATTCGTACTATCCTTGAAAGGTTGAGGGAAGAAAAATTGTTGATTAATTTGAAGAAGTGTAGCTTTGTAAAAAAGGACTTAGTCTATTTGGGGTTTGTTGTATCAACCAAGGGTCTCAAAATGGACCAAGAGAAGGTAAATATCATCTTGGAATTGCCTACTCCAAGATCTGCTACTAAGGTGAGGTCATTCCATGGTCTTGCTAGCTTTTATAAGAAGTTCATCAGGAAATTCAGCAGCATATGTGCACCCCTAATTAAAATAATGAGGGGAGATAGAAAAGAGTTCAAGTGGACTACAGGAGCTGCAAGGAGTTTTGAATTTTTGAAGAGAAAGGTGATAGAGCAACCTATGTTGGCACATCCTAATTTTAGTAAAGTTTTCTAGGTGGATAGTGATGCTAGTGGTAGTGCTATTGGGGTTTTATTGAGCCAAGAAGGTAAGCCTATTGCCTATTTTAGTGAAAAATTGAATGATGCAAAGAAGAATTATGTTTATGATCAGGAGTTCGATGCAATAGTTCAGGCCTTAAAGAAATGGAGGCATTATTTGTTGCCAAAATAATTTGTCTTGTATATTGATCACTAGGCATTGCAATACCTAAATAGCCAAGGTAAATTGAATCAGAGACATTTGAAATTGGTAGAGTTCATGCAAAGTTATACATTTGTGTCGAAACATAGAAGTGGAAGGTCTAATAGGGTTGTAGATGCATTAAGTAGGAGACAGTTGTTACTGACAGTAATGTAGGTTGAAGTGGTTGGGTTTGATGAACTCAAGAATCTATACCCTGAGGATTCTAATTTTGTAGAAGCATGGAAGGCTTATAAAGAACGTGTTACCCTAGATAGGACTAGGTGGCTAGATTACTTGATTCAAGATGGTATGTTGTTCAAGGGTAGTAAATTGTGTATTCCAAGAAGTTCTATGAGGGAGAACTTGATCAAGGAGAAATATAGTGGAGGGATGGTAGGACACTTTGGTCAAGATAAGACCATTGCCATTATTAGAGAACATTATTTTTGACCACAATTGTCACAAGATGTGAAAAAGTTTGTGCAAAATTGTCAAGTATGTCAAACAGCCAAAGGATTTAGTCACAATACTAGACTCTATCAACCATTTCTAGTTCCATCAAAACCTTGGGAGGACATAAATATGGATTTTGTTCTTGGATTGCCAAGGATACAAAGGGGCAATGACTTAGTGTTTTTGGTGGTTGATAGGTTCTCCAAGATGGCACATTTCATTCCATGCCACAAGACTCATGATGCAATACATATTGCACATTTGTTTTTCAGCGAGGTGGTTAGGCTACATGGTCTCCCAAAGGGTATTGTTTTTGACAAAGATACTAAATTTGTGGGGTATTTCTGAAGGACTTTGTGAAAAAATTTGAGGAAAAAATTAAAGTTTAGTTCTACACATCATTCATAGACTGATGGACAAACAAAAATAGTAAATAGAAGTCTGGGAAATTTTTTGAGGTGATTAGTAGGAGATAAACCCAAGGGATGGGATTTGATTCTACCACAAGCAAAATTTGCTTACAATAATTCTATAAATAGGAGTACTAGTAGATCACCATTCCAAATTTTGTATGGGAGTAGTCCAAGGATTACAACAGAGCTGAGGAAGATGGAGCAAGGGGAGAGGACAAGTGCTAAGGCAGAAGAATTTGTTGAACATGTCAAGAACCTACATGAGGAGGTACCTACACATATTACCAAGATAAACCAATAGTATAAGGCTAGGGTAGATCAAAATAGGAGACATAAGGAGTTCCAAGTAGGGGATCTAGTTATGGTATACTTAAGAAAGGAATGATTTCCAGTGGGTACCTACAACAAGCTAAAGATGAAGAAATTTGGCCGCTACAAAATTTTGAAGAAACATGACTCAGGAAATGCATATGAGGTGGAGTTTCCAAATGGGATTCACATTTCTCCTATTTTCAATATTGTAAATTTAACAAAATATCATGATGATGGTGCAGATGAGGGGTTGATGTTGGAGCCATGTCCAATTCCTACTTTTGCAAAGGAAGAGATTGAAGAAATTCTAGATAGTCATGTCGGTCAGAGTACTAGAAACAGATAGTGTGAAGAATACTTGGTGAAGTGGAAAGGATGAAAAATAGAAGACTCAACTTGGATATTTGCAGTGAAAGTTTCCCATTTGGGTTTTCCTCTACTAGCTATAAAGTGATAGGGTCACTTTTCAATCTACCCTGGATGTTTGATGTAGGAGCATCTAATGGTGTAAGGGCAATCCTGTATCACCCAAAAATATGCTTAGAATTAGTTTCTTTTTAATGTATTTTCATTTTTGGATACCCATTTGGGTCAAATAAAGGTTCCAACTCTCATTGTTCCACTATTGGTTTTCTAGGTTAGATTTTTTTAGAACTTTGGGATATGTGCCAATGTAGAAAATGAGTTATTTTGTAATTGATCCATAATTATGATGAATTAGAGGGTGTAAGTTGGAGGGATGAATATAATTATAATTTAAAGTACTCTAGAAAAAGAATCAGGTCAAAAGGCTTTATGGTTAGAAAGTTATTGCAGTTTTAAGTTGCTTGTAAACCTTCTAAGAGCACCTCGAATTCATATTTTTGACACTAAATGACCTTGTATGGGTTCAAAAAATGGGGGAAAAGAGAAGATAGTCCATAGGGCTATAGAACACTTGGAGAGTTTTCCAAAAATGTAAACAGTTCGTCAATCAAAGTCTCGAATCAAAAGTTATTCCTCCCAGAAGTTAGACTACCATTTCTAGATTCTTTTAATTTATGCCAACTTCTAACGTGATTTCTAGAACCTTCTATTTGGGTGGTGGATGCCAAATGGCATATTCTAGAATGTATTCCTAATCCTAAACCTAATTGGAGTTTATTTAAGCACATTTTTGGCATTATAAAGGCAGTTCTTGGTGGAGTTTGGGAGAAGGTACCTGAGGAAGATTTTGTCTAGATCCAAAAAAATTTGTAAGCCCATAGGGCATGTCTTAGATTATATTTTTAGTGTACTAGATGTAATAGTAGATCACTTTTGATAATAATATTTCCCTTTTCCTGTTGTGTTTATTTTGGTCTTGAGTTGTGCCCTCATCAAACTAAATCTATCCCAGATCCATGGTTGAACTTGTAACCCAAAATTTTACTAAGAAGTCTTACTCCATCATCTTGAATGGTGTTAATCTTCATGTTTCTACCATCAAATCTTGTGTTGAGATTTGTTTCAACAATTCTGCATACATTCTTTATATTCATGGGATTGCATCCTTCATTGCTCAAACCTGTGACCTTGTGAATTAGGTCATTATCAATGCATATAAGTGAATCTCCCAACCATAGAAGGTCATCATGAACTCTACTCAAACTAATTCTTGTCCATTCATGGTTATCAAAGTCCACATAAAACATGTGCTTAACAAGGTTAAGTTGTTTTAGGTATGCATATTTTGGTTTCAATGACAAATCATTGTTGCACATTCTCTCCAATTCCTTATGGATCACAATATCTCCTATACTTTCTATTTTACAATGAATATAACTACTTATGTCCTCGACATGAAGAACATTTTTTGGTACTTACAAAAATTACTCCAATGGGGTCATCAAGTAGAGAAATAAATGGGTGTTTCTTGAAGTTATATCTAGGTCTATCACTAATATCAAACACTTCTTTTGTTGCCATTACTAAAAATATGCTCAACAAATTCAAAAAATACCTCAATTTTGCATTTTAGGGTTTTCAATGATCATGCATACCTCCAAGTTTCTTTAGCACAATCAAATCACTCTTCAATATTGCACTTAAGATTTCACACAAGCGAATGATGCTTATAAATCAATTTACGTCCTTTAAATCTTTTACAATCTATACTTCACATTAAATGTGTATCTTCCACCAGTTTAAAATATTGTCTCTATATAAAAAAGAGGTTTTTTTTCTACATAACCTTATACTGATCATATCAACCAATGCACACTTTATTTTAGACTCCTCTTAGTGTCTAGTATATACTACTAATTGCACAACTTGTGGTATTCTCTCTAACATCATTTTTCATTAACTAATGCACTATTTTATTGAGAATGCTTAATTCAGGTAGGATGAGTCACTGGCAATAAGTGACTTTACTATCTTATTAGGTACATTAGGGTGTACTTCTTACAAAACTGTATGAGAGCTTCTAGGTTCTTTTGCCTTAACAAATGTTTCCTTGAATTCGTTTGTCTACTCCTTCATTTCTTCCTTTAGACTGCCATCATTTCTTTTGTTGTTTCTTCTATAATTTTGATTCCTATTTAGGTTTCTTATATCCATTTTGTAGAACTTTTCTGTGTATCCAAAGTTATTACATAACTAACATACATGTACATTCCTTCTTTGTTCATTATGATATTTGTTAGGTACTCTACAATTCCTTGCAATGTGTCCAAGATAGTTACATTTGTAACAAATAATTTGTCTTCTTTCTCCACTTTCATTGCTATGAGATCTTCTTCTGTTACCTACATTGTTAGTGTTCCTAAACATTCTACTATTTGTATTATCATTATCAAATTTAGGTTTCTTACAATCTACTACATAACGTCCATATCCATGACAATTATGACAATAAAAGTTTGAAATAGGTTTAAAAGACTTACCTTTGCAATCATCTCCAATATGTTCAAGTTCATCACATGTAAAGCTTTCAATATGAGATTCCTTTTTTCTCTACTTTTCCCAACTTGATCAAATTCTTTAGATTTCTTAGAGTAAACAACATTCTCTTTGATTTTGGATGTATCATCAGATTTTCTCATATGTAAATCTTTCTTGACTTCATGAGGATCTAGTTCTTTTCTCTCAATAGATTTCTTTGTGGATTGTCCAAGAAAGAATCCAAGTCCAGTCTTATCATAACTAGGTCTTTGTATTAACATTTGTTCATCAATTTTTTAACTACTGGTATACAACCTTTCAAGTTGTCATTTAGTTTGTACCAGTTCACCTTTCACAATAGCATTCTATTTTTCTAATTCCTCATGTTCCAACTTGATAGATTGTAATTCAAATGTTACCTTGCTTAATTAGGATCTTAGATCTACATTTTTAGCTTTTATTTCAAAATCATTCTTTCCTCCATTTTTCTTATGAATTAGCTTAAGTTCTACTATTTTTAATTCATGTTTCAAGATCTCATTTTCATTCTTTAGATCTTCAATATCATCATCACTAGTCTACTCACTAGGTCCTTTTTGCTTCAACTTATCTATCTTGTCCTTTAGTTTACCAATATAAGCTTTTGCATCTTCATATCTATCCTTTAGACCATCTCTTTCATCAGTAAGGAGATAAAATTGCTCAAGAGCTTCTTCAACTGTTCCATATCCATGGGGATTTTATTCAAGCTATTAAGCCTCTTTTGAATAACTAAGCTCTAATATCAATTATTAGAAATAGATAATACTGAGGGGGGGGGGAGGGACGGGTGGGGTGCGCACAGGGGGGCGCAAGGTGGGAGTCTATATCTTCAATCCTTTTTCCCACAACTGGATATTATTAACTACTTTTCCACATGCATAAGAAAGTAAACCAACAATTTTGAACAATATAAACAATCATACATAAAGAGAACTCATAACACCATATTTTGTTAACTAGGGAAATCCTAGCCAAGGGAAAACCTTAGTGGGGATGAAACCCACAAGATCATGATTCACTATATAAAGAATTTGGTTAAGGATATTGACCCTATTAGGAGTCTACAAAGAATTTATAGTGTCTCAAGTCCCTGTTAGGAGTTGCTTCAACCCTATTAGGAGTTGGTGGATCATATACAAATGTGTGCAAGATGAGCCCACTGCCCTAACATGCAACTATACAATAAGTTCTTCAAAAGAATAGAATAGATATACATACAATACTGGATCACTTGTACTTTTCAATTCCTCTAATTTTTAGTTCTTCATACAAGCCTATAGTAGACTAAAGACAATCTTTCCTCTCATTCATTCAATGTCATAAACAAGGAGTAATTGTGCATATATCAATTTGCATCATATCTCCCATTATCATATAACATAACATTACTTTACATCACACATTAACTTCCCAAATGAATTTCTTTACTTATATTAATCATATTAATAAATTTTTCCTTAGTTAGCTTGCATATCATCCTTAGAGTTGGCTCATCAAGACTTAATAATTGAAACAATTCTTTAAGTTGTACAACTCAATCTGCTAACTTGCTCTATTCTACACTGTGAAGTAAATGCCTCGATATTTCCTTCATAACTTGAACTTGGTTTCTTATACAGACATGTGCACTAGTATGCATCATTAAAATTAAGTCATGCATCTATGGTCAATTGTGGAAGGGGATATTCTCAAGGAATATTTTGGTATCAATAGATCTCATTGTGTTGCTGTAACATTGTCCAATACTTGAAAAAAAATTCATTACAAACAATCTTTAGTAATTCGACATTGAAGACTAGATGAACACCGAAAAATGATACTAATTTGAGTTCAAATACATTTTGACCAACTTTCTTGATGATCTTATATGGACCATAGTGAAGAGGACAAAGCTTCCTATGAGGGCCTTGCCATAAATGACAACCAAATATCTTATCTAATTTGATTGATTGCTCATATTGCCAACAAGGACATCCTCAGACATAAAAGGAAAGATCAAGGCAAATAACTCTTATAGTATGCATAGAATTTCAATTGAGAGAGAGACTACAATGAGTAGATAAATTTAAAACTCAAGGATAAGAAACACTTATTTGTGCATCAAGGTCCATTAATATATAAATTTCCTTCTAAGATTATGTGAGAATTGAACATCTCCCTTCTAAAGATGTTTCAAGTGAGAATGTAACATTGAATATTGTTTGCATACTACAATATTTTTTCCACATTTGTAGTCTAGCTCTGATACCATATTGAGTTATTAAAGATCATTTTTGCTAGTGTAATAATGTCATTGTCATTTTATTGCTATATTCCAAATGTATATTTGGAAGACTTATCTATATGAGAAGAGGAGACATGTCTCTATGGTTAATCATCATTAGATATTAATACTAATATAAATAGCTATATATACATATATTATATATTATATATAATATAGAATATATAATATGTAATATATTATATATTGTAATATATATATATTTGTCTACATAATGATTTACCATCAACAATGTATATCATGATTGAATCAATCTGATTGAAGCTACACACTTAAAAAAATATGGAAAAGATATTTCTTGTTGGAATTAACAATGGGAAAGTATACTTTGAGGGAAGGTGGGGTGGGGTGAATAAGCACTTCAAAACTTTAACCATAAAAACATTCAACACACATCCATCTCTCACTTTGAATGTAAATTGAAATAGCTAGCTACACATGTTCATCCATTGCATGAACTAAATAACACATAACACAATCAATTTGTTACCCAAAAACCTTCCAAAGAGAAGGTAAAACTAGAGTAGAGATGAAACCCAAAAATCTTCACTACTATAGTTGTAAAGTATATCTGATGAAGATTACAATTGTTTGATCATAAACTATGATCTACCTATGAAATGTCTTTCCTATTAAAGTTTTACAAATACTGTTAAAGCTTATCCTATTAAAGGATCTCAACACCTTGCTAAAAGTGTGCCTTGTCAGAGGACTTAAACTTACAATAAAGTAAGAACCCTATTAAAGGATTTACAAAAGCCTGCTAGGACTACTCAGTTAAGAGATTTTTATTGATTCACTTGTTAAAATGTTTCATCCTTGATCCTTCAGTTAGCACCTCTCTACTAGATATCAGATCTCCTCTTTCCTAATGTGTACTTGATCCCCCTGATCAGATGTATCTCTTCTATCCTTTAACTACTCTGCTCTATTCTCGTTAACTGATTCTAAAATTCAATGGCTTCTTCATCGTCCTCCCTTGCTATAAATATGGTCCCAAAACCAATGTTCAAATTTCAAGGTGTTCCAGCAAAGTCACACTTCTAAGATGATTATTCAAAGATCTAGGACACTGAACTTGGTCATACAAACTAGAATGCATTTCTTGTATTGTGCAACAAGCATACAAAAAGCTCCCCATTGATATCCTCTCTTATCTGATTGGGACTAGTCAACGTTGAACCAAATCCAGTATCAATACAATCCTTGGAGTTGATCATGACACTAGCAAAAAACTATGTTTTTGAAGAAAGATTCGTAAAGAGTATAATTGGAGAGATCATATTAGATCTCTAGCCTAAGAACATAGAGAAGGTGTTCAATCTTCTGAGGGAAGATTAGTTTATCTGATTAACCTATCACCAAGCAGAAAGATGGTATAGAGAACATATAGAGGAAGCATCTAAAATTATCCTGTCCTCATACCTTATTAAGAAGACTCCTCTAGGGCATAAAGCAAGTGAAGTGGAGATGACAAGAGGTTACATGAAAGAAGATATTGGAAATTCTATAATACTTTTGAGTAGAGTCATGGGGTTTCTAGCATTAGGACACCTGAATATATGGATGGTGCATTTTATTGAGACTATCAAGACAACAAATATGCCAATTGATTAGGCTCCTATTCTTAGTGAGAACTTGGATGAATAGTTGGTGATGGTTAAGAACAACCATAAGTTCTACATGACATCCTATTTGGTGTACCTATTAGCTGCAAGAGAAATAGATTATTTGGGACTCTTTAAAAAGGGTAGTATGCAAGATGCAAATGCATGGCCATATATGCTATATCCCCAATTGTTGAAGAAGAAGCTTCCAAAGCATAGCAAGGAATATAGGATAATGAATGATGCTTTTATATTCACAATTATCCAGTTTATTGGAGGGGATTATGTGAAGAGGATGTTAGAGGAGGCAATAGAAAAGATTTTAAAAGTCAAAGCCTACTACATCCAATATTGAACATTCACTTATTTGAGGGTAGCGGGTACCACTATCAATCCCAAGAAGCTCCTTGGATATCCAAGTGATAGACTTATATTGCTAGAGACTGCTCAACAACTCTTGTCTACATATGATAGAGTAAGGAAGAAACACAAAATAACCTGGGTGTGGCCCATTACTATAAGACCATTTAGTGTGCTTTAGAGATAGGATATTCCATCTTTTGAGCCTGAGTGGGATCAGTATCCCTTGGAAGAATATAACTCACCTTGTCCTTATTTTGATAACATTAAAAGAGTGCAGTACTTAGTAGGCAAGAGATTTCAACATGAAGATGCAATTGAGGACCACTGGATGAATGTAGTAGATGACTACAATATCCATATAAGGGATTATTATAAGATGACTCTCTATCCAGTGAGAAGTGCCTTGAAGATAAATGTTCCTTTGTAGTTATGTAACAAGATACTGAGGATGTCCTTGATCCATTGTTCAATAGAGACAAGATTGGTGATCGACCCATTATGAATGTTGAGATTGATAATGAAGAAAACATAGATATTAATCACAGGGTCAGGCATGCCATCAAACTGACCAAGGATTGGATCAAAAGACCTTTCAAATTGGATCCAATTCCTCAAGCAGTAGTCTCCCACACTACAACCTACCAAGCAACAAGTCAAGGAGCTAAGGTAACAATGCCCACTTTTACTGCTTAGTCCCTAGCGAGGCTAGAAATAATGCACCAACTTGATAGAGAAGTTGGATATTATAAGGCTTATAAAGGTAAAGGCAAGAGGAAAAAGAACTTCTCCCTAACAAGTCAAGCTAGAAGAGGAACCAACTCAAGCACCACCATAGCTTGGGGCAGAAAATGTACAAGGGTCATAGAATGTTGAAGCTACATAGACCGAGGACAATCCTAAAGTGCCACCAACTAAACAAGGGCAAGGAGGAGTTGAAACAAAAGTACAAGAAGTGTCTCCACATCAACAAAGAGGCACAAGCCTCCCCATCCACTCCTAAGAGAAAAAAGATCAAGACTTTGGTCAAGAGGTGACAAAAAGTGATTAGGAGACTTATTCCTTTCCCATCAATCCTAGGAGTTATCTCAGAAGGAGAGGAAAAAGAGGATGATGATGATGAAGAAGATAACCTTCCTTTGAATCAAAGGACTCCTTTTTTCAGAGCCACAGAGTTGGAATGGAGAAAAAGATCCATAATTATACCACCATCCATTCTTGAGCAACCTATTTATTCTACCACTTCAAAAGATGAACTGCAACAATGGATTGATGAGCAGGAGGGTGAGGGCAATGATGTCTTTCATATATCAAATTTTTATTTTATGTTGATTGGCATAGAATTGGTGGGAGACAAAATAATGGATAGTCCAACTAATCAACCTCAACAAGAGGATTGGATTCAGTTGCTATTGCAGCCACAAGGACCAAAGAAGTAGCTCCACCATTGCTAGTTCAAGTTACATTTTGTGGATAAAGGTTTGGCTACTCCTCTTCTTTCAAGCAATGAAGGAGAATAGGTTCAAGTAGAATAGGAGGAAGGGCCACAACAAATATCCATCGATGAAGTGTCAGAGGAAGGGAAAATATGTGAGTAACCTCAACAGACTTCCCAAGACATAGAGTTGAGAATAGTGGACTCCACATATACAAAGACTCTCGGTATGGATCTCTCACAAAAGAAGAAGACTCTAGAGAGGAGTGATAAGGGGAAAAGCATAGCATAGCAAACTCCATCATCAAAAGGAAAATCTTTGATGGAGCATATTCCAAGATGGTTGAGAAAAGAGGTAATTACAAACAAAAGGAAGCGATATGATACTGAGGAGGAAGGAATAAGAGGATCATTTAATGTTCTTAGAAAATAGAAGGGACTGCCAAAAGATGTAGGGGAATTGGCCTCCATCATGAGTGATCAGAATTAGGATTTATTTGCTCATGTTGCTATTCCTCCTCTGCATGTAGATGTTGAAGAATTGAATCCAAAAGATTATTAGATTAGGGAAGTTGTGCTTGGGAAACCCACATTGGACACTACCAAGTTGATGGTGACACCTAGGATCAAAGAAGTGTTTAGGCACTTAGAATAGGATGATACAAAATTGATAACCCTTTGGAAATATGATGTAGCCCAAACCCTTTTCAAAATAATACTCAAAAAATAATAACACAACATAGGTGTTTAAAACACCAGATTCTTCATTCAACTTCTCCAACTCTATTCTACCTTACAATGAAAGAAAATGCCTACTTATTACAATTCTGAAAATTACCATATTTGAATTTTTTTATAGAAAAAATATAATTTTCCATTTTTGGTAATTTCCAAAATCCATCCTATGAATCCCAATTTTTTTCCAAGAAAAGCCCCCAACTAAGGCAAGATGAATTGCCAACTAATCTACGAAATCAAGAGTATGATTTTGGATTTCTAAAAAACTAGAAAAAAAAGCATGAGAACTCAATTTTGAAGGTCAAGATGAAATTTTAGGCTTCCAAACAAATGTCAAAATGGCCACCTATCAAACAAAGGTAGGAAATCCAAATAACTCTTTCTCACGTGATTTCCTGTAAAATTTCAGCCAAAACCCATATCCAAGTCAAAAGTTATGACTCCTAGAAGTTGATACATCAAAATAGAATGAGACCCTAAGAGGTTACTAAACAAATTTGGTGTTCCTTTAGATCTTGAAAATCTTGAGGAGACTTTGAATGAAGCATTGGAAAAAAGGAATAAGGAGATTATGTAGTTAGATCCATTTTTGAAAGCTTGTCGACAATGGCAGGAGAGTTTTGAAGAAAAAGGTGTACAAATTATACAAGGAAATCTTAAGCTACTACACCATATGCAAGATAATGCAAATAAGCTAGTGGTCATTTTGAACCATGATTTTGGTTTGATGGATGAAGAGCATACCTAGAGCAAGGACCTACAAGCATTACAATCGATCAAAGGCCAAAGATATTGGATGTTAATGGAGGTATAAAGAGTGGAAGAATTAGATAAAATTGATGACTGGATGGAGAAGATTGCGTATGGAAATAAAGTAATGGAAATATTACATGTGGAAGTTCATAAGCTCAAGGATCAAACCCAAGAGAAAATTTTGGAGGCAAAGAAACATTATAGCGATGCGTGTTTAGATATTTTTGAGGATGATTCAAGGGACAAATTGATGTCTGTGGAAGTAGTTGTTGAATAATTTTGAAAGACTTTTGAAGAAGCTTCTAATGATGATGATATTAGACAAGCATTCCTAATTGAAGAAGCATTATTAGATTTAGATGTGAAACTGGAAGATTTTGCAAAGACTTGCATCAAGGTGGGCAATTAAAAGTAGAAAGTGAAGGACAAGTATGAAGCCTTAGATTTTCCAGATGCGGCTCATGTCACCAAGATTATTGAGAAATTCAAGAGCAAATATCTAGACATAGCTTTGGTATCAAGGGGAAAAAACCCAGAAGCTAGAATTTCAATTTTGACACTTGGTGAAATTTTTCATTTTTTGAACCTGCTTTCGAGGTGTGCAAGTGCATTAGGTGCAAAAGTGCACTGCTTCTAAGGTGCATTTTTTAGAGGTGCACCAATTTTTTTTTTGAAGTTAGAGGTACACCAATAGTTAACTGCCAGTTCTAAATTTAGAGCTTTCCATGCATCAAAAATGCATTCTGATGGCAATTTAACACCTATAGACACCTAGTGAAGATGGAGCTTCTATTTTTGGTAGTTCTAGACACTCCTACATCATCTAAAGGCTTTCTTCTTCTTATTTTCTCATGATTTCTTTGTTTTAAAACATGTAATGGCTCATACATCCATTTAATGATATAAATATGGATGAAGTCCTACTAAGCACCAATTAGAGAGTTAGTTTGTACATAATTAGATTTGTTTTATTAGTTTGGAAGCATATGTTTGCATAAAGATATCTCTCACTCTCAACACAAATTGAGGAGAAGATTTCTTACAAATTTAGGAATGTAATATGTATTCCAAGCTACCATTATTTTGATGCAATAATATATCCTATTAGTGCTCGCATTTGGAGTTTAGTGATTTTTGCCGAAGTGTGTTATATTTTGTGGATGTGTGTTCATGGAATGTAATTAACACAATAATTTTATTCCATTTTTCTATTTGTGGAGTCTTTTAATTCTAGTTTTTGCTACGGGTCTACAAATTTTTTTGATGTACTTAATTTGAGAAGAGATCACCATATTGTACCTGTATAGCTTTTCGTCTCACATGAGCGCACTTTTTGTATCTTTGCGATTTGATGAAAAGTGAAACATCTTATGATTATTGAATTCCCATTGATGATCACACTAGTGGAATTAAGGAAGCATTACTCCTATTTTTCATTGGTTACCCATCAATCTTTACAAAGGCTTAACTCATAGATGCATTATTTTAGTGGCTTATGTCCATTAGGATTTTACTTTTCATGTTATTTTCTTAAATCTCTTGTTACCCTATCTTCATTATTTTCTTTACTAACCCCTTGGTTAAATTAGGAATTCATATGTTTGCATTGTTAGATTGTATTCATCATAAAAAAAGGGAAATAAAAAAATATAATTCTTTTTGTGTGGTTTTTATTTCAAGATAGCAAGAAGATTCAAAATCTTATCCAATTGTTTAAAGAACCAACAAAAAGCCTCCTCATGAACACTCATATTTATTTTCAACTGAGCAGATTCTAGTAGGTCAAAAGATTTCTTGAAACCTTGGAGTTGATCCCAAATTAAATTTTCAAGAGAGGAGTTTGAAAGGATTCATGTTGTTAAGCATTGTGCAAAATGATAGCTCAACAATAGGTGTGTAGTTGCAAACCTTTTTGGTGTTTTAAAGTTTTTGTGTTTATTGTGTGCAGGTGGAGTGGAGGAGACTTGACATAGTAGCACACATGGTGAGCTACATAGGTGCAAGTCAGGGATGTGGAGGAGAGAAAAGTGAAGAAGGGGTGAGGGGATACTGGGTTTTATAGACTCGGGACCAAAGCGCACCTCTTTGAGGTACACAACTATGCAACTATGGTGTTGCAATGTTGTGCACTTCAAAAAAGGAAGTGATTTCCTTGAATATTTTGGCACACTAGCACACCTGGTGAGGTGCATTGGGTATGCCATTTTTCTTGCAAAATATGACTTAATCCCTCAAAATTCTGGTTTTCAAAATCTAGGTTTTCAAGCCAAGACCCAGATTGGCCAAAGACACTAAGAAGAACCCTAAAAAATACTTGGACCCTGGACTAGGGATCTGAAAAGCCAAAAAAATGAAGTAGGGGGTCCCCATTTCTAAGCAAAATGGGTTGTGTGTTGTGAAACCACAACACTTACCATTGCTGAGAATTTCTCAACTTCACCTTACCAAATCATCGACTAAATGCAAGGTTCATCAAGCGTGGCCCTGGCCAGAGAAATAATCTCATGCAGATTTTGCATGAGTTTAGCAATTTGATTTGTTACTAGGGTAATCCAACTGAACATGATAGACATCATCATCTTCCTTTTCTTGAAATCCTCTAGTAGTTGTTGATTTTCAGGAGCACTAGAGTCAAAGATGAGCTGTGATTGGTTACCAGGAACCAAACTCTGACCTTTCAGTGAATTTATATATTTAGACATTGCATTATTCTCAGCTTTCATTTTCTTGTTTTCAATCCCATCTTTCTGAGACTATAGCACAATTTTTTTGGTAGATGTCTCCACCCAGTGCTCTTTTGTTTCATGGTTCATTACCCCCAAATCTGTGTGTGTGATTTCAAAGTTTCTTAGGTCCAACTTATTAGTTCTTTCTTTTTTATTGTAGGTGGCTACCTTAGCTATACTCCTCCCTGTTGCACTATTAAGGGTTCTTCTGGTTGTACTTTTAGTCCTCTTGGTTTTGGGGGCCTTATTGGTATATTTTCTCACAATGTCGTCGATAGGGAAAGAAACCAAAAAAAAACTCCTCTTCTTAATTACTAAAGCTACAAGCCAATTAGGAGTGTTAGCATCCTGTTCTGACTCAGTTCCTTTTTCATGATTTTTTATGACTTGCATCCTTGGGGGAGATGAACCCATATTCATCTAAACTCTTTGGCTACTATCAATAAGCTCATCACCTAGGTCTTTATTTGGCTTTCTATCTACATGGATCACCTGGCGGAGCTTAATTGGTATTGACATTTTAGTTTTCTTGTTAGAATGAGCTTTTTGCACAAGAGGGGGATTATGGATCTTCTTCTCAGAGACTTGATGACCTTCTATTATCTGCAATTGCAAGACTAATATTAGAAATAGGGTCAATCTAGTCACTAATATGTGTGTCCTTTTTAATTCTTAACCAAGACTTTTTCTTTTCAATCACATTTATTATTTTCTCAAGAATATTATCCTCTTCTTTAGAGTTCCAATCTATAGCAACTGTGTTATAATTTACTGGTTCAATTTCTTAGGGAGCTAGGATATTTTTTCTATCTTCTTCTATGTGTGTGATATCTACACCCAATTTCAATTGAAAAAGATGGACTTGTGTAATAGTGAACTCGGATAACTCCCTTCTTTTCACCTCCAACTCATCTATACAATCCTCCCAAAAATCTTCCACATTAGGGACATGCACAATCCTTGCATGAGTGTCAAATAGGCTATGGATGATTCTTTTGCTATCAAAATCTCTTGTAGCCTGATAGAAGCCAAAACCATATTTAACCAATTCAGAGCTTATACATGTTGCATCTTCCATGCTCTCATGTGTCAATTTTCCTAGTTTAAGTGGGAAAATAATATCACAAGCTTCCTCGACTAAGAATTTGTTAGTTACAACAACTAATTGTCGAGCTACCTCTGCCAGGACAAAGCAATCAAGAGCGAGCCTGGGAAGGCATATAGGTTCTTCATCAAAACCTCCTACTCTCAAATAAGTAAATCTTGGGAATTGGATGTATAGGCTACCAAAATATTGAATGAGCTTTTGAGACTTAGGAGTCAATCTATGATGTAAGGGGCTTTTTATATCGAAACACAACTTTCTAGAAAAGACATTGATGATCCTTCTAAAAGCTTCCAAAACTTTATCTTTATGTAACAAGGGATATAATTATATATATAGTAATGTTCTTAGTCTAGGGTTCATGTGGTAAATGTTGTAAATCCTGAGTGGTAGCTAGCATGTACATCAAATAGGATGACATGAAAAAGCTTTTTTTCAAATTTAGAGCACCCTTCAATTGATCTCTGAGAGAGCTAGTTATTAATTTTGCCTAGTCTAGAAATTGTGAGCCCTTTAACACAATTTGAATATAAAAGTACATCCATTCTTCAAAAATAGAGACATCAGAGGACCCACAAATTATATTCAATAGAACCATTATGTCTTGGACCTGAGTGGTCATTTGGCTTTTCTCCAAGGTTTTGGGTAACCTAGAACCACCTTTATAGAAAGATTTAGTCCAACTCTTTTCTATGGTGTTCCTATAGACATTTGCTTGTTCTAAAAATCTAGCCACAAACAAGGTAGGAATCAGGTTAGCAAATTGTTGCCTTTCTAGGTGGAATAATCTAGATATGGTTTCCCTATTGACACTAAACAAAATGCTTACATCTTTCTTCAATATATTTCCCTTAGACACATTATACATATGAATACACTCTTGAATTAGTTCTAGACAAGGGTAAGTTGGTGGGAAAGTGGAGGCCATGAGGAAGTTAGTATCCAACACTTTAGTGGAAAAAGGTTTGACAAGTCTTTCACACAATCTCTCTACAATACCCCCCAAATCAACCCCTAATAGGTTTGTGTTAGATACTATAGGTGATTTACATTGTAAACTATGAGTATTCCCAAATAAGTGTAGTGTAGACTTCATGATTTAGGATCTTTACTCATATTTGAAAACAAAGAAACAACCACAAATATGCTTTGCTCAAGAGGTAGAAGGAAAATAACGAGAAAGTAGAAGGTTTACTTGAAGGGTGACAACTATTACAGATATGGAAGAAGGCTTGCTCTCTTTGATTTTCTTGTGACTGATCATTTCAAACAAGAAAAGAAACTTAATCCCCTCTTTTTAAAGGTGAAACTTTCTTTAAATGCATCTTGAAAATATGAAATGATCATTAATTATGTAGAGGACAAAAATAATTTTAGCATGCCACAAAGGTAAGGTGATGGGACAAATTAGTGACTAACATTAAACTGAGAGACAAGTACTTCAAATGATTACTACCCTTTACATGTATGGAAAATCTTTATTTCTGCACTCTTAAATCAAGGTTCCAACATGATTATTTATGATGACCTTACTTCCACCATTAATTCCTTGCAGATATCTTTAAATCATGACATCACCCATGATTATGTCATACGTGATGAGGCATCTAGCTGTTGTGTGTCCTCCACACATACGTATACATGACATGTTGATTGGACCCACCAAGAAACATTGTCTTTGAGAACTAGACAAAGCGTTGAACTTGTGAACTAGTTCAATTGGTACAAAGGGTTCAAGGTGGCTTCGTGCTATCCGAACTTGATACAAGGGTAACAAAAGGTTCAAGGAGTACAAAGAAGTTTATATCTTAGACCAAGAAACTTTCAAACTTTTGGTAAGATTTTTTTGGGATAAATTACTCCTAATCAAGATTTTCCAAGGGGAGGACTTGGTCAACAATTAGCTTGAGGGAAGGATGAATCAAAAGAATGAGGTTGGAAAAAGATGAAAATGTTATCATACCTCATTATACATTTGAATCTTGATATAACCAATGGTTCAAATGGAAAAACTTGAAAACAAGAGTAAATCAAAATAAAGAATAAAAATGGGGACACTGAAAAATCAAGAATTAATAGATGATAAGGTGTTAACTATTACCATTAGTCAAAGATCTTTTGAAAACTGTAAACCATGGTATATTTAAGGATTAACAAGGAAACAATCACATGTTTTTGTAAAACTCATGTTCAATTTCATTATCATTGTGATATATATTTTAATGTATGCATGGTACCATGCATAGTAAAGAAATGTTGTAGGAATGTGGTATAAAAATACCACCTCAAAGTATAGAGGATTTCATATCAAGTTTGTTTTGTAAGCCACCTAATGACCAATATTTTATTTTCAATACATGTCTTTCTAGTACATGTGATATGTGTGGCAATGTTTCTTTGTTAGATGAATGTTTGCATGAAATTTTTTTGACTACTTTTGGACAACAATTAGTTGATGTAAAAGTATTCAAAACTATTGAATATCCATTAAAGGATGGGAAGATAAGAAGAAGGTGTGATCTAGTTACAAATAAAGTTAGTTTTCATGCATTTATGAATGAGTTTAAGAGTGTGATCATACCAAATATGTTAAACAAGTTCTCTCAATATGCTAGATGGCTTGATGGACAATTTCGCATAGTAAGAACATGGTTCCAATTGGTACTATACTTTCAGTTGTTGACTTTGCAGAGAACTACACACTTGCACCACAAGATGAGGTACAAGCACAATATTACAATTTAGTAAAAGTAGCAACTTTTGTGCATATAGTTCATAGGCATGCACCTAATAGTATAGAGGAGAGTCAAAAAATGTTGAGAGAGTGCCATTTCTATATGACTGATTAATAAACTTCATTCATCTGAGTTTGTTCAATATTGTTTCAAGGTCTATATGTTAATTTAAAAGAGGGACAAATTCAAATAACACAACATTGAGAGGGACAAATTCAAATAACACAACATTGGATATGGTCAGCTTATTGTACAGGAAAATTCAAGAATGCTAGAATGTTCTATTGGTATTATGACCAATTCTATGGTTAGCTAATCGTACCCCCCCAATAAGGTATTATGAACAATTTCAATGGATGAGCACAAGACAATCATAGATGCATTACAAAAGAGAGAGGATGTAGATGGTACAATGGGATGACTACAAAATACACATATGTAAGTTTTTTCTTTATTGTGCTCTTATTATATATTTACTTATATAATTTAAATGTATGTATGTGTTTTCAATATCAAATTAGAGAATTTATGTATACCTGTTATTTAGGTCTCAAGTACAACTTATGCAAATTTAAATGTTTAAGGTGGATCCAACATCTACATCAACATAATTTTATTTTTAGAAAGTATACTCTATCACCTCTTTTCTACCCATTATTATGTGTTTTCTAATTTAATTATGTGTTTAATTGATTTTAAGATACATAATGTATAAATATAATAAATTTTTAAAAAACAAACATCTAATTTACTATTAAAAATTATAAGTATTTATAATTTCAAAAATTGTCATATTTATAAAAACTTAAAATTATATATTTAAATTATTTGTTTGTCAATTTTATTTGTATCAACAATTCATATCATTTAAAGTATAAATATATTAATTTTCTAGAAAAATAACATTTACTTTATTTTTATTAAACATCTACTTTAATATTAAAACTTATATATATATATATATCTATATATATATATATATATAAGATTTATAAGACCATAAAATAATTTATAGTTAAACTTTCTTAGTTTTATTTGTATCATCAATCATCTCAATCTTTAAGTAATTTAGAATTTAAGAAAAAAATCTAATAGTGTTACTATTTTGTATGAATAAAATTTTCATATGATCATTGAGAATAACCTAATATATATCAATTATTTATTTTTAAGATTAATCAAATACTTTTATTTATAAAAAATTATAATATATATATCAAATTATTTTGTTATATATTATAATACTATTTTTAGAATTAGATTAATAGAAAAATTTAAACATAAATTATTAAGTCGATAGGCTTCTCCTATGGAGAAAATGCTCCAAAATAAATGCTTTTTTTTTGTCTCACACATAGTCAACTGTCTCAAGCAAAAAATTAGAATATATTTGTTTATCACATTCCCTGCCATTTACAAATAGTTGATTAAAACTGAGTTTGCTAATTACTCAGTCTTACAAATGCCGAGTGGGATTCTCCACATCATGTGTGATTCTCCACCGTCTATGCCTTATTTAGCTCCTTGTTATCCTTCCACTCATTTAAATATTTCGCAAATGAATAAGTCTTAAGATTCTTCATTTATAACAACTTAGCACATAAAAAAAAATGTGTGTTGGTTTTCTATTTATTATTTAATGAAAAAGCTAGGAATGGTTTTTTTCCTTTTGTAAGGTTGATTGATCATGATGCATCTTAAATTAAATACTGAGGCAAAAAAAGAAGGGTGATTGGAAGGAGGGCAGGCCTCATGGCAACATCAATTTCTCCTCTCAATTCTTCTACAATTCCCCCATTTCCTCCACACTTCTACATAGGGGAGATATGAAAATGTGGCTTGTGTTAATTAGCAACAAAGCACAGCTGTGTAAGTAGTATGATGATGTGTTATCCCATTTTGTCACCTCAATTTTCTAACACCAATGAAAACCACTCATTTCCCATTACTCCAATCTCTGTGTATCCACTGTTGCATAGGTCCAGTTACTAAAAATAATAATAGATCACAGCTTTTGTAGAATTAAAAAAGGAGTGTGTGTGAATAAAAATTTGCATAGTGTATTCAATATCGTAGACTACATGCAACAACTATAGGAGAAAGGGTGCAATCTTTATGGAAATAAAGTCTCACATAGCAGGGGAGAGAGAAGAGGGGCTGGAATGATTTGTACTTAAGATGGATGAAGATTTTCCACTTGTAAAGCTAGTAACGGACTAATTTCCTACAATGAATGAGAGTTGGTGGAAGCTACCAACAATATCGTTGCTCAGAATCATCATCGAACAACTAGAAGGAGATGATCAAAAGAAAGAGGCTATAAAACCTTACAAGCAAGCTTGGAACTTAATAAGCTTTGTGGAGAGTTTAAGTACATAATAGCCCAATAGTATTGATGTGATTTAAGTTTTCGACTTCGAGGTCAATCTAGTGAGTATGGTTGCCGACAACGAATTTAAAAAACTTGAGAGAGTTTAACCTTTTGGTAAAAATTATATAGAGAATATTGTTAAAAAGTTAAATCACTTCCAATTGAATTGTAATAATGTATCTAATTTACTTGTCATTTTATTTATTTTAACTATGTACAAAATGTCCTACCTCTTAAATTTTAAGAGGAGATTCAAACTGGAGAAACCTAATAATGCTATTGTCCATTTATAAATTTAAAATTAATTATCTAAAATTTAATAGAAATCTTGAACAATTTTTGAAGCTGCACAATGGAAATGAAGAAACATGAACTTAAACAAGATTCAATATGATCATTAAATAAAATGGAGATCACTACTTTTATTGAAAGTTATTTGATTATTATCTAGAATATAATGACCAAATGTTAGAGCTATTAAGAGACTGGACTTCAAAATTTATGAAATAAGATTTAAAAAAAAGGATGAATAGTTTTTTCTAAGATTTTTTTTCCTTTAAGATTCTAGATTTTTTATAGATTTTTTTAAAATAATAAAAATTTATTAATTTGATTACTTCAAATCCATTGTGAAATTTCTTGCAAACCTTTTCAGAAACACGTAGATATATCATGGTGATATCTATGCAATCATATACATTATTAAATATTATGCAGATTGCTTTGTAATAAGTTGAATTTTATATTAAAACTTGAAATCAAAATATAATAATTCTCTCTTTGAACAGAATTTTAATAAAGATATGATAACAAAAAAAACATTAAAACCCATTATATAAGGATATTGTTGTATATGAATGCTCTTAGAATTGCTCTGTAAGATCTCCATCATTTCCTGCAACTTAGGGTAAGAAGGTTCTATCTGATGAACCCTACTGAAACCAAATTCTCCTCTCATTAGATACAAAAAAACAATGAATTATCCCCCCTCAAATTATCTATGGCTTTAAACCCATCACCAATAATATTAGTGTTATCTTTCGGCATATTGCAATCAACTTAATGCGTTAGAGGAATTTCTTCATGCTTGTTTTGTGTTTCAGATTGAATATATTTTGGTTGAGCTCCGTGTTTTTGCGTATTTCTGGTTATTTATTCTTCCTATTGCTCTTACTCTCCCAGCTATCAGTGACCACCACCTGGAGCAGTCGCAATTATTAAGTGAATTAAAATGAGATTCTATGAATTCACATACAACTTCTCTTGAGTAAATTTTATAAATCCCATTCTTCTTTAATCGAAAACATCAATTATAAATGGGTTTTAGAAGTAAAGGAAATTAAGATAGTATTTAGTAGTTAAAAGATGCACTAAGACATTGTTTAAAAAAATTGTTCACCTGTTTCCAACAAGCCACTGTAGGAGAATAATAAGGTTTTCCACTGGAATCTAGAGCTTTGTGGACTTCTTCCAATTAATCAAATCTGTGAAACTCCAACTTTAAATGAATTACACAATCATTATACTATAATTTTTTAATCGTTATTATTGGAACATTTTATATGACGTAGGCTAGAAGGAGATTGGACTTGGTGATCAGAAAAACTCTCTCAATTGAACCAAGCCTTCAATCCAACTTTATTTATAAAATTATCATTCGAGTATTTAAGTCAATTTTTTCAATTATATCATATTTTCATAATTTATAGAGATTATTGCTATTGTTTTTATTTTGTTTAAATATTTTTTTCTTATCAGCATTTGGGATTACATTCTATGATTCATTATAGGATGATAGAAGTCAATTTTTTTCTTTATGTTGTTTGAAACATGACATATTTTATTTCTTTGTTTTTAGATTTTACTGTAAAAAAATTATTTGCATCAATATTTTTGATTATATCAAGATGAGAGGGATGCCAAACATTGATGGGAACATAAATCACACCGTAAAATTTGGATGCAAAGCAAGATTGTGGAAATCTAATCTATCTCATACATAGCATATAACTTATTTTAAAATGGATGTTTTGAGATAATGTCATAAAGATTTTAAGTATTGAAACTAAGTAGCAATTAGTAAGCAGATGATATATTTTTAGTATCTTAAAGATTTTAACAAAATAGCTACCAATAAGATATATAAGTTCTCTACAATCCATAGGTATAGTACAAATACTTATGAACTAATTGTGTGTAATTTTTTACTTCAACATTTATGATGGCACTCCTTGTTTCATGATCATAGAATGTGATTCAAAAAGTTGATAAAAAAACTCACAATCAAGAAATATTTGTACTATGAAATAAACTCGGACACTCTTAAAAAAAAATCTCATAAATTCTATAAATTTCAAAAATGCTCCAATATATAGCACACATTCCCTTCACCCTAAAGACCTCATGGACAAATGGAAACACATTCATTTAGAAATATAAAATAACAATGACTAACAATGAAAATGCTATAATAAATGCAATTATATCACCTCTCTCCCAGGAAGATGAGACCATCTTCTTTAGTCATAACTCTGAACATGTTTGAATACAAGAAAACTACATTATTGAATCCTTCAACTGATAGCAACAAAATTTGATTTCTAGAAAATCTCTCATCCTTATAAATAACTTAAAATAATATAAATAACTTAAATAATTTCTTTATTATTATTATTATAATGTGCATTATCTACATAATCAATATTTTATGAAATTTAATTTTTTGATAATTTAATATTTTTAAATATTTCTTTAAGAATTTGTAAATAATATTAGCAATACTAAATTATATTTTAAATTTTATTTCCTCTTGTTTTGACGTAGGTTTTATTAATATCTGAAAGTACAGGAACTTGCAATATGCGTGATCAATATTCACGTGACACCAATTTTTATTGAACAGTTGATGGGAGCATCTATGGATGGTACGTGACACAAAGGGCCCGCCCTTACCGTCCTTTCTCTTTCGTTAAAAGAGAGCCACTTAATCTTTACTGGCTCCAGTAAACTTCCGTGTTGAGGTGCTTTTCCATCTTTACCCCACTTTGACAATTCGTGGAAAATGAGGCACGGTCTTCTATAAACACCCAAGTCTCTGCAAGAGTGGAATCACACAGAGAAAAGCCCTTTCTTAGCTCTTCAGCTCCATTCATCTTCTCTATCAAGGAAGATATACAACACCAGCATTTCTCTTCTTTGCCTCATTTTCTCACTATAAAATGGCCCAGAATTTCTGTTCTTCTTGCTGCTGCTCTTTCTGCGGTACTTTACTCTCCTCTTCACCTCCACAATCTTCTCAACAGCAGCAACAACAACCACAACCCATCTCTATTTCTTCACCTCCTCCCCAACAAAGCATTGCTGCCCATTCCCCCACCTCCTCACCTTCCCAGGAACCCACTCCCAATATGACTGATTTTAAGAATTTCTTAAACAAATTCAGTGATATAAGCCACATAGACACACTAATTTCATTTTTAGAAGAGCTTGTGAAGATTGCGGTAAGTTATCTACACATGTTTTATTGCTGCAGTTTTTACATTTAACAAATTTTTATTGCCTAACAAAAATTAAAGGCTATACTGAGTACAAATATGGTGTTGCCTAATTAAGTTAGGAGAGCAGAGTGATGGGGGATATAATTCAGCGGTAGCCTCTCATATCAATGACGGTCATACAATCCTCGAGATGCTCGATACTCGCTTTGGCAAGCGTCCGGTAAACGTACACCTTCCCATTTCACGAGAACTAATAGTATTAATCCTCTATCGTTTACTTACAGCCAGTTATTGATTTTCATATCTTATTTATTTATTGTCTGATAATTTCTGTACAGAAAAATTCTGCGAATAGCACAATTGCAGAGATTGAAAAGGTTTGTATAGAAGGGCTGAAAGGCTCTGAGAAAATTCCTAAAGTAGGAATAGCACTTTGTATGTTGGGATCCGCGTTGGAGAGATTTATAAAGATGTCTGAGAACAAGAGCGTCTTGATGTGTTGAGAAGGATGCTTAATCTTGGCAAGCAAATTGTACAGTTGAATGAGCAAATTCCAGGGCAGGAGGAGAAACTAAATGAGGGAGTCCAACGCATTATTGAAGGAACCATTATGTGCACCTCCCAACTTGCAAGAGCCAATATTTTCAGGTTAGTTTAGTTTGAGTATTTGATGCACACAACCTTTGATATTGCAAGTGAAATATTCTCTTATTACAATTGATCATAATCTATAAATTACCATACATAAAATTTGTATAATAATTTTAATTATAATAAAAAATAAGCAGGTCCAACTGAAATAAAATAATTTAGAAATAATAATTTAAAGAAAAACCCGTAAAAACTATAATCAATATATTAAAAAACTAATTTTTTTACCCAATATATCCCTCTTTTCAAACTAAACCATCATGTGAATCTATATATATAAAAACTTTACCTACATTCTCAACAGACTAACGAACCGATTTCGATGATAAATTTGTTTTCAATGATCAGTTGGGAGGTTAAGAAATAGTATGGTACAATAGAGTGAAAATGGATAAATTTAGATATAATATTTCAAACACTGTGTTAAATTTCTTAAGTTGGTCCAAATTTGTTACGACCCACATGGTAGTAAGTCAAGATGAAAGTATTGTTTTTTCCACTGAAATCATTATATTTCTGTGTGTTGGGGATCCAGTCAATCATCATGTAAATCTATTGTGTGGATTGTATGAAGGTTTATAACCGCTCAAGTGAGTGAGAAGAGTCTAAAGGACTTTCAAAACAAAATAGACCAGTTGTGTATCGACATCCAATTATGGGCGGTAATTGACATAGGAAAAAGATTAGCTGACACTGGAGACAAAGTGACTGACATTGGGGACAGAGTGGCAAAGATTGCTTCAGAATCACAGAGAATCTATGCATACCGACAGACAGGTAGGATATATTTCAAGTTTAATGATATTATCCTACTATCTTTTGTGTTTGCCATAAACTTTGATTGCGATTTTCCATTGACTTTGCAGTTGGGATCGAGATCGCACAGAAGACTGTAATCAAACTTCTTGAATTGAATGTACAAGATCCAACAGTCATTGTTGTGGTTGTCCACGGTTTTGGTGGGATTGGCAAAACCACACTTGCCGATGCGGTTTATGCCCACCTCAATCTCGAATCTTATAAACATTGCAGAATTCATATGGATCAGGATTGTACCAGCAATGATCTTAAGCGCTATCAAGAACAGATTTTGAATGGGTTGTTCAGACAGAACATAAAATTGAGAAACTATGATGAAGGTCAGGGAAGGTTGTCATCATTTTTTAAAAAGAATTCTAATCAGCCTTTATTTTTGTACATTGACAATGGTCTCAAAAGCACAGATCTGGAGAAACTTCTACCCAAAGGCCTCAACAGTTGCCTTCCACGAAAGAGTAGAATACTTGTCACTACTCGAAATCTGCAGGAGACAAACATATTTGTAGGTAGAAATATTGAACGCCGACAATATGATGTAAGTCCTCTTCCTGAAACAGAGGCTAGAAATCTTTTGTTAGAAAATGTCTCAGACTACAATGATGAGGATAATATAGTCAAACTCCTCAAGCTGTGTGGCGGGGTTCCACTTCTATTAGAATTAGCTGGTTCACAGTTGGCTATAAACAGGGGAAATACAAAGAGTATAGTATTGGAGATGCTCAAAGAAGGAGAGAAGGTGGAGGAGAGAGATATAAGCGACCGTTTGGTGGGTTTTGTATACGACAGATTATTACCACCTGTGCAACAGGCCTTTCTAGACATCGCATCATACTTTCATAAATATTGGGATAGTAGAGAAGTGGGCAGCATAGTTGGAGAGGAGGAATTCAGAGCTCTGGAAGCTGCCTCTTTCGTCAAGACAGATGAAGAAGGTGATGTGATTGTTCATGACATGTGATCTTATTAAGTTTGATGAATTTTTAAATAGTTTTTAATTTAGTAAATAAGCTAAAATAAATTATTTTAACGTAAAATAGACAAATTTTGATTAAAATAAATTATTTATTAATTAAAAGGATGCTTTAATAAATAATCTTAATTAAATTTAAATAATTTTTTTAATTAAAAATAAAAAAATTCAGCATCTTTTAAATACATGTATTTAGGATATCTTTAACTTGTATGATTGTATTAATCTAATTGATATTATACTTAATATGATAATTTATTTCTAAATCTATAGGAGCTTTATAAATTGTATTAATCTAATTGATATTATACTTAATATAATAATTTATATCTAAATCTATTTATGTTTCCATCTTCAACTTTCAAATTCAAATAGGTCTTATAAAAAAAACGGATCTTTAATTAAGATTAGTTGAAATCATTATCATTTAAAACATGAAATTGTAAGCAAATAGTAATTCACACTATCAAAATATTACCCCTTATTCGTATTAACCTAACCATGGATCTAATGGTAGTAGGAGACATTTTCCCTTATTATGCCTATGGATGTTTTTTATATGTTGTTAGGGAGGCCATCGCAATTTGATCATTATGCAATACATGAAGGGTAAGTTTTTACTTATTTTATAACGAAGGATGGAGTTTAACACAAATTGGAGCCATTGACGGAAATAAAGGAAAAGGTATACAATAATGAAAGAATATGTCTAGCTTATTAAAGGAAGTTTCTAAAAGACATTATGCATGAATATGTACATGATAAATAGGAAGTAGTCTAAGATGTACTTGTGGAAGTTGCATATTTATTAGATGTATTTCAAGATATTGTATTGTCGACAACAACATGTCCAAAAGTACCATGTCCACAATAATATGCATAATACCATTCTATAAAAATAGTGATACAAAGATACAAATATGAGAGAACTCACTAATACATGAGTGTGGTAGTATTAGCAGGACAATAAATATTGTAGGGAAGTATCAAATAAGAAAGAGTGTTAAGGAAGTAAGCAAGGAAACCTTAAAACAACAAAGATAAACCTATGAAAGGTTTCTCATCAATAACTATGAACTACCAAGCTCTAATTTTATATGTATTTTTTATGTCTTATAAAATTGCATTTTTAAAGGTGATTCAAAATAGAATTGAGGTCTGAAATTCCATCATTGTCTTATAACTATTGAAATCTAATGAGATTTAAGTGTAGATCTCTTTGACCTCATTATTCAAAATTAAAGACATTCAATTTTTACTTTTGGACTATATATTATGAACTTTCAAATATAGGGTATAAATTAGCAATAGATTGAGAAATAATAGGTTTCTTGTAAGAGTTCAAGGATTTGAGTTTCACTTTACCTAATTTAAAAAGTAAATGAAACTACAAGAAATAAAGTGTGAAGTCTAATGTTCAAAGAACTTGACTAGGGTTTTACATTTCAAAAAAATTTCTTATCCATTATTAGACACAAATGTAAGAATAGTAAGGATAAATTGTGAAGTTAAAAACCTAACAAACCCAAAAAGAGAAAACTTTGAAAACCACACACTTTTCAAGTCCATGGTTTGAAAAGTATTGAAACTTCAAATTCCAAAAAATTGAAACCTCCAAATTCCAAAAACCTAAATCCTTTGAAGTTTGAAGTGTATGAATTTGAATACTCAAGTGATCCCACAATAGCGAGTACCACTTTTTGACCAACTTTGACAGTGAAATCAATATTTTAGAAACAAACCTCACATTCGAGTGGTCCTATATCTCTAAAAATATGAATAAATTAAAGATGACATAAACTAGTGATTTCTAGTACATTGTTCTTGTAGAACAAGAATTAGTATGCAAAGAACATTAACAAATAAAGTAAACATTCACAGACCAAAAACTAAATTCACATATATGCTTAGACAAAGAAAGCAAACAAGAAGTGCAAACCTCACAAGAGAAAACACTCCATGCTTTCTTGATTCTGTAGATGTGTCCTTTTGCTGTGGATGTATGCTCAAGATGCTCAAAAGCTACTTCAATGGAGATGGGTAATGGAAAATTGGTAGCTTTGTGAGCTCTCAATTTGGCATTATAAGGGTATGGGTATGGCTTTTGGCTCTCAAAAGGGCATGGTAACTTTAGCTCAAAGATTGTTGATGAAATGGCTTGGGATGGGATTCAATTTATAGGCTAAGGGGTAGAGAGATGGAGGGCTTAGATGCAAGGATGGATGAAGGCTTAAGGAGGGCTAAGATGCACTCAAAGGAGAGCACATGGATTGTGCTTGTTTAGCACCAATGGGAAGGTGACACTTGTCACAAGGAGGATGAGTGTGAGAGGGTAGGGTAAAGGGTTGGTTAAAGGCATGATGAGTGGGGTTGAGTATGTAAGAGGGATGTAAGAGGAATGAGTGTGGAAGAGGGAAGAGTGTGGAAGATGGGTGTAAGAGTCATGAGTGGGCTTGTAAGAGTCTTTTATGTTTTGTAAGAGCACTCATGACTTAGTGGTTGGGTTTTTTGAGGGGAGACTTTGGTTTGGATTAGGAAAGTCTTAAACTTGTTTAAGGAATGTGACAACATTTAGGGGGTGGATTAGGCTTGGGTTTAGGATTAGATTAGGGATGTTAGAGATGTGCAAGTGGATGGCATTAATGAGGGTGGGTGAGTTAGTGGCTAAGCTTGGTTAGTATGGGTGGATGGGGTGGATTAGGCTAAATGGAGGATTAGAGATAGGTTAGGGGTTTTTGAATTTGAGGATTTCATTTATCAAATAGATTTATTTAATAAATGGGGATTTTTGGAATTAGATAGGAGAAAAGGATTTAATTGATAAATAATAGATTATTTGATTTATCAATTAGGACTATAGATGATTAATTAAATTAATCAACTAGGGATGGCAAAGGATTAATTAAATAAGAATTTAATTAATGATGCCTTTAGAGATGGCTAAATTAGATTACCAAAGCAGTGTAATCAAATTTAGGTGTCTACAGTTCCTACTTTGTAACCATATTTTTTATTTTATTTTATTTTTTCTTCTCCCCTGAAAAGTGGTACATATGAAAAATCAATATTTTTAAAGAGTGATAGTCATTTTGACAAGCATAATTTTTTTCTAGAAATGATAATGAGATAATTCTTTCGATGTTGGATTTGTAACATCAATATCTAGAGGATGCATTTGGTTTGATTCAATTTGGTTGAATATTGTATAGTTTATGAAGTTTTGAAATGACATCAATTGTAATTCAGACATATATTCATTTTAACAAGGATAACTTGAACTCAATTTATCATAAATCAAATTTTTTTTTTTCAATAGAAAGCCATCTCACTAACCTATTTCCTAGACATTTTCACAAAAAATTTGACCTAATTTACAATTTTTCTTGAAGTGTCCAAGTGAGTTTATGTTCAATTTATAATCAACCTATAATGAGTTAAACTCATATTTGAAAGTCTTAATGAATATAATACGTATTAAAATTATAGTCATTGGAAAGCTTGCTCCAAAAAACACAAATTGACATTTTTTGATTTGCACTAGGAGAATATTTTGTCTCAATTTTTAGGGTCAAAAAAATAATATTTTTATTTTTATCTCAGAAAATAACAAGGAAATTTGTAAAATCATGTGTTCACACGAACATATTAGGTATGTTCGTGCGAACATGCTTTTGCGCGAACACACAACCTGGAACAATCTGGTGACCAAAAATTTATTTTAATGTGTTCACCCAAACATATAAAAAACATTAGGTTCGGGAGAACATGCTTTAAAAAAATGTGATGACATCACTTGAGCATTGAGGACAAATGTTTGAAAGTGAAGTCGAATTTTATAAAGTAAATGTGAATTTTTTAAGACAACAACAAATTTTTTTATTTTTTATTTTTTTTTGATGGGAAACAAGAAAAGAAGACAAAACAAACATGCAAGGAAGAGATCTCATGAAGCAGAACAAAGAAATCTTCAGAAAACTTTGGCACGTTATCATCAAAATAAATAAGGCATGTAATTTTATATATATATATATATATATATATATATATATATATATATATATAATTTATTGATTTTCATGGTCTTGAATTTAATATCGTATCAATCTTTTTCTTAAATCTAATTTGATTCACTTATAAATATGTTGTAGACAATCAACAAGGTGAAGGTGAAGAAAATGTTGATGGAGGCTCAATAGAAGTAGAAGTGCAGATGGGAGAAGGGTCAACATCGCTCCCTATGGAATCTCAAACAATGAATGTTGACAAAGGTTCAAGATCACTCCCTACAGAAGTTCAAGTAACAAAAGTCGAAAAAGGGTCAGAATTTTCCCTACAGAATCTTAAACAATGAATGTTGGAGAAGGCTCAAGATCGCTCCCTATAGAAATTCAAGTAGTAAAAGTCAAAGTAGGGTTGGGATTAGGTACAGGAACTAGTATGGACAAACTCATAAATATTGCTCAATCTATAAAGAATAGAATTTTTGATAAAAATTTAGATCATTTACTTAAAATAGATGTGGATAAATTGAGAACACTTGCAACTACTGTTCAACCCTTAAGTCTGTCTAAGAAAGTTCAATGAATAAGATGATAAGAAAAATGATGACTAAATTTGATAACATTAAAATATTTGAACAAGATTAGTTGCTTTCACTTTTTCTTACACAAAAGAAGTTGCAAGAGGCATTGAAATTGTTAGGTGTAGACACAACATTGAAGAAAAGAAGATTTTTTAACATGAAAACTAATGTGATTTCTTATGCTAGAATTGGTGTTGAAATTAATTTGAATAACCCATTATCAAATTCTTTGGAAATTTTTCTTGGGGCTTCTTCTTGGGTGCAGCAGTTAGATTATGAATCCCTCCCTTTTCGCTGCCAGATTTGTCATGAGTATGGTCATTTACAGCGTCAGTGCCCCCATAACTTGACTTCCAAAGGAGTGGATGGTTCTACAGCTGGAAATGCTGGGGGTTTGGCAGATACTACAGGAAAAGGACAATCTCATATGGCTAATACTACCAAGGGGATGAATCCGCAAGATGCTATAGGTAAGGGTAAGGCTCAAATGCAGGATAAGGATGGATTTACCCCTATTCACCCATGAGCTAAGGGACATGGTCAAAAGAGGCCTTTGAAGGAAATATTATCTGATTCAGGTTTTAACCTCTTTGAGGTGTTGGATAGTATGGTTTTAGAGGAGGGTATTCCTCCTCCTATATCTTCTGATCCAGTTTTCCCAAATGAGGGATCTGTTCCTAATGACACTTGTGGGGCATCCCAAGTTGTAGTATACCTAAACTGTGAGGTCCCTATAGCTCCTGTGACAAAGGCTCTGGTGACTCCTGCGGTGTTGGAGGATAATGATTTTGTTCTAGTTAACTTGGTTAAGGATGTGCTACCACCAGGTAAGGGCAAGGGATCTCCTCTCCCCTTGGGGCTGATGCCTCGACCCTTTAAGTGGGTTTTTTTTACTCCCCCTCTAAGGAGTGGGCGCAAAATAGACCAAGAGAAGATTAAACTCACAGGAGATATATTGATTGAGTCTGGTTTAGTGAAACCTTTGGATTCTCATTTTCCCAATTCTACCCAATGATGATTATTCTCTCATGGAATGTTAGGGGGTTGAATAGCATCCCTAGACAAAAGGCTAGTCATAACTTGGTGGTTGATCATAGTCCTGATTTTTTTTGTATCCAAGAGACTAAGCTATCTATGGAGTCTATGGTCCAACATGCATCTAGTATTTGGTCTCGTGGCCAATGCCAGTGTGTTGGGGCAATAGGCAGTGCTGGTGGTTTAGCTATATTTTGGGATCCTCAAAAAATTTCTCCCATTGGTTGGGTGTCTTCTCGCTTAGCTCTCTCTATGGTAGCTTCTGCTCTAGACTCAGGAGAGGTAATCATGGTTACTAATGTGTATGCACCTGTTGATCTTGCAGGAAAGGAGGAACTTTGGGAACATATTCAATATGTTATAAATTGTCACCCTTATCATCCTTGGGTGTTAGCAGGGGACTTCAATTCAGTTTTAAGTCTAGAGGAGAAGCATGGTGGTTTGGCTAGATTGGGGCCTTCTTCTACTCTTCTTCGGAAACACATATCTCTTTTGCATCTCTCTGATGTTAAGCCTTCTAATGGTCTCTATACTTGGAATAATCGCAGGACTGGTGTCGCTGCTATCTTAGAATGTCTCGATAGATTTCTTGTTTCTTGCTTCTGGGTTAGTGGCACCCTTACTATCTCTTCGAAAATCCTTGATTGGAGGGGTTTAGATCATTGGCCAATCAATTTTTTTGCTATAGGGGCTTGTGTTCCGAAGCATCTTCCTTTTAAGTTCCAGCTGATGTGGCTTCGTGACTCCTCTCTTCATGATTTTGTTTTTTGTTGGTGGAAAGATGGTGCTCCTACATATGGTACTGCAATGTTCTCATTTTCTAAAAGGCTTCAATATGTTAAAAGGCAGCTCAGGATATGGAATAGGCAATGCTTTGGGAACCTTCACTTTATGAAGAGGCTTCCTCAAGAAGATCTTGATGTCATCACAAGGGAGATTAGAGATCGAGGTTTCTCAGAGGATCTTGGCAAGGCTGAATCCCTTGCTTCTAGAGCTCTAGAAGAATGGGAACTTCGAGAGGAAATTTTTTGGAAGAAAAAGGCTAGAGTTGATTGGCTCTAGGAAGGTGATCGAAACACTGCCTTTTTCCATAAAACAGTGCAATCTCACCGGAATCAGAGCACTATCTCTTCTTTGGTTAATTCTCAAGGTATCCAACTGAATTCCTTGCCAACTTTTTTCCAAGAGGCTACTTGGTACTTCTCTACCCTCTTCTCTGAGGACTCTCCTCCTGCTAATAATGAAGAAAATATTATTTTGTCCTGTATTCCTTCCCTTATCACTCAGGAAATGAATGATTATCTCATGCGTCCAATCTCTTTGGAAGAGCTGGAGGAGGTGGTCTTTGGCATGCCTAAGGGGAAGGCTCCTAGTCCTGATGGCTTTCTAGTTGAATTCTTTCAAGAATTTTGGGACATCATTAATCATGATTTGTTGGCGGTGGTTAAAGAATCCTATGCTAGCAAGCAGATGCTTTGAGCTTTGAACTCTACATTCTTGACTCTTATTCCTAAGAGAGAGGGTGCTAATCAATTGGAGTGTTTTAGACCAATTGCCTTATGTAATGTGGTTTACAAAGTTATTACTAAGTTGATTGCTGAGAGAATGAAAAGGTGGCTTCCCATTATTATCTCAGAAGAACAAGGTGGTTTTTTTGCTGGCAGACAAATTTTAGATGGGGTGGTTATTGCTACTGAGGCTATTCACTCTATGGCTAGTTCAAGGGAGAGAGCAATGTTTGTTAAGCTGGATATGGCTAAGGCCTATGATAGAGTTAAATGGAGTTTCCTAAGGAGTATTCTTCTTTCTTTTGGATTTAGCTCTGATTGGGTGAGTTGGACTATGAGTTGTGTTTCTTCTGCCTCTTTTTCTATTCTTATTAATGGTCAACCTTCTCAACTATTTGGTGCTTCTAGAGGCCTCTGCCAGGGTGACCCTCTCTCCCCATATCTATTCATCATCATGGTTGAAGGCTTGGGAAGATTCATTAAGTATCAGGTGTCCCAAAATTCTATTCAAGGTTGGCAGTGGGGTAATGGCTTACCTTCTCTTTCCCATCTTCAATTTGTTGATGATTCTGCTCTTGCAGGTCTTGCTAGGATCAAGGAAGCTGAAGCCTTTCAACATGCTTTGGACGTTTATTTGGCAGCTTCAGGCCAGAAAGTTAGTGAGCACAAATCTTCCATTTACTTTTTTAACACTCCTGATTCTATTCAACACAGGATTGTTGGTATCCTACGGTCTCAGATTGGGTCACTTCCTTTGACTTATCTTGGCATTCATATTGCTGTTTCTAGGCAGCCACATCTCTTCTGGCAAAATTTGATTACCAAGCTTCAGGATAAGGTAAATCATTGGACTCATAAATGGCTTTCTACTACTGCACAGGTTACTCTTCTTCAAGTTGTTATCCAAGCTCTTCCTACTTATAGAAGCATGGTTCAAGCTGCTCCTATTTACTTTCTCAAGGAGTTTGATGCTCTTTCCTGGCAATTCCTTTGGAGTGGTAATTTGCATAGTACTAAATGGAGCTTGGTTAGTTGGGCAATTGTTTGTAGGCCTAAAAAGGAGGGTGGTCTTGGTCTTCGATCTGGTCTCTTGAGTAGTCAAGCTTTGGCTGCTAAACTTTATTAGCGATGGTGCTCTGGACAACATCAACTTTGGGCTTGTATTATCACTCATAAATATTTTCATGGTGCTGATCCTTGCTCTATTTCTGCACTTCCTCTTGAAGGTCGTGGCTCAATGGTTTGGCATACTTTGAAGACACGTGCGATGTTGGTGAAGAGGGGTTTGTTTTGGATATGTAAAGGATGTTCTTAGGCTTTGTTTTGGTCTGATGCTTGGGATGGATTCCCTTCCATTTTATCCATGTACCCTCATCTTTAGTCTCTTTGTGACACTTTTCTTGCCACTAGATGGGATAAAGTAGCTCATTACAAGACTCCTTATCAATTGGGACCTGTTGTTGGTTACAGATGGAAGCATTCTTCTGATTGGCCTCCTGTAGGTACAAACATGGATCATCAGGATTTTTCTCAAATTCTAGCCTTTAAAGAGTGTTCCTCTTTGCTTGGTCCAGATGTTTTAGCTTGGGGCGGTACCTTGTTTGGTAAATATCATGTCTCTGTTGGGTATCAGGAGATAACTAGACAATTATTTGGGGATGCCGAGGTCCCTTGGTGGAAGCAAGTTTGGAATAAATTTTCTTGGTCCAAGTGCAATTTTTTCATGTGGCTAGTGGCTCACAATCGTTATCTTACCTGGGATAATCTTTGTAAACATGGATTTTAGGACCCCTCTTATTGTGTTTTGTGTGGTAATGGAGAGGAGTCTATCTCCCATTTGTTCTTTCATTGCTCCTATTCTACTCAAATTTGGCACCTTTGGTGGAGCGCTTGGGGTTGCTCTTGTAGGAATGCTTCCTCTTTGCCTGAGTTCTGGGCCTGCTTGGGCAGTGCTCCCTGCAAGTCTTCTTCTCTCCATGCTGCTTGGATTGCTGGCCCATCTTTCATGCTTTGGCATATTTGGTTGGAGAGGAGTTGTCGCATATTCCAAGATGTTCAGCTTAGTGTTTTGCATCTTTGGTGGAAGATATCACATTCTCTTCAGGAAACTATTCATGTGAAGTGTGAGCTAGATGAGGGTATGGATCTGATTGATCTTGCTATCTGTAATCGCCTCAATTTTCATCTTTAGGATGGGGCTAGAGCTCAAAGGTTTCCTTCTATGTCTAGGCAGCTTCAGCATCAAAGGAAGGGTCGGGTTAACCGGGATGGGTATTGGACTCCTGCTCCCTGTGGAGTTCTGAAAATTAACACTGATGGTTCTTCCCGTGGGAATCCTAGCCCTACTGGTATTGGGGGAGTGGGTCTTTGTAGTTCTGGGGATGTTAAATTTTTCTTCTTGGTTCATAAGGGTGATTACACTAACAATCTCATGGAAGCTCGGGCTATTTAATATGTTGTGGAACAGTGTTGCTTGCGGGGATGGAGTAAGATTATGTGAGTCTAATTCCCAGGTGGTGGTGAACATGCTTTCTTCACAGGAGCTTGAGAATGTTAGTTGGCAGCTAGCCACTGTTGTTAAGTAGATTATTCTCTTCTCTACCTCTTTTCAGTTCATTAGGTTCATGTATATTCCTCGTGAATGGAACAGAGCTGTTGATTTTTTAGCCAAATGGGCTTCTAGTCATGATCTAGGTTGGAATATTAGGGATAGGAGACAACTATCCTTTGAGATGGTGCAAGAATTTGATGATCTTTTTGCTCAAGATCGAGCTCCTTGTTGAGCTCTCCTTGTTGTATTCCTTTCTGTCTTAATAAATTTTTACCCCTCTTTTCTCAAAAAAAAAAATTGTTTTAAACAAGGTTTGAGAAACATAATAAAATAGTCTTGAATTAAAGATGAGTCCATGGCAAGAAAAGTGATGTTGATGTTTGTTGTAAATAATAATATGACTCAAAATAGACAAATATCTTCAATTTCATCTAAAATGGATTTTAGTAGGAAAATAATGAGAGAATATGTTAAGAGAAGATTAATTCTAGATGACAGTGCTATGGGAGGAAATTGGGAAATCATGTGTAGAGCACTTCATTCTGATAGGATTGATGAGGGATTCAAAAATTTAGTCATATAATTTTGGATTGATAATACTTGTCCTTCATCAAATAACAGAGATGCTATAATAATAGAGATGTTATCGGGCATAGGATTGCATTTAGTCAATATGAACATCATACAAAATATTGGTTAGACACAACACAACATGAATTATATGTGTCATTTTGTAGTGAACATCCTAATGTAAAAATTGGGCAAATGTTGTTTGAAAGATTGAAGCTATACTTTGTGAGGTCAAGCAAAGTGTTTGAAACATGTTGTTGTCATCACCATATTGAGTTTTATCGCCACTATCAAGTATTTCAAAAGTTTGTAGAAGACACATATGGTTTTCACACTGCTCCTCTTAGTAGGTGAAGTGAGTTTATATGTTCTATTTTATATTTCAAAATAGATGATCCAGTTGAGCAAATAAATTGCATCAGTGGAATATGTGAAACATGTGGTGAATTGACTCTATTTCCTCTAAAAATTGCAAATATCGATGTAACAAAAAAGGTAAACTACAAAAGTTACAAGTATGTGAAGAATAAAACAAATTTTGGGAAAGAAACTAAAAGGTTGGAATATGTTGAAGAGGAGTTACCTATTGTAACATTTATGGACAGATTTAAGAATTTGATTCAACCTTATATTCATCATGCATTTTTCACAAAGTGGCAACTACAATAGTTTCAAACTTTGCGAGATAATTTCTCGCTTGGAATGATTGTATCAGTCATCAATTTTGTAGAGAACTATTCCTTTGCTCATCAAAAAGAAATTCAATTAGATTTTTTTTTTCTAAGCTGGTCACTATTATGGTACATGTTTGTTACAGACATGCACAGTTAGATTTGGATGGTATTCAAAGTACACTTGAAGCATGAGTCATTAAAAAGGAATATCACTTTTATATAAGTGATGATAAAAAACATGACATTCACTATGTAGAACATTGCTTCAATATGTTTTTTTCTTATTTGAAAGAAAGAGACATAAATGTTAATAAATATTATGTTTGGTCTAATGGACGTACCGCTCAGTTCAAATCATCTAAACCATTTTATGCATTATGTAAATATCTAGAGCATTTTATTTTTTAATTAAGTAGAGAGTTTCATTTTTTTTTTAAATTTAATTTTTAAATTAGAAGTTTGGATATAATATAATTAATTTGAGTTTTGCATTTTTATAAATTAATTTAAAGTATATTTGATTATATATGAACATAAACTATTGAAACTCTTATTCCCCCCTTAACTAATTTAAAAACATATGAATTCAATTATGTTTTAAAATTTCAGTTTAAATGAGCATAAACATTTAACAACTATAAAAATATTATATAATTGTGACCCAATACGAGTAATTTTAGTTTTCTTGTTATTAGTTAGTGATGCACTCATGAAGGTGTCACATTTCTAATTAATTCAAATAGAAAACTCTTCTATTTTAATAATTTAAATAATTTTTTGCAACTGGGTGATCAAAACACAATTTTTTCATGCTTCTGCTAAACATAAGGCTGCAGTTAAAACAATTTTTTCTATTGAAGTTAACAATGGGAACACCTTCACTAATCCTAATGACATTAGGATACAAGGTGTGAATTTATTTTTTGATTTATTGTCTCCTCCCCCTTTCCTCCAACTTGATGATTCTTCTATTGATTTTCTATTGGATGTTATTCCCTCTTCTATCACGGCACAAAATAATTTTATTCTAATGGCCCCTTTTACTTTGGCTGAGGTCATAAATGTTTTTTTTTCTTTAGCCCTTGATAAAGCTCTTGGCCCAAATGGTTTCACTGGACTCTTTTTCAAAAAGCTTGGGATGTGATCTATTTTGATCTTTTGGTTGTTCTGGAAGAATCTAGAAAGAATTTAGCTATGTTAAAGTCTTTCAATTCTATAAATATTGTTCTTATTCCTAAGAAAGATGACCCCCAAACCTTTGTTGATTTTTAGCCAATATCTCTATGTAATACTATTTACCCTCAGTTACAACATATTATTCCTAGAATTGTCTCTCCTGAACAAGGAAGCTTTGTTCCTAGTAGGGACACTATAGATGGGGATATTCTTGCTCATGAAACCCTTCATTCCATTCAAAATCATTCTATATCCTCTTTTATTGTAAAGTTGGCTATGATGAAGGCTTATGATAGATTAAGATGGCCCTTTCTATTAAAGGTTTTAACAAAATTTGGATTTTCCAAGAAATCATGTAAATGGATTATGGCCTGTGTTTCTGGTGCCCACTTCTCAGTTTTAATTAATGGTTCTATTGTGGGCTATTTTTCTACAACTCAAGGGGTTAGGTAAGGTGACCCATTATCTCCCTTTCTTTTTATCATTATCGTTGAAGCTTTAAGCTATGCTATTACTGCTTCTCACTCAATTGGTTTATGGCTTGGTGTTACCATTACAAACACATCTATTTCAGTCACACACTCTTTATTTTTTGATGATACACTTCTCTTTTGTATGGCATATCTTCTTGAGGCCAAACAAATTCATAAAGTTCTTGATATTTATTGCTTGGCATCTAGCTAAAAGGTTAATCCACAAAAATCTAAAATCTATATCTTTAATATTGATCCTAATCTTGCTACTAGGATTACTATGATCCTTGGTTTCTCTCTTGATGTTCCCCCATCTATGTATTTGGGAGTCCCCTTTTTTATTGGGTCAAACAAGGCTACCTACTGGCAATCGGTTGTCAATTATATCAAAGCCAAGGTGTTGGCTTGGAAGGCTAGATGGTTATCCCTCTCTAGTAGAATTTTGCTAATCAAAACTATTTTATCAACCATTCCCAATTATTACTTTTCAGCCTTGCAAGCTCCTAAATCTATCCTTGAAAAAATTGATAAGTTAATTTGGGATTTCTTTTGGACCACCAACATGATAGGTGAAAAGAAACTTCATCTTATATCTTTATCTAAAATGTCTTCCTCCCCTTCTACTAGTCGTGTTGGCCTTCACAGTTTGTTTGCTCGTAATTTGGCTTTTGGTGGCAAACTTGTCTGGAAACTTTTTTTTCAACCTAATGCTAAGTGGTTTCAGTTGATGTAAGAAAAATATCTAGGTAATTAGGACCCTACTAGAATTTTGACAGTTCTGGATCCTCCAAAAGGTTCAGCCATTTGTAACTTTATTGTTGAATCTTGTCATCTTATTACCTCCTCTATCTCTTGGGAAGTCCACAATGGTGAATTGGTCAATTCTTGGTTGGATTCATGGAATGGTTTACCTCCTCTTAACACCATTCAACCTTTCCTTGATATTTGGGAAGTTGCACAATCACATAGTGGGTCAAAGCTTCTTAATTATGTCTCTATGATTTCTATCCATTCTGGACTGGTTCTTTGGCTTGACTTCCTCCTTCTTCCTACTGACCCCCAGTCTACATCTTCTGCTAACCTCTTTCTTTCTAAGAAATATATCTTCTTTTCTAGATCTTTTGATTGTCTTTTTTGGTGTCCCTCCCCTAATGGTAAGTACTCTATTAAGTTGGGATATGAATTAATTTATACTTATCAAAATGTTAAAGATAAACAAAGGGCATTTTATTTCTGCTAGCATAAGTTTGTTCTTCCTAAGGCAGGATGTTTTTCTTGGTTGGTTTTAAGAAATCATGTTCTTACAAGTGATAGGTTATCTAGACTCAACATTGCTAATGATTTTTCATGTGTGTTATGTAATCAAGCTCTTGAATCAATTGACCACCTTTTTCTTAATTGTCCATTTGCTCGTGATTTTTGGCTCTTTATCCTAGGAAAGCTTGACTTCTTGATGCATCTTCCTTCAACTATTTGGGATCTCTTTCAAGTTTGGCCTATTCTATCCCAAATCCATGTTTTCATGTATTTGGATTTGCTCACCATCTTTGGTTTTATGGGCTATTTGGTGAGAAAGGAATAAACATATTTTTTGAAACTCTCTTTCTCTACACACTGTGCATAATAGAATTCATCACTCCATTGTTGAAGTTACAAATGCTTAGACATGTAAATTCATGGGGGAGCGGGGATTTTCCTCTTGGGATAATATTATCTCTAAAAATTGGGTGGGATTGAAGTATCCTTCTCTCCCTTTCCCCCTCTGCCCTAAGGATAGACTTCAATCTCAGGCCTCTGTTAAATGGTCCCCCCCCAAGCTAGTTTTATCAAACTTAATTTTGATAGCTCCTCTAAAGGCAACGTGGGTAAATCTGGGATCAATTTTATTCTTCTTGATTATCATGGTATTGTTATTTATTTTGAAGCCTTCCCTATTGCTCCTCGTACTAACAATTTTGTTGAAGCTTTTGCCATGTTACAAGGTCTTTATGCTTCTAAGAGACTACATGTTTAGCATATCCATGGGGAAGGGGATTCCTATATAATCACTATGTGCTTGAACAAATATGGTCCCTTCTTGACTCATTTGCCAAGGTTTTTCTAACCCACACACTTCGTGAAGGTAATGCTTTAGTAGACTTGCTTGCTAATTATGGGGCAGATGATTGTTGCATTATCTACCTGTCCACTAATGTGACTTTGACTTCCCACTCGGCAATCTTCCACTTGATTTAATCCAAATCTATTTAAACTTTTTGTAATCTTGTGGTTGTTTCATTATTCTACTTTATATTCCATCTGATGCCATCTTTGTACTAATTGACGATTCTAAGTTGTTTTCAATCTTTGCTTTGATGTTATCATATCTATACTTTCTTTTTTACACATGTTTGTATTTATTTATAATGTTTGTTTCATAAGTATGCAAGTGGTTCGTCAATTTGGCTCGTTCCCACATGATTGTATATCAAAATATCTTTGTCCTTTTCTTGATTTGTTGTACTTCAAGTAAATTTCCTAAAATTATGATTTCAAATGGGATATTATTGCTTCATCCCTCCTTTCTATATAGTGCACTTCTAATAGTTCTTATGGCTTATTCTCCTCTTTTTTCCCTGTAGTGTATTGGGCATGGCATTCCATAACTGGTTATATTATTTTCTATGATCTTCTATTTCAACTAACTTACAAGATTTTGGTTGGATCTTCTCCTCAATTGGTATCCTTGTTGTTCTTTGTGGCTTGCTGCTTTCTACTATTATTTACCTACTCTTCCTATTAGTCCTATTCAAATTTGTTGGCTACAATTTTCTTGGATATCTTCATGCAGCTTTCAATTTCTTTCCATGATGACTTCTCTCTGATCTATGGATTCGATGGCATATTGTATCTATGTACTTCTATTGTAACTGGGTTATGGGTGCTCTTAACTTTGTACTGTTTGGGGTTATCTCTGCCACTTTTGTATGGCTCACATTATACTAGCAATTTTGTTCTCTGCCATTTTGTAAATTGGTTCCTTGGCTTCTCTTTGGCCAAGATTTTTGGGTAGTTTTAGGTTTGAAGCAACTAAACTATATCAATTTTTTGTAATTGGTTATGAATGGAGTTTTATTTCCTAATTCTTTCTCCAGGAGCCCTTTTGAACCAAATGGTTATTAATATAAATATAAAGTTTTGCCAAAAAAAAAATTATAATAATCTTTTTCTAAATTTATACATAGTTAATCAAAGTTTTATAATAATGGTAAGATATTTTCACTTCACTATTTAATTTTCTATTAATATTTACTATTTTAGATTTGAAATATTTTTAAATAATTTGGAGATTGGAGAAAGAATTAATTAATTTTCAATGCTATGTAATTTATGTAATTGAAAGGAAAAAGATGTGTTATGATTAAGATTGTTTCAATATAAGTTTTACTCATCATTATCTACAATTTTAATTTTAATTTAAAAATGTAAGTTTACTTATCATTATCTACTATTCATTTAATAATGTAAATCATTGATAGTTGTCCTATGCACTGTAGTGTCGATGACTTGCTGTCACAAGTACAAAGGGATCTGTTGTTACCATGGCATGGCGTGATATGGATGGGAAGGGGCATCTAGGCACAACCAAATTTGTGCCTGGATAGTTTTTTCCATACCTAGATACCCATTTTCAAATCAGTTAAGCCATGCATCTATTCAATTCGTAGGATACATATATTGATTAAGAGAAGGTGGGTCTAGTAATTTGACTTATTGGAAGCATGCCCTTATTGTCCTTTCTCTTTTTTTGAATGAGAACCACTTAAACTTTCCATGCTATCTTTAATGGCCTCCAACAAACTTCCATCTTGGGTTAGAAGTCTATATTTGCCCCACTTTGACAGTTCATAGAAAATGAGCCATGGGCTCCTAAAAACACCCAAGTCTCTGCAAGAGTGGAATCTCAAAGAGAATTTAAGCCCTTTCTTAGTTTTTCAACTCCATTCATCTTCTCTATCAAGGAAGATAAAAAACAATAAGATTTTTTCTATTCTTTGCCTTCTTTCCTCACCATAAGATGGCCCAAACTTTTTTGTCTTCATGTTATTGCTCTCTCTATGGTTTACTCTCCACTCCACCTCCATAGTCTTCTCAACAACAACAACCCATCTCCATTTCTTCACCTCCTCCCCAACAAAGCATTGCTTCCCATGTTGGCATTATGTCATATTTTCCATTAGTGACAAAATTATTCAATTCTAAATGCTTACCAAGCTCATCACTCAATCTATAGTTTATACTGAGCATTCAGTGGTTACCTTGTAAGCTTAGCAGTTAAGCAGTTCACACCGAGCGTTACTAAAGCTATAGGTGTTGATGTTGATCCATATCAACACATTTTATTACAATTAGAAGAGGCTATAAATAAGTTCAATGAGGACACTTCTGGCCAAGAGAAGCTCATTGAAAAGGCAGAGAAGAAATTTGACAATAAGGTGCTTGAGCACATTGCAATAAAGTAGGTAGAATTATCCACAATTTTTAGCAACCTTGAACAATCCTTTACAAATGTAACATTACTTTTTGGTAAGCTTTGTGATGTTACCGAGTATACCAAGAATATTAAGGAAAAATTAAATAAGATTGATGTGGAAATGAAGGCTAGTGCTCAAAAGTTACAGCTTGACCCTAGTTCAAGCTCATCACATCACATGAAGGTGAATTTTTTATCAAAAATGCAGGCAGAGCTATTCAGAGAGGAAGTCAGGATCAGGTCTACATTGATTCACATCTAGAATATGATCCTTCCAGTTATGGACCAAATGCAGAAACATATTGCTTATTCAAAAACATTGATCCAAGACAACAATTTCTCAATTTAGCAGATCATATCATTGAACTTTCTACAGAAGTTCAAGTGGCACTCTCCACCTACAAAATTTTGTAAGATCACTGGGATAAGACATTGTCTCTTATTCTCAAGGTACACTCCGAGTTTCTCTCACATTTTAGTGTCTCTATTTGAATTTATTATATATACTCTTTGGCATTATTGTCAAAAAGGGGGAGTATGAGATGAACAAGGGAAGAGAACAGGTGGAGTAAAGAGGCTTGTGGAGAAATAAGGAAGAAAATAAATTGATATATGTACAGATAAAAGCTATGTATATATTATGCCATATGTATGGGGGAGATATGTAACATATGTATATATAGTAGCTTTACAAAGATCAATTTTGAAAAATCAAATCAGAATGTCAGTGAACATAAGTTTTGGCTCATAAGTGTTTTTCTCACTAATGCCAAAGGGGGAGATTGTTGGCATTATGTCATATTTGTCATTAGTGACAACACTTATTCTATTCTGAATGCTTACTGAGCTCATCACTTAGTCTGTAGTTTATATGTCATGTCCCCTTTTCAAATAATTAAAAAATAATAATCTTTGCTAAGACAGGCAGGCCCAAGAAAGTGAAGTTTCGGAAAAAGGGAGTTAATCTTTGGAAACCGTTGGACTAATAAATGATAATTATTATTAAAATATGTTTCATTAACCTCTCTTGGACGTGAGTTACAGTTATGCCCTTTTTTAAAGAGGTTTGGAGGCATTTTGGGGGGATTCCAGACTTGATTTTCACTCATTCTTTGTTATTCTTCAGAGGCTGCCAAACCTGTGGAGAAGGAGACCCAAGAACGGGAGTTTGCAGGTTTCCAGGGAGACCCAAGAACGGGAGTTTGTAGGTTTCCAGGAAGGCTAAGGATGGGAGTTTGAAGCCATTCCATGTGCATGCTCATACAGAGTTTGCCTTTGTGCTGAACAGTGCAGATTTGTGAGTTTCCGGGTGTATTTTTGTAAGAGTTTGGTGTTTCCGGTTGAGTATTTCATATCAGTTTTGATTGCTGCTGTATTTTATACTTTCAGCTATTAAAATAGAGCTGAATATATATATTGGGACGTGATTGAACTTCTGAGATAGATTATTAGTGTTCTTGTGGTGTTTCCGAGCATATTTTGTGCTATTTCGGGAGCCCGATGAGCATAGTTTTGGTCCTACATTTTCGAGCTGTTGTGTAAAGGCTATACGGATCTGGAAATATCAATTTGTAGGCTGTTATGCTGCTGAAAGTTCTGTAAAAATTTCCATTTTCAGATTCATTAATAATTTGTGAAGTTGTGAAGCTTTTAGCACTATTTTCAACATACCCGATTTGGGGTTTCTTAAGGAATTTGGTGGATCTTTGTGATAGCAGTTGTTTGATTTTAAAGATCTGATTAGAGGTTGGAAATATCATGAAAAATCAGAAAAGGGACATTTCAGTGGTATCAGAGCCATGATCTTGCCAGCCTGAGGGTTTGTAGAAGTTGCAGGTCAGTTTTGACAACTACCCAGATATTGCATTTCAGTTTTGAGAACTACCCAAATCTTGCATGTCATAATTTATGATTGCATGTTGCTTCTAATCAGCTGCATGTAAAAATTTATGGTTGCATGCTACTTCTAATCATTTTCATGTTAGTTCTTGGTGAATTTGGTGGTTGTAGAAGTTTGCATTTCAGTTTTGACAAGTACCCAGATCTTCCATGTCAGTTTTGACAACTACCCAGATCTTGCATGTCATAATTTGGTGGTTGCATGTTGCTTCTAATCAGTTGCATGTCCAAATCTATGGTTTCATGCTACTTCTAATCATTTTCCTATTAGTTCTTGGTGAATTTGGCGGTTGTAGAAGTTTGCATGTCAGTTTTGACAACTACCCAGATCTTGCATGTCATAATTTGGTGGTTGCATGTTGCTTCTAATCAGTTGTATGTCCAAATCTATGGTTGCATGCTACTTCTAATCATTTTCATGTTAGTTCTTGGTGCTTGAAGAAGTTATATCCTATTGGGGTTACACTCTACTTTATCCAGAATGGATAGGTATAGTACAGAGTCTCAGAGGGAACGATCTTGGACAATTGATAGCCAGAGTCAAAATAGTAGAAAGGATGGTTATTTAGACATTCGAGATAAACTTATGAAAATAAGCCATGACATGTCTAAACAGTTGGTTGAGCACCACCGTATAAATGACATGTTATCTGACCCAGCTAAGGTGGATAAGTTGACTGGATTTCTATTTGGCAGATTTTCTCACAGGACAGATGACACAATTCCCAAGAACTTGCATGAGGAGTTTGAGAAACTAGCTGATAGCCAGGTAGTGGTCTCAGATTCTACTTTGCCACAGGAGGTGGTGGGAAAGGATATTACACAGATTGATAGTAACAGTCAACTTGATACTCAAATTGAGACAATTGTTTACAGGTTGTCAAAGGGTGATGCCACAAGTATTCAGGATGGTATAGTTACAACAGGCAGTGACTACAGTGTAGTGGGTTCAGATGATGATTATGAGGATGTTGTTGTGCAGGATGGTGAGATACCTAGTAGAGATGAGCAGACATTGAGCATTCATGAATTTGCTGAGAAAGAGTACCAGGCGCAGTTAGATGCTTCATCACATGAGGTTGAGGCAGGTAGTACTTCACATGATTTATCCTGCCAGCTGAAGGTGAGTGAAGATAGTATTGTGACTTCATTACCTTATCATGACAGGTATGTGGAGTTAGTTGGTATTGGTCATATTACTCAGGTGAGGAGTTTTCTTGAGTTACCAGTTGATTCTAGTTTACGGATATGGACACGAGATTGTTATATTGGTGTTTGGGATTCAGTTGACTGGAGATCTTTAACACTTTTTGGTCGCAGTGTTTGTTTGGGTGCTATCATGGATTTGATTAGCAGATTACACGGTGTTGTCTTTTCTTGTGCCAGTATCTTGTCTGATGTTGGTATTAGTTTTTATACACCGGTGTTGGGCTTTGTTCATATATCCAGTCGACCATACTTGCTGGAATGTGTTGATGATCTTTCATATTTGGCAGTGTGTACAGATGAGTCCCAGGATCATATTGGCATCAATGACATCCAGGAGGATGTAGTGGGCAATTTTGAAGACTTAGTTTCTTTGGGTACAGAGGAGTTGGACAGCAGTGCTACAAATTTTGATACTCTGTATGTTGATATGAGCTTTAGAGTTGATTCACAGGACATGGATGGTAATACTCTAGAGACTAGTAACTTTGAGGATACTCCTTTAGACAGTGCATCAAAGGAGGTTTGTAGGAGACAGTCAAGCCAATGCCATCATGTGTCTAATCAGTTGAGAGTTAGTGACCGAGACATTGCTATCACTTGCCAACATTTTGATGCTGCTCGTCAATTATTAGCAGTTTATGGATGGGGTTCTCCTACTAGTGATGAGCAGGAAGGAAGTTATCTTTCCTTGACAGAGATCCACTCTTTATGGGAGGCTATTCAGATTTTGAGACAGAATTATATGCAGTTGGTAGCTGATAGAGATTATCTTATGGAGTGGGGTAGTACAACATATGATGCATTGTTGGCCAAGGAAGATGAGGTGAGTGAGCTTACTGAGCAGCTTGAGGTGACTTTTGAGATTCTTGAGAGTACACAGTTGGCTTTCAAGGAGTCACAATTTCATTTGGCTAAGGTGACCATGGAGTTAGAGCGACTACAGTCTTTATCTGATTCTATACAGTCACAAGCTATGGTGTTTGGTGATTCGAGGATGTCCATGACTGAGATTGTCAGAGACAATGGAGATGGGGATGCATCCATCCTTGATACTAACATTGGCATATCAGGTTCATTCCCACTAGAGTCAGGTTTAGTTGAGTTGGGTATTGTAGCAGATTATTGTATGCCTGAAAGGGTGGTGGCCTCTAGTACTGAAGGCACAGAGACTAGAGATGTATCAAAGGTCATGTGTGATGTTGGTGAGTCGACAGTTGGCATGGTTCCTGATAGTAATACTACTCCCTTGGTGATATCTTTGGAGGTAGTAGTCAGTTCCAACATGGTTGATGATCAATTGCAGTTAGTTTCATCTGGATTACAGTCTGAGCCACTGACTGAGATTGGCACATTCTATCGGCATTACACTGTGAGGTACGCTCATCAATTTACCTTTGATGACCATGTTGATGAGATTATGATACAGAGATGTACTTTGGTTCCTAGTGCTTATCATCAATTATGGAATAGTTTGATGCCTCGAGATGAGAGTTGTGATGGGCATGACATGGCGACAGGTTTTGTAGTTGATAGCTTGATAATACATGACTTAGAGCAGGAGTTTTGGAGTGATGCTTCAGCAAGTGTTGTTATTGATTCTACTCCTTTGGCTATGACATCTCCTGACTTAGCTAGTGATCAGTCACAGTGGGTTGTATCACTTGTTCATGGTGAGTTGTTGACTGAGGTTGGTTTTTTTAATCAACATTATATTGCAAGGTATGTACATCAGTTAACAATTGATCCTTATGCTGAGGAGTTGATGGCAGGAAAATTTGGTTTGGGTTCCATTTCTTGTTGTTTATCTTGTGATGGCTTTTCACCATCAGGGGTGCATGGGAGTTATGGTTATGAGACAGTGGCCAATGATCTACAGAGTTGTGTTGACTGCAGGAGTTGTATAGTGTGTGGATTCTCCATACTTGGTATAGTTTCATTTGAGAGCATTCACCATTGTTGCAGAGTTGGATTGTACATTCCATATAGGCCAGTGGAATGCATTGATGGTATTTACTATGTTGGTAGTCCACTTTACTTGGGTTTTGATATTCTAAGAGTTTGTGTCTCATGGGTTTTTGACTGTGGTAATGGTGATTTTGGAGTTTGGTTGAGCTATAATTGCCAGTTTGATTATGGATTCCTCTTGGTCATATTGCAGAGGATCTTGCAGGAGTCTGTGTTAATTGGTAGTAGTATAGTTCATGACTACATTTGGGATCCAGGAGGATTGATTGGTTTATTGTTCAGCCATTGCTTGAGGACAAGCAATGTTTGGGAGGGGAGGACTTGTCATGTCCCCTTTTCAAATAATTAAAAAATAATAATCTTTGCTAAGACAGGCAGGCCCAAGAAAGTGAAGTTTCGGAAAAAGGGAGTTAATCTTTGGAAACCGTTGGACTAATAAATGATAATTATTATTAAAATATGTTTCATTAACCTCTCTTGGACGTGAGTTATAGTTATGCCCTTTTTTAAAGAGGTTTGGAGGCATTTTGGGGGGATTCCAGACTTGATTTTCACTCATTCTTTGTTATTCTTCAGAGGCTGCCAAACCTGTGGAGAAGGAGACCCAAGAACGGGAGTTTGCAGGTTTCCAGGAAGGCTAAGGACGGGAGTTTGAAGCCATTCCATGTGCATGCTCATACAGAGTTTGCCTTTGTGCTGAACAGTGCAGATTTGTGAGTTTCCGGGTGTATTTTTGTAAGAGTTTGGTGTTTCCGGTTGAGTATTTCATATCAGTTTTGATTGCTGCTGTATTTTATACTTTCAGCTATTAAAATAGAGCTGAATATATATATTGGGACGTGATTGAACTTCTGAGATAGATTATTAGTGTTCTTGTGGTGTTTCCGAGCATATTTTGTGCTATTTCGGGAGCCCGATGAGCATAGTTTTGGTCCTACATTTTCGAGCTGTTGTGTAAAGGCTATACGGATCTGGAAATATCAATTTGTAGGCTGTTATGCTGCTGAAAGTTCTGTAAAAATTTCCATTTTCAGATTCATTAATAATTTGTGAAGTTGTGAAGCTTTTAGCACTATTTTCAACATACCCGATTTGGGGTTTCTTAAGGAATTTGGTGGATCTTTGTGATAGCAGTTGTTTGATTTTAAAGATCTGATTAGAGGTTGGAAATATCATGAAAAATCAGAAAAGGGACATTTCATTATACCAAGCATTTAGTGGTTACCTTGTAAGCTTAGCAGTTAAGTAGTTCACACTGAGCATTCCTGAAGCTACCGAGTGAATGTATAGTTCAACTATGTTTACTAAGCTTATAGTGTTCATCGAACAAATAATGGTTACCAAGATTTATAGTATCTATCGAGTCATTAGTTTGCATGACATTAAGTCAATTTCTACCAAGCGATGAATGTGTAGTGGTTACCGAGTGAAGCAAGGTAAACTTACTATGCAGTATCTACCGTGTGACACTACATCTACTGAGTCACTAGTGGTTATCGAGTTCAGCACTACTTTGAGTGATTAGTATGGACTAGGCCTTCACTTCTATCAAGTGCATGACAATGTTGTGTAATGCAGTGGATACCAAGTATCAGAAGGTCACCGAGTCAATTTAGTGAACTCGAGTTATTTACTATTGGGTCGACTTTGTAATGTGTTGTTCACTTGTGTTTTGGTTGGCCTTGCAGTTTTGTAAATTTGAAAGGTATATATGTAAGGTCTATTGTAAGATATTATTTTGTATTAAAAAATAGAGAAGTAATGTGAAGTATTTTTGAGAAGTACATGCGAAGGATTATCAGCAGTAGTTCAAGGAATACATCAAGGTCAATATAGAAGTAGAAAAGTTATATCCATCACATAAGGTGATCAATGCATAAAGGATCTTATCAGAAATCAGTTGTAAGTAGATCCACTACTTCATCTTAATAGGTGAATCAATTTCTAAATTCTCTAACAAGGTAGACTTAACAGTCTTTGTATAAATCTCTTAACTGAGTGCATACTTCATTGTATGTTTGTAAATCCTCTAACAAGGTGGACCTAGCAGTCCTTTGTGCTCCTAACAAGGAAAATCACCAGAAGTGGTCAATGTAAGCCTTAACAGGCCAACTTTATGTTGCAGTACTGAAGTTTTGTGGGTATCATCCCCACCCCAATTTTACTTTCTATTTGGAAGGTTTCTAGGTCACCAAAATATTGTGTTCTTTTCTGTGATGAATGTTTTATCTTTCAATATGTATGCATGCAGTAGCATAGATTGATTTGTGATAAATTTTTTAAAAAAAGAATTTTAAAGTTACTGATTCACCCCTCCCCTCTCAGTAACTTGTCATATCTTGAATATTTCCAATAGCCCATTCCCCCACCTCCTCACCTTCACAAGAACCCACTCCTAATATGACTAATTTCAAGAATTTCTTAAACAAGTTCAGTGATATAACCCAAATATGAAGGAGGTGGATAGAGTGAATCAAAGATAAACACCAACTAAAAGATAAGCATTCAATTCAATATGTAAAATACAAAGACTTATCACAATGTGCTATAGCACTTCATGCATAAATAAAATCTATTACAAGTCCTTAGAATGCTACAACATTCTATCCACTCATGATCCACAATGAGAAACCCAAAATGGGATCTACTGATCACAGGCCCAATCCATTATATTTATAAGCAAATGCATATTAAATATTGTAGGAAAGAGTTGGCAATACAATTAGTGTTGGACGGTGAGTTGATGTGTTGACTGATGCTTGGACAATTAAGGACTGCTAATGATGGATGCTTGTCTACTACTTTTGGTTGTTTTTCTATGGTTGTGGATATCAGGTAAGTGGGAGAAATTACTCTGCCAACACTCCCCCTTAATTTCTTCCACTAATTCTACTACATTTATATTGTTTTCCCTCATCATAATCACTTTGGGTTTTATGACTTAACCCTTACAAATGGAATACTAATGGTTTCTATGTGACCAAAAAAATTCATTTGAATGGTTTTGGCTAACCATGAACCTGACAAAATAGTTGTTACCATTGACCACCAAACATCACAAAAATGGTTTCAGATTACCACTAACTCACATGATGGGAAAACTATCATCACTTAAGCTTTTCTCCTTCTCGACCTACATCAAACTAGTTATTGAGTCCATATAAAAAGAAATCCATCTACCAAGATACATGTGTGTCGAGTTGTTGTCCTCACCAGTTCTATAGGAATCCTTTTCACATACAGGGCTCATCAATATGTCAAACCAAAAACCTTTGGAGTGTCAGGCACAACAAATAATGCACCCCATACATTCACATAGCCCATTAACAATCATCAATAATTCAATTGTCATCACTTGGTTGGAGAATATCAATGTAACCAACTTCTATTACATGACCACTATCAAGAACATCATATCCTTCACAATTAGACAAACAAATTCTCACTTCCAATCCCAAAACTTTTATCCAATCAACACATACACAAACCTTTGAATCATGAAAACCAACTCACTATCAATCCAACCTACTTGCACTTACTGTAACCACAACTAACTTTAATAACTATTCTATAACATCAAACACACATACTTCAAACACAAAGAGATAATAAACATTTTCATGATGATGCCACAACACTCTTCACTAGTTCTAAACTTGTTGACCTCTCCATGATCTCTAGGATCATCTCCCATTGGCTTTGATACCACTTGAAGGAGGTGGATAGAGTGGATCAAAGACAAACACCAATTAAAAGATAAGAATTCAATTCAATATGTAAAATACAAAGACTTATCACAATGCTACAACACTTCATGAATAAATAAAATCTATTACAAGTCCTTAGAATGCTACAACATTCTATCCACTCATGATCCACAATGAGAAACCCAAAATGGGATCTGTTGATCACAAGCCCAATCCATTATATATATATAAGAAAATGCATATTAAATGTTGTAGGAAAGAGTTGGCAATACAATTAATGCTGGAAAATGAGGCTAATGTGATGGCTAGTGCTTGGATGGCTGAGGATTGGTAATGATGGCTGCTTGTCTGCTACTTTTGGCTATTTGTCTATGGTTGTGGACAGCAGGTAGGTGGGAGAAATTACTTTACCAACAAGATAGACATACTAATTTCATTTTTAGAAGACCTTGTCAAGATCGCGGTAATTTTTCTACACATGTTGCCTTCAAACTCTAGGAAACTTAGCAATTTGGCAACTATGTGAATATAGGGTGCTCCTCATTGCCTTCGAATTCAGGGTAGCTCACAAATTTAGAAGAGTTGGATTTGTCATTTTCTTTTGAATTAGCAAAGCTACCTTCAGATCTTGGTCAGCTACAAAACTTGAGAAAGTTAAATTTGAGGTATTGTTCCAAGTTAGAAGAATGGCCATTAAGCTTTGTAGCTCTCACAAAGATGGAGATAGATTTGAGTGGTTTTTCTTCAAAATTAAAAGATTTCTTACCTCAAAATATTAAAGGAAATAATATAGGAAAAATAGTTTTAAAAAATATGACACCAAAGAATTTGAAGAATGTAATTAAATAATTCATTTGTGTGAGGGTTTTCTATTGATTAAAAATTTTCTATGATTTCCTATTTTATTTTAGTCAATTACTATTATTTTATATTATATTTAATTTATTTGAATAAATGATTTTGTCTTAATTTTCTTATTTATGTTAAATATGGAAAATACATTTCCATCTTCAATTTTCAAATTCAAATAGGTCCTCAAAATTTTGATTTATAATTGACATAAGTTGGTTCAAATCATTATAATTTAAAATATGACATTGCAAGAAAACATTGTAATTCTAATGCAATGCAAGGCAAGAGAATCCCCAAAGGAGATGTCCTAGCCCCGAACAAATAATTAAACAATGGAAGAGTCACAATAAGTCGGCTATTTAGATCCAAAAAAATGCTAATTCTCATAATAGAAACATAAGAATTACATTCAACATGCCTGATTGCAAGGCCTTCTTAGTTGTGCTCAAAATACAAAACAATTACAATAGTAATTCTTCAAGACCTTGCAAGTTCCAACTACTAGCTAGTCCAACCCCACAATTTGGTAGAAACTCAAGGAATAATCTAAACTTGTTCTTGCAAGCCACTAAATAACCTTCTTGTTTCCCAAGTCCACGCTTACCTACTAACTCGTCTCAAACTTTGCTACTTTCAACTACTTGTCTTCTCTATGATGAATGATAATGATTCTAGACTTCACAAGACCCTCTACTTATACTAAACAAAGCCACAAGTCTACCTAGAAACCCTTACATTAAAAAAACAATCACATTAAATACACTCAAGCCACAAGTTAGCTTTGCTACAAAGTTACAAACATTAAATACATGAAAATAATTGAATACTTAGGATAGACCCCAAGTTTACAATGTATAACTAACTCATATGACAACGTAAGAGTATACACACTTAGAAATAGGTCTACATTCCAACCAATGGTCCAAATCTAAGAGCATACACACTAGCTCTCTCAGGTGAAAGCTCAAAAATATAATCTCCAAGGTTTGCCAGTAAATTAGAAACACACGACCAATAGTCACCAAAATAACTCAAACTCCAAGATGATAACTCCAAACTCTATGAACACTTAGGAAAAGATTTTCCAATATGCCTCAAACACATCCCCAATTGTGCAAACCATAGCTTCATAAATTTGATTATGAAGCTCCTACATACAGGATTAATGACTTTCGTAGGATGCTCCTACATCAAGTTCACATAATCAAAAAATCACCCCTTATTCACCTTAGCATGAAGAATCTTAGGCTAATGGAGCTCTTGATTAGTTGAAGATTATAAAGGAGAGGATGTGAACAAAGAATAACTTTGTTTCACACATCCTAATGTATGAAAGGAAATGGTGTTGAAAGAATGCTTATGTCCCCTATTGCCTAAGGACATAGTAGGTTTGATAGATTCCTTATGACTGGAAGTAGAAACAACATTAGTAAAAAGAGGAGAAATTTAATTTATCATGAATGAAAGATCACTGAATCTATCTAATTAAATTTATATTAAAATATAATGTAATCCAATCATCTTCTAATAGAGAAGAAGAAGGGTCTTCTTGAGGTTTAGTTTTCTTCACTTCCTATGTAGGAGGAGAAACGTGAGCACAATATTCATTTAAAAAAGGATTGGGCACATCATTAGTATGAAGGGTATACATGAGATTGTTGTAAATGAACCTAACCTTGCTATGAAGAGTAGAAGGAACAACTTGCATAGAATTCAGCCAAGGTCTTCCAAAGAGAAGGTTATAATTGAGAGGTCTAGGAATAACATGTAAAGTAGTATCCAATATTATAGGACCAACATTCATGGGAAATTTTATAATACCCCAGGTTCTCTTATCAGTGTTATCAAATCCTCAAATAGAAGTGTCATCTGGTTGAATAGTAGAAAGATAAACATCCATAGCCTTTAGCATATCTATACTACAAATATTCAAACCAAGTCCATTATTAATCAAAGTGTGGCATACTGTACTTTTATTAATAGACTCTACAACCATAAGAGGGTAATGATGATCTTGAATATCTTTAGAAGGAAATCCCTCATGAGCAAACATAATCGTAGGTAGAAAAAGGGTAGTATTCATACATTGTAAAAAGGCATTGATGTTATCTTGATTAGGAAGTGGAATAGAGAGATTGTATAAATATTTTTTCAAGGCTTCATGGTATGTAGTAGATGTTTGAAGAAGTTCCCAAAGAGAAATCTTGGTGGGGGTGCTACATAATTGTGACACCAAATCATAATCCAACCCAAGTTTTTGAAGAAGACAAGGTGGAGGAGGAACAATAGGTTGAGAAGGTAGAAGAGAGGGAGTTGGTTGAGGATTATTCCTTTTGTGATAGGTGTGAGACATCATATCATAATCGAAAGGATTACTAGATTTTCCCTTAATAATAATTTTAGGACAACACTTAGCATTCATAAGAGGCTTAGTAAAAGGTTGATGAATATTAACCATGTTAACTTGATACAACTCATGATTTTTCATAAGATTGTGGCCAGAAGAGAGAGCATAAGGATTGTGATCGTCGACTAATGCTTCATCTGTACTAGGAGCAAAGACATATCTACAAGGAAAAGAAGGGACTTATCAATTAATCCTTGTGTTTTGGGATAAGGAGAGAAGAATATTTTGATCATTAAGGATCCAAAGGGAAAGCCAAAACAAAGATCCAAATTTGCAAAGAAGTTTCTTCATAAATAAAATCAAATTACCATTAGCTTCTGACCATTGTAGCAATGAAGAAATATCCATACAAAGTTGACTTAACAATCATATTGTAAATAATTTAACAAGGTGACATTCAAGATTGAAGTGTTTGAAGACCTCTAACCAGGCCACTCCTTAATAGGGTGATCTAAATCCTATAACAAGGTCATACTTAAGAGTATGTATTGTCACCTTTGATAAGGTTGGCTACTAATAGGGCTCACTTTAAAAGAGTGAAAATATTGTAACTAGTTGCATGGTGGTTTTCCAAAATTGTGTTTCCACATTAAATCTTGGTGTCATTTGTATTCATGTTATTTTCTTTATGCTTTTTGTTTCTACAACTAAGTTACTAAAGTTAAAACAAATTAATATTCATAAGACTACTTTGTTAATCAAGTTACAACAAGAACTTAGTTTTAACCGAGCTAGGTAAAGAATTTCTTATCAATGAAAATTTTGATTTGACATCTAGGGACAAGGAATTATTTTTGTGGTAACTAATTTACCCCTCCCCTCTCAATTACTCTCTTAATTTCCAACACACACAACACTTGATCCTTATACTCCCCAATCTATAAATCAATAAGACATTTCTTTGTCTCTTCCAAAGTATGTTTATATTGTAACCAACTGATCTCATAAGGACAAGAATGTCTCATTCTCTTCCAATCAAGTTTCTTAACCATCTCTTTAGCAACAAGGTTCACAATAGTACTGCCACCATCCACAATCATATTGTATATCTTACTCCAAACTTACAATGAGTCTTGAACAAATTCCTCCTTTGACAAGGTTCTAGTGCCCTCTTACCATGCATTGTAAAAGAGCATGTCCTAAGGGTTCCATGGTCAAGGGATATATAGTATACCAGACCATGCTATGCATTAGTGAATATCTTCCCAAGTTTGCATCAAATATCCATGTAGATCACATTTGGGATCCCAACTCCATTAACAGATTTGAAGGGGAAAGGCGTAAATATTTTTTTACGATGCTCAATTTGTGGTGTTGATTACTTATACTATATTTTTTGTAGAGGTAATGAATTAAAAAGTTGTTGCCCCACTTTTGTTTTCTAACATATTGGAAAAAGTGAGTTTTGAGTAGTAGATGCAGTGAGTCTAGTCATCATTTTTGTTTGAGTCTAGATCTAGATCCCTAAAGGCTAGGTGATCTCTATCTGATCTTTCCACTTGGTCTTCTCTTTTTTTATTATTGGGTGGGTGTCTGTTTTACCTTGTGGTTGGTCAGGTAAGTTAGTATCTAATTTTATAGAGATCAAATTTACTCATTGTAGATTAAACACATTCTCTATTTACTTGTAGCATACCATTTCAGATAAACAAGCATTAGCAAAAATTTGGAAATTGCCTTCTCCTTGGTGGGTTTCCAACTGATGAAAGCGGATTTCTACAAAATAGCTAGAGGCAAAAAATAGGATGTTAAATGTCACCCAAACAGATTTATATGCCTTAATTAAGCATCCTTAATATCTAGGAATGTAGTTTTTGAGGATTCAACCTAGAAGGAAGTGTTAGTGGAAAAATGAAAGTTTCCTTCCCCTTGGCAGGTTCCCAACCCATGCAGGAAATTTTTCACTTATAAAAGAAAGATCAAGCTAAAAAATGAATTTTCTCCATGCACTAGATTTGGAGTATGTCAGAATGATATTAGAATGGATTGAACCATTATGGATAGAAGATATAGTCACAATCTCATGCAAAAAAATTTCATCAATGGAGTACCCCAATGGAAACTTTTCAAAAATTAAAGGAAAATGGAAAATTAAGTGGCAGGCTTATAGAAAGTTACCATTGTGCTCAATGGAATAATGAAAAGACCCCTAAATGTTTGTTGAGCTTTTGAATTTTACTATCCAATGGATATTTCCTTAAATTTCATCCATGTAGAGTGAATTCTAAAAAATAATAGATGAATTGAGACTCTCATATAAAAGCACACAAACAGTTGGAAGAGTTACCTCATTTCTTTGATTCGTCATTCTATCAATATGCATAGCCTTTTGAAAGCCTGTTACTATTGCATTTTTCATTTTATTCACCTTTCCAATTAAAAATCTTATTCATAAGCTTATGGAAACCAAGTTCACAGGTTTGGATGGTTTGACTGGGATCAAATCCCAACTTTAGAGTTTCACATACACCTCCCTCTTCTTCTATGACATTGCAGATTTCCAAAGGAGGGTCAAATCTAAACAAATTCATGCTATCATGGAGAAGCTTCGAGGATGTGGTTTAGTCGAGGCCACTAGTTTTCCAATTGTAGTCTAGGCCCTAGAGCTTATTTACAAATGCATTCATCACTACAATCCAAAAACCAAGCAAATTGTTCTACCTGATGATACAATGTTAATTTCAATTGATAGGCAAATAGTGGTAAACTATCTTCATGTACCAGAGTGGGATGAATTCTCTGACTTAACCTTTAGAGGAGCCGTCTTAGAATTCTTAGCAAGGAAATCATGAGAACTTGGTTCCAGAAGCCACAGAGTAATGAGAGAAAAGTTCCTAAAAATTTGTTCAAAACCAATCTTAAGAAAAAAATAATTAACATTTTGGTCATTCTACATAGGTTGAAAGGTGAGGTAGAAGCCTTAAATTTTGTTGAGCAATACTTCTTTCTAGTTCAACTTATATTCTCAGACACCCAATACATTGATTCAACACAAGAGGTAAGTGAGATTTTGTCCAATGCTCTCTAAATGGCCAAGTTTTATAATACATTCTACATGTCTTCCTTCATGATTTAAATGTTGGCTTCATTGCAATTATGGCCAGGCCTTCCAAGATTAGAGAGTTTCCCTAATGATGTTAAGTCTTATGAGTTTTACCTATGTCTCTAATTATAGAATAGTTATGCAAATTATGTTAAGGTGAATGATGTATTTACCATGAGGATTTGCAGGGAACTACAAAGATGTTCGAAGAGAAGATTCAACTCCAAAGCCATGGCTACCATCTGTTAGTTTGGATGTTACTTTATTTAGTTCTCATCATTTCATTATTTGTGTCTTGCAACATTTGATGGGTTTCCCTTGAAGCTTTCAAGGTATCCAAGTGACATGATCATGTTGATTGAGATTATACAACAAGCTTTGCATGTGAGCATCCTAAGTGGAAGCCTAAAGAAGAAGAGATATGAATTCCCTATGAAGGTTGGAGCCTTCAGTTGGGACACTCGGTCCGATGCCTAGAACATGATGAAGGTGTTCAAGAAGAAATATAAGCTAGACACCTAAGGTCTATGTTTGACCCAAATGGGTATGCCAGAGATGTTTTGCAAATTAGGAGCATGATAAAGCATATCACCATGATCGAAGATTATTGGGCCGATTACAAAGATGAGTTTGAGAGTCATGATCGAGCCTTCACTAGATTGACTATTGATCATGTGAAAATGTATAAGGTGAACATAGATGTAGATGGAATTGAAGATGATAGTCAAAATATGTATAGCAATACTTATTTGACCAAGCTGAGGAACACTCCCATAAGTTCAAAACCTTTTGAAGATGTGGAGAATCTAAATATGATGATGGCTAGAATTTACAAGAGAACTAGAAAGTGGGTCAAGTGGACCGCAACACAGAGAAGTAGGAGCAAAGGTGCATCTATTTAGTCTTCCCCAAAATTAGTAGTAGCCTCAACTTCTCATAGTGGTACTAGCCAATGGAGGTGACCAATCTCCTAACAAGACCAACCCACTTGATAAAACTTGTCAGGATGGTTCAATACCAAAGATCAAAATAGAAACAAAGGCCAAAAAGAAGAAGGCAGAGGAGATCAAATATAGTGTAGTCATGGTGGCTCTCTCACTCGATAGCAGCCCTATTCCATCCATAAGTGCCCCATTACTCCTACCAAGTAGCCACTAAATACAAGTGGTTGACCTTAGAGATGGGGGAGTAGTGAGAATGAATCTATAGAGTCTGATGAAGTAGCAAAGAAGACAATAGAAGAAAAGAAGGAACCCAAAGCTTCAAAAATTATTTCCCAGGCTCCAAATAATCCTTTCTCTTCAACTTCAAAGACATTAATTCTAATTAAGAGGAGAATGTTCAATGTGGATACGCTTAGGACTATGTCTAAGGTAATTGGCACTGAATCATGGCTCAAGAATACCCTAGACACAAAGAGGAAGAGGATAGAGGAGGGAACCCCAAACAAAAAGACTATGTCTCTTGCCATCCATTCTAGGTTGGAATTGGGCAAGGTGAAGAAGAAAAAGACTTTATCCATCTGTAGCCAAGATCCAAATACTGAACACTTAACTATGCAGATAGCAAAGCCAAACAAAGAGGGTAGGAGTGAAGACCTAACCACAAATGACTTCACAAATATAGTATCTAGATCTTGGAGAAGTTAGCCACAATACCAAAGTGGGTCTATGGAAATCAATGAATGAAGTGATACAAGGACAGCTTGAACGTCTCAAACTTGCCAAAGTTAGGATGAAGTTAGAAATCCACAAATTCAACTACTTCATTAGGCAACTACTTGCTTAGCTAGCAAGTATTTTAGGAGTGCCACCTACCAATGACCCTACAGCCACAAATATTCAGGCTATCATCTCCAAGCTAGAAGAAGACAAGCACTTTGGGAAAATTGGTAGAGAGTAGAGTGAAAAACTCAATTCTGAAGGACTTGTAGTCACAAAGCAACTCAGTAATGCAGTGCTAAGGCTAGAAATGGAAAAAAATAACATCTTGGTCAACTGAGCTACTCTATCAATGGAAAGGGAAAAGAGTGAAGATTGCATCTCCCTCTTGAATATGGTAATCCAAATGAAAACCAAGGAAGCAGTAGAAGCAAAGATTCTACCAAAAGGAGATGAGCCCTTTCTTGAATGGAAATAGAACTTGCAATTTAGAGCTAAAATAATTTCAGCAGCAGAAGAAGGATTAAAAGAAATAAAGAGAAAAGTTAAGGAGGAACAAGACAAGAACTATGAGTTACTAAAAGGCCTACACATTGACTCTCAAAATAGTGGACAATGGAAAGGAGTAATAGGTGTTTCTTCTATGCAAAAGAATTTATCTATTTATTTGGATAATCTAACAAAGAAATCTATTAATCATCAAAACAGAGTGTCAGACCTCTAATGGCTTAGCGACTTTATACACATGGTGATGGAGGAAACATAAGAATGGTTGAATTTAGTTAAAGACTTGGCCAAAGAACACTTCAAATGGCTCTTCAGATACACCAATGTTCATGTCCACAAACATGAAGTGCTTATTCTAATCATCATCACTGCCAAGGCCTATAATTAAGCAAAGTCAAAAAAAGGAAAGAAGGCAAAGTGATCTTTCTCCCATCCTTTTCTATTTGGGCTATGTATTTGTAACTGTTAATTAGCTTCTTGCCATTTTCCAATTTTGAGAAAGGAGATGAACTGACTAATTTTTTTTTGTAATAGTCATCTCAAAAATCTATATGTACTCATTTGAAAATTAATGAAAAGGTTAGCTAATTTTGGTGTGAAATACTTAATGTTGCAGAGACAAGTTAAAGGTATTTTATATCAATTATTTACTATTTTGTTGTTTATGATAGCTTAAGATATCTCTTTTAGTTGACTTGAGTTATGGAATAAATTGAGTTTAGTTTCCCTATTTAATGTAGCAAACTAAAGATAATAGTAGTGTTATTAAAGCTTAAAAGAGATTTTATCCCACATTATTCTTTAAATTAGTCCCTTTCATGTTAGAGTTAGAAGCATTCTATTAAGTAGCTAATTCATTGATTGATTTCATTACTGCATCATCAAATTCTATGGGCTCATAAGATGTATGAGTTCACAAATTTGATTAGTATTAAGACCTGAATCCTTGCCTAAGTTACTTCCTTTTTAGGCCTAACTTGGTTTACCTCTCCTGTTCTCTGGTCAAGAAAAAACCCCATTTAGAATTAGGAACAAACAAATCCATTGCAAATCATAACCATAAGGGAGTTGCACCTATAAAATTCATAGGGAAATCAATTGTTTAACCATGATTTCCCAACTGTTGTAATTAGTTATTGTTTAGAAATATTGGGCATTCGAAGAGTTAATTAAAGTGAACAATTTGTTTACCAACAAAAGTATACAATGATTATGATGCATGCATATTGTTCATGTTATGTTCTATGTAATTTATAGCATAAGTATCATGTAATTTGTAACTAACTTAAGATAAATGATTTGCATATGCAGGAATCTATACCTCTTTAACAAGGATCATACAGAGTTACATCGATCGAGAGGTATAAGTTTATTACATCCCTGCTTTCTATTTTACCTTCAACATTAACTTTAGGCAAACTTCATTAATATTAGCCTCATTTAATAGCAAAATAATTTTGTTCCTTCAACTATCTCTCTCATTTAATGGGCTATAGGTACCACAAAATAGGTATCTGTCATATTTTTCTTCCTTGAGTGAGGGAAATATGAGAATAGAAGAGGATAGTGGGACATGTAGTAGGTCTAAAAAAGATTGACAAACTAGAGGTCAAAATATTAGACAAAAATTCAATAAACTCATGAAATTTTTCCTTAAGGGGTTCATGTTCTTATGATGATGAGACGAAGGGAAACATCAAGGTTCCCTTGAGGTACACACATCTTTAGAAAGAATGGGTACCCAAGGAATTACCTCCAATTAACACTATTTTTGGTGTTAACGAGAGGATATATTGCATAGCTCCATCATCATTACATAGTTTGGACCTATTTTCCATGGATGACATAAAGTTTAGTTATAAAAAAGTTATTGAATTGATGGAGTATATGGGACCTTGTTACAATTACAATAATTGGATGTGGATAGTTTAATATAAAAGAAGTATGCATAGGTATGCACTATCAAAAAATTATCTACAATGGACAAAAAATGATCAAAGTAAAAGACTTGCTACGTACATTGATGGAAGGCCAAAAGAAACATAGAACATTGCAGGTTTTATAAATATTACATGTCCTAGATCAACTAATAAGCGACCTAGTTGCATTTTTGAGGCACATGAGGGAAATCATGTTTTTTTGTGCAATAAAATAAATAAGTTACAAAGAAGAGTTGCTAATAGATTGCAATTTGAATCACATAGATACAAAGAAAGTTACTATCATGAGACTTGTAAGTACTATATATGTAATATTTAAACTAATTACTTCCAATTAGAACTCCAATATATACTATACCATTTTATTAATAAGTTTTTTTGCTAAGTCAACTATTCCTTTCATTATGTTGTTATTTTTATATATATTCTTTGTCATAGAGAAACATGTCCAATGCATTTGATAACAAAACTAGGGATGTTGTACCCAACCCTTCTCTAGCGCAGGTAAACCTTTTGTACAAATTTTTTTTGTAATTGTAATTTTACAAAATATCATATTATTATGTTATTTTCGTTAAGGTTTTGGACTTGTTTTGATTGTTTTACTGATGTTTTTGTCACCATTTGATGCTTAGGGAAAAGGAAAAGAACATATTACACAAGAGCAATTAGTTGTTGATATGGCTACCACAGTATTATGCGATGATGATATTGCATATACTAGTGACCCTATAAGCATGTGTAAAAAGAGACTCAAAAGCATCAATCTACAAATTCTTTCACATGTGATGGATCCAAATGCAACCGAAGAGAAAGAGGTGACAATAAATGAATTTTGTTAGAAAGCACATTGTCTGGAAGTAAGCAACAATGAATATTTTGCTAGGAAAATAGTTCAATAAAGCTTTATGCTTTATACTAATTTATGGATCATGAACCAAAATATGTATGTTTTGTTACAAAAAATTTTGCGACCTTACTAAGTTGTTCCACCTAATGAGGGTACCATTGTAGCTACTACATGTATATGATTTCAATTTTCAATCATCATAAGGGAGATTATTTTCTTCATGATCAGTATCGACAGTTTTATATTATTGTTATCATATTTTGCAATCTACAGTTTAAAAGGATAATACATTGTATATATATGATTATTCTTTAGGTCATGATGATGTGTATATGCCTCCTTCCATGAGGTTGGCTATCACTTTGAGATTGTTGACTACAAGATCAACAACAAGGAGCATGCAAACATCCACACCTGCTACAACTAGAGCTGGTAAATCCTTGTTTTGCTACATTTTGTTATGTGTTAAATATGATTTGATTTGTACTTTCTTATTCATTTGACCATTTAATGACATTGATTAAATTTGTTCACTAATAGGTACAACTTCTCATGATGATACAACATATACTGGTACTAGTGATAATTCACTAGCCTTTCCTGGAGCACACCATGTTACTTCTATTGGATCATTGGAGGCATCATTATTGATGGCCAAGAAAGATATGATTCCCTTAAAACTGCCTAAGCTTCTGGGTACTTTAAAATTATAATTATTTAGAGTGTAATTTTAGTTTACTATTTCATAACCCATTTTCATCTAATTATCTCGTGAATATTTTGCATGAAAAAATATTTTTTAAGAGACTTTTTTATGATTTAACATTGAATATATTTGATCCCACATTACGCAAAAGGTATGTAGCTTCATATAATTGGTTGCTATGTTTTTTTGTTCATCCATTTTTTGTAATATATTCAAGGTACATAGCTTGAACTAATTTTTTTATATAATAATTTTTTTTGTTAAAAGGTGGAATGAGAAAGACCCTGAATTAAAAGATTGGATAATAAAATCTCTAGAGGATCACTGTGGTCAAAATATTTTCAACAGAGTCCAAATTCTTTAAAAAGCTTGCAAACATCTAAAGACCATGAGAGACCAATACAGAAGGGCTTTAAAGCTCAACCCAAAGTATGATTGTCCTCCTCTGGTTCTAGAGCTAGAGTGGAATGAAATCATTAAAGATTCAAAAGAGATAAAGGAACTAACCCACCACCTGACAAAAAAAGGTATGTGGTAGTATTAATATAATTATGTACAAATTAGTGATATTTATATGTATATAATCTAACATACTTCTAACATATTTAAAAGTTTACATATATAGGTTGTTGGACACATAAGAGGCTACACAAGCTAGGAAAGATAAGGTTGGTCAAGACCATCTTGGCTCTGATGGATATATGAAAATTCACTCATGACTTGTAAGGAGCAATAAATGAAATTTCATATCAAATTTTTTATATAAAATTACAAATAATAAATACATTCAATATTGGCAATATTATGCAAAAAATGCAAGGCATTGAATTCAATCTAGCACCCATAGAAGAGGAAAAACAAATTGGTTTCATGCAAGGCTATAAAGTAGTAGTTTCCTACCATGACACAAATTCAAGTGGCCAAAGAGATATAGAAGATTCTAGTGAATTGGTTCACACATGGGTAAATAGGCCTAATGAATAATAATGCAAATTGAGAACTTCATGAGAAATAATCTATTTGATGTTAATTTCAAAAAATTATAACAATGTGCATGACATTTCACTACATCCTTCTACTCCTGGCATAGATCCTACTCAGGATGACAAAGACAAAGATACTACACATGATGAAGGCCTTCATGTACATCACAATGATAGAGGTGCATATTCAATTTCTATTAAAAATTTATTATGTAATTATTAATAAAATTTAACATCTTAAATTGCAATTGGTGTAACCTTTATGTGATAATTTTTTAGTATGCATAACATCATGGTCATAGAGTCGAGCATGATGTTAGTGTTGAGCATGTTGAGGTTGGAGTTGAACAAAATATGATAGTAGATGATGTGGCACTATCAAGTTAATAAAAATCCCTGTTATGTTCTTTAGATTAATGATATACTTATAACATTTTTAAAAATGTTTAGAATTAAAGCCATTTATTTCTTATTGTAGGGGCACATCAACCTTGTCCTCAAAAAATGAAGAAAAAGCCTCATGTCATAAGATCAAAACCACAAGAGCCAAAGGAGAATGCTGAGATAGTCATGATGTGCCTATTAGCCTTTATCTTTGACAAAAGAAAAAACAAAAGAACAAATGAATGTTAAAGATCTTGTTTGATGAAGAATGTGTTGATGAATTTTTTATGAATGTTTCTTATTAATGAATTTTATGTCATTTTATTGAATATTATTATGTGATTATAATGATTAATGTTTTCACAAATTATTGATGAATTTTAATACTTATTAATGAATTATATGTCATGTTAATTAATGTTATGTGAATATAATGAATGATGTGTTCACAAATTATTGATGAATTTTTATATGTATCAATTAATTGTATGTCATGTTAATGAATGTTATGTGATTATAATGATTCGATGATATACTTCTTAAATGAATGAATGAAATATTTACTTAGTTGTTAATGGGGAATTTAGAGTGATTATAGGGGGGAGAGGAAAAATGAGCTTCCAAATTCACGTGCCTTTATTAAGTAGAGAGTATGAAAGGATTCTCAAAACCAAGTGAAGCTCAAACTAAACCTATCAAAACTAAACACCAATATATGGTCCCATCATCAAGTGGTAAGAGAAGTTCACCATAGTCACTAACAACTGTCATTTCTTCTATGCTGATGTAGACATGTCTAATTGACTCCTTTGGTCATCACCAAACTCCACCTAACACACTTCTCTCAACTTTATAATGAATCCCTTTACAACACCCCAAAATTGCCTTCTTTTCCCAACATGGTTTCTCTATCCTAAATTTCTTAAACTTTCTCCTTTTCTTTCAAGGTCTTAGAGGAAGTTCAATAAGGTCTAAACAACTTGTTTTTGATCTAGAATAAACAATCAAAGTGACCCCAAACTCCCTTTCTCTATCAATTTATAAACTGGTTGGTTACTTCCTAGTAGCCCTTTCATGTAAGTATTTTATGGCAAACAAGGGTTTGATGTTTCTTTAAAAATAGCCAATCTCAGTGCTTGAAGATAATATTATATTGTGAGATTGTATACATGGAAAGGTATTTTAGGGAGAATATAGATTGGTGGATGTGGCTTGTGTTTGATCATATGCTATGATTTTCATCAAGTTTGAGGAGAATAGTTCAAGGTAGTTATGAAAGAGGACATAAGAGATTTCTATTTGGACTCCTAGTGAAGGATTAAAATTTTGGTGTTTTATTAAAATTTTTCCAATGTTTTATTAAAACCTACTCTTTGGCCCTTAAATAACATTCAATTCTTCCTAAATGCCTTACCAACTTGAAACTTGAATAAACCTTCACTAAATAATCATAACACTTTCTAAATAGGATAAACTCCCGATAGAAGCTTCACCATTTCCACCACACAAACTAGAAGGGATATTTGGATCTCTAGTTCACCATGCCCTCCATGAATGTAATAAGAATTCCCAATCCCATAGACATTTAAACTCACTTCACTTCCACTTATGAAGCACCCAATGGAATTATATCCTTCAAATGATTTTTCAAATCCTATCCCTTTCACTGATCACATTAACAATAAGGCCTATTAGGTAGTTCATGACAATGTTACTCCACACATGTAATGCTCTGTAACACCCTATCCATAACCAAAAGAAAACAACACAATAACAATAATTCCATACATAGATACAAGTATAAAACCCAAACAATTTTTTTTTTAAACTTCATATCATATTATCATTACAAAATAACTTTTACAACCTGGTACTAAAGTGTACTTTTAACAACATTATAACATTTATGATCATTACATCTGAGTATATAAATATACTCTTATTTTAAATACAATCAATTATACAAATACTTTTAGATTGACACTGATCATAATCAGATCCTGAGTTATTCGTAACCATTAATCAAACTACAATCAATCCTTAATGATTAGGCAGTAGTTTCTACTTCCAAGTCCATGAACAAATCCTATATTAGACCTAAAATCGAAACAAACACAACTGAAAAACACAAATGGGCTTAGTCACACTATATAAGCTTATGAGTTCTCCAATAAACCTGCATGTTAGATTTAATAATAGCATGAAATACATGTATCCAAATAACGGATTATCTGAAAGTTAAATTTTTCTTTTCACAACCAGATTTAAAGCAAGTACATAATTTTCTAGAAACAGATATGCAGAAATAAACTCGCATAGAATATGCCAAGGTAATGATCCAGTAGTTCATGGGTGTCAACATAAGAATCTACATTCATCCATTCGTAGGATTCTATATGTCAAGTGAATCCATAATGTTCTTATCTTGTTATATGAAACCCAACCCATGAATTTTAGATATTAGCACTTGATTAAATAACTATCATAAACTTTCCATAAGGATCTAGACTAGTGTCAGAGGGCATCCAGCAAAATAATTCTATCACCACAAGTTACTCACTTTATGACAGCCACCCAATCTAAAGGATCACACTTGCATAATCTAATACACACATAATTCTAGTTTTACTAATCGGAAGAAAATTAAAGTTTAATTACTCAATTTCAATTAATAAACTATTTCTTTTTCTTCAATATAACAATTGAATCAGCAACCAGAAATTATCATGTAAAACCAAACTTCCAATATTTCCAATGTAATCTCTTATTAGATTACCAAACAAAACCATAATTGCAATTTTCCAAAAGCAATCCATATTTCAAAATATCAAATGTAGCTTTGCCCCTTTTATTTTCCATAAGTAACCAAACTTTTCAATTACACATTAACTATATCTTAACATTTAAACTGTTAACAAACAAAGGATTTTTCCATTTCAATCAATTTTCTCTCTATTAAAAGAACAACTTCTATACTGAGAGAAAGATGCATTATAAGACAAGTCAGTTAAATGGAAAACAATTTTAAGAAATTTATATACATTTCAGATAAAAATGCCAATACTACCACTATCCACACATTCCATAATTTACTAAAATCTGAATACCAGAATCAAACAATTTCCATTTCTGAAAACAAGTAACCACAGTAACCTCATGATTATAAATATATATTTCAATTCTAACAATCTATTCATAAGGAAATACATATATGTTGATACATATATTTTTATACATACATATATATATATACATATATATGTATATATATATATATACATATATATGTACATATATATGTATACATATATATGTATATATATATATAACCATATACATATATATATATATATATACACATATACATATATATGTACATATATATGTATATATATACATATATACATATATATATGTACATATATATGTATACATATATATGTATATATATATATACACATATACATATATATATATATATACACATATACATATATATGTACATATATATGTATATATATATACATATATATGTACATATATATGTATATGTGTATATATATATATATATGTATATGTGTATATATATATATACATATATATGTATATATTTATACACATATATACATATGTGTGTATATATATATATACATGACAATTATTTATATATATACGTACTCATTCTTACATATACCTATATATATATATATATATATATATATATAAAGCCTTATTAATTTAAAGTCAGAACTAAAATAGATGAATAATATTTTCCACTGTATAAATCTAATAACTTGTTGTTACCGGATAACTAAAATTTTCACTACTTTATATAGTAACTGTTTGTCAAAATGTTGATGTCAAAGAAATTTAATGTTGACTATTATCATACTCAAATGTTCTTGTACCAAAATCGATGTAATAGAGATTTCCCATCCAAAAATAATAACTGCAAACAATATAATAGCTGGGCCTAAAATTTCCCAGATTTCCTAAAACTGATACAACCTACAAAATATTCATGTTTGCATTCGATTTTTAAGACTAAATAACCATCTTCTGTTCTTAATAGCTCTATTTAATAACAATCACAAAGCAACCAAAACCGCATAAGATGTGACTGTCTTGAAAGATCGAAATGCACATAATCATTTTATGTGAAACCTAAAACCCCTTTCTTAATTTTCCGTGCTCAGCATTTTAGTTTCACTAGCATCACCTACATATTCATTATAAACCCAATTGCAAACACAAAGTATAGAGTATTCACATTCTCACACCCAATTTTGGGTTTATAAAGAGTTTAGCAATGAACACACCAAATTCTGCATACACACAGAGTTGGGTGTCAAATATTCGACATAGCAACTTTCGGTATTCAATATTCACCATATCTAAATGAAACATAACAATAGAAATAGGATAGAGTTAAAGAAAAGCCCCCTGCCTATGTAAGTGCGGGATGATACTCAAGGAAAAGCTGCCTGGAGAGCCCTCTACTTCAAACTCGCAACCCAAGCCTCCAAACTCTCTAAGCGTTGTCATAGAGATACCAATGAAACCCTCTCAATAGCGAAAACTAAGAAAATGCAACCACGAAATGACATAAACCATAAAGAGAATGAAATCATGAACATTTATAAGGCTGGTGAGAATAAAAAATCTCCTTCATGGTCATCGGTATTCCCATATAAGTGCAGAGAAACCCATTCAACAAAGTTTCCATTATACCCTAACTGGAGTTCATCAATGGTGGACTGAACTCAAGTTTCAACTAACTCCTAGCCAAAACGATAGACTAAACATGCAAATCAATGCTCATTACTGTGAGAAAATCACTAAAATCTTATTCTCTCAGCATTTTCAACACTTGGCGAATGTAGTACTAGTTTGCAGTTTGATGAACCTGCCCACCATTAATTCCCATTAACATTGCCGCCATATGCCAAGTCCAAAACAATGCTAAGTTTTAGTTAGGCTAGCGGTCACGCATGGTAAAGCTTAGGTTAGGTCTTAGTTCAAGTTTAGTCTTAGTCACATGCATTAGGTTAGCTTAGGTACTAACTTAATATTAACATAGTATTAGGTATTAATGTTAATATTTATATTTATATTAATGTTAATATTAATATTAATATTAAGATTACTGCTTATCAATATGTATATATATACATATAATTATAACTTGAATAAATATAAATACAAGCACACATATATACAAACAATTACATATATACATATATATATATATATATATATATATATATATATATATATATATATATATATATATATATATATATATATATATATATATATATATATATATATATATATATATATATATATATATATATATAAACTTATATATATATATATATATACACACACACTTAAAAATTGGAAAATAAAAGATTCTAGGTACTGTTAATATTTTAAAGCCACCTTAATCATAAATCTAAAAAAGAAAAAAAGAAAAAGAAAAAGAAAAATGATAAGAAACTGAAACCTTTCCAAATAGAATTTTTAAAATTGGATTGTCTTATCTGAAAACCATTTCCTTACTGCGGGATTCCTAAATTTGAATTGATTTAGATAATAAGATCCTAATAATAAAACAATACTAAAAGTATTAAATCATTTATTCTGAGAATCAGATCTTAGAAACATCTGAATTCTCATAGTGTTTAAAAAAAAAACAACATAATGATGCCAGAAACTAAATAGTTTTCTACAAATTCAATGTTTCAAAACAAGTACCAAACAATCTAGTAAATTAAACTAATCTCAGAATCTGAGGTAACAAATGTAGAACTGTCAGGGGCATGACATGCTCAACCCTTGAATCAATTTGACAACTCTCAATATGGATTCAAATTTTCTCCTTGCAACCTTTCAAACATGACAGATCAATGTAGAGACCTTGTTGGAACCAAAGGTTCTTTCTTTTCACAATCTAATTTGAATCTTGTATTGTGACTGTAGCATAATAGTGACACATGAAAGGATCCAAACCTTCCTAATGGACACTTCAGACCAAATAAATAACCTTGATGCACTTCAAAGTCAATCAGTACAATTCCCAACCATATATATCTGACCTTTTATGAATCAATATATATTACTATGACTGTCATTGTCATGGTCAAGATAGTATGATAATGTATTTTTTACACAAGAACTCAAAACAACTTAAAATCCATTTCCATCCAATATGAGGTTTCATCTCATTAAACTTCATGGAATAGTAGGAGACCCAATCATAATGGTGACTTATAGAACTTAGTGATAATAGTCACAATTCACAAAATAGTTGGACATATTAGGGGAAATGGCATCTCAAAACCCTTGAGATCATTTCCATGCTACTTGAATTGATCCTTTATATTTATCACAACCTTATTTGAATCCTTTCAACATTTGGAGACTTCCATGATGTTTGGTCTCAACCACTTTCATGTTACAGAATAGATACATGCCATTTTTCCACTTTTCTTTTGGTATCAGCTATTGCTTATCATTTAATATTTTCTCTAATAAATGCTTTTTCCTAATGATCATCCATGAGACTAAGTTCTTTGACATATTATTTTTTTTCATATATTTTGGTTTGACAATAAATGATACTCCTATTTTTTTTTTTATACACAATTCTTTATCTCTTCATTGCTAATCAAACACTCTTGAATGTTAACATCCCTTTTTAAATCCTCTTTTTTGTTTTGCTTCATCCATGCATTCTTTCTCCTTTCTAGTCTTTCCTCTTTGACTAACTTAGGCCAACTACTTTCTTCCATAGGTTGGGTTTCTTTAGGTATCTCAATAATTGCATCGTTAATGAAGCTTCTAATTGGAAGGTACTTTTTCTTTCCAATAAGATATCTTAAATAACTATTGTTTTAATTTTGAGGTTGGTGATGATGAGATGCTTAACTGAGAAACCCTTATTCCATATCTATGACCCAAAATTGAGTCTTGCAAGCCAAAACAGGGGTGCTCCTACACCATTCTCCCTCACAAAGAAATCAATTATCATTGGATAGTAGAGGTAAGTAGTTGAGGATTGATTCCTTTCTTCTTGAAGTCAATTTCAGGGTCCTTTATACATTGTTAAATTTGCCACATTGAATGTAACCAAAATCTATGATGACTTTACATACCTTGTTGAGAATCTTGTAATCAGTACTAATAATTTATTTGTCTTCTATTTCTATTCCATAGCTATCTAAAGTAATTGAAGCAACACTTAAACTCTTCATTGCATCGTCATCAAATAATTTTTTTTCTATCTATTAGTTGAGCCTATTAGTGAACATATTCAAGACAAATTGACAATCAATATGTTGGATATCCTTTACTATTTATGTTTTAAAGAAAAATTTAAAAATTATGCTTGAGTGGACCAAATTAATGGAGATAGTATTAGATGTTAATTGTGTCAATCTCTCAATTTTGTGAAATGCAAAAGAAGGCCCTAGTTCAATATTCAATCTCAATTGATATGCATAGGACATTAGGTCAAGCTGAAAAATGCAACATGTTTGCATTTTTTATGCAAGTCATTAATGCAAATGTGGTGCATTTTTTCAGCTCCACCTATTGTCCATGCATATGGAACACTATTGCACTTGCATTCTTGATTTAGAGTGGTTAACTCTTATTTTGGATGGAATGGAGAGAAACCAAAGACATGGATGCTTAAGTGGCTATAGACAATGATTCTTCACTATTTACATTATAGTTCTATCATTGAGTTCCTTGTTTTGACTATTATTACATTCTACATTTTGATGTTATTGAAAGTAATGTTTTGTTTCCTTAGTTAAAATGTGTCATGTCTTCATTCACTAAAATTGATCTCTACTAATTGCAACCATATTGGTAAGATGTTGATCTTATTCTTCTTAAATTTTTTGTTATAACACTATAGATCCTGATATGCATATAGCATAGTCACTAATGCAACAAAACTAGAACATATCTTGAAACTTTTCAACATCTTTTGTAATGATAATTGATCATGATTTCATTGTATTTGATTGCAGTGTACTGAGCAGCAAAGCTAAATGAGAAGTTGAGGCTATAGAGTAAAGAAAGCATCTCTTTATCATTTGAGAGTAATTCCAGGTAAGGATTGGATCTATTTATGGTTTGTGTTAGAGTTTCAAAAGTACCAAGCAACAAAATACCTGATACAAAGATGCAAAGGAAAAATCCCAGTCTAAGGGTTAGCTACTTCCTATATTCAACTAAGAATTCTTTAGATCTAGATCCAACATCAATAGAACCACAATGATTCTCTACTCTTTAGGTTCTACAATACCAAGGTGGGTGCACCTGAGGGATAAAAAGGTCCAATACTTGATATTGTCTTCACATTTCTCTCACTCATTGATATTCTTTCATCACACTTATCCCCTATAGAAAATATTGGTTACAACTCTTCTCATATTTACAAATAATTCTATGTTACAGTAGCTAACTAAAAAAAATAGAGATTAATTGCAAACAAGTAAGTTAACCAACAATTGAATTCTTCATACATGAAAGTAAAAATAGATTTGATTTTTTGAAATTTTACTTGATGCACCCCTATGATTTCTTCAACATGCAACTAAATAAATGATCACTTCCCTATTCTTTGGCATTTAGAATCTACACAATAATTGTGACCTAATTGATTGCCTTACAATCAATTTTATCAGTAATTAACCCTAAACCCCATTCTTATGAATATTCTTCTTATATGACCAGAAATCCTATCAATTTAATGAAGCATTTACTTAATTATTTGAATTAAAAGAAATAGTAAATTGATATACAACCTATCCTAGTTGCATTAAATTTCATAAACCTTGCTCATAAAATCTCAACATAACCAACACATAACAATGGAGATAGAATTCAAAGAAAAAAGATATGGTAGAACATTCCTTTTGTATTAATTTTTCTTGAAAATCATACATGTAAACTCATAATAACTCAAGACAAGAAAATATGATCCATTAATGTTAATGTATTCTCAAATTTGCAGAGAAAGATACATCACAAAGTTAACACTAAGACTAATTTGCTAGTGCATCGATTATCTATAATTCATTAGGGTCCACACCATCTTCATCAGTTTCTTTATATATCAACTAATTTTCTTGAGCAAGATCTGTCACCCACTTGTTGAAAAGTGAATCATCTGGCCAATTAAATTTGAAAATCTCTTGCTACTTCTTCTTGATTTCTTCTCCTAACTTCTCAATTTCATCAAAATCCTTTTTAAAAGAATCAAAGAATATTTGGACCTTCACAATTTCCTCAGTTGTCTTGGCAAACCATATGTGATCTTTTTCATTTATGACCTTATTTAGTCTGATGCATATCAAATCATCCAATTCCTTAGCCTATTCTTCTTTACCTTTCAATTTATCCACAGCCTTAAGTGCATGAGGTAAAAGCTCAAAACTTTCACCAAGATATTTTGAAAAATAATTTATAATCCTCCTCTATAGCATAATTCTCTTATTATCAAAATCAGAGAGGCCATTAGTCATGTCAAAAGTTTTTTCTACCTATTCACAAGAAATACTAATGACTAAACAACATAAAATAGTGACATCACTATCCCTACTATTTCATTTTTTAACAATTGGATTCAAAGTGGCCTCATTACTTTTTAGCTCATTCCATATATCCATTAATTTTGACAATTGTTCATAAAATGCAAGCCAACCTATCTTGTCTACTAGATATATAATTGTATTTCTGATTTTCTCTTCATACTAAACATCTAATTCCACATGCATGGCCCATAATTTGTTCTTTTCTTCCTCAAGCTCTTCAGTTGTGTATAATTGGGGTTCTTGTGGGGTAGCTGGCATTTCTATAATAGGAGTTGTATTGAAAGATGGAATTGGAGGATGAGGAGGATAAGTAATTTTGGGTTTGCTAGATTGTCCTTTATATCCTATCAGTTTATTTTCAAGCTCAATCCTCTTCTGTACTTCCTTGTAAGCACCCAACACATGTTCATATTTTTTTTGCAACTCCACTTTTTGTCTTTTCTCCTTCCTAGAAATGGCTAATGTGAGGGTAGTTGTTTCAACATTGAATTATGTTGCTTCTTCGGTTGGAGTATCTTCTACCCTCTTAACAATCAAATTTCTCACTCTCTTAACAATCAAATTTCCCACTAATCTAGTATCATCAAATTGATCTAAAAGATGGCTCTAGATCCTCTTTTTAGAGATTAGATTACTAGAGCAACATGATCTTCACTAAACTTAGCACCTCTAAGTCCCTTTTTTCCTTAGCATTCAACTTCTTGACCTGACAGTGTTAAAACTGGCATCTACAATATCTCAATTTGGAAAAAGTAGAACTCTAGATGATTTGATCATTCTTCTTCCTTCTTCCAAAGTCAAACTTCTGAATTCATACATCATTTCATCTTTTACTTTATCTTGTATAACTACCACTAGTACAAAAACAACAATATATTACTAAATAAACTACTAAAAATTGTAGATATATGACTAATTTTGATCACGTGACCAATGGTAGTTTATTGCCAAACATTTATCTCCCAACCAAATTTATGACTAAACTATTTTAATCATTGATTGCATCATTGATTTAGCTGTTTATTGTTGTTGCTTAGTAGTTTATACAGGTTTATTTGGTAATTTTGGTAGTTTATTTGATAGTTTATTCGGTAGTATATTTGGTAGTTATTTGGGTAGTATATATGGTAGTATATTTGATAGTATATTTGGTATTTGATTTGGTAGTATATTTGGTAATTTTTTTGGTAGTATATATGGTAGTATATTTGGTAATATATTTGGTAGTTTATTTGGTAGTATAAATGGTAGTATATATGGTAGTATATATGGTAATATATTTGGTAGTTTATTTAATCATTAATTTAGTCATATTAGGGCACAATGGAATTGAACCACCATCCTCCTACTTATAAAGCCGGTGCTCTTCCATTGAGCTAGTACCCTTTAAAGAATAATGCAAAAAAATGACAAAGTTGTCTTCCCAATACTAGATCTACCATGATCATAGTCACTGTAACATGATATACTCTTCTCAAAGAACAAAAACTTTAGTTATTATGAAAAACAATAATCTAAATCTTTATCAATAACAATTCAACAATTTAAAATTCTCCTATTCAAGAATTTTAAAATTATATTTTGTTTCAATTACACTTCTCTATATTATTGTAGTGATAGACTCTTATAAAATATAATTTGGAGCACTTTGGCCACACACAAGTATTATTTTTTGTCCTAACTTCTCTAGAAAACATAGAAATGATTATGCAATTTATGTCAAGAAAATAGACCTTTGCATTAAATAAAAACATCAAACCCCATTAAAAAATGACATCTATTAAAAACTATGAAACATAGTCAATTAAAATACTCACTTTTTAACATATGGAGGTTCCAAATGATCAAAGATTTCCTCTTCTTTATGCTCAGGTGGGTGCTAAAAGTGTTCATTACTATGTTGACATTTATTGAACCTTAGCCTACAAAAAACATAAAAACAAGAATTTGATAAAAATAAGGCACATGAAAAGAATTTTTTTATCAATGATCTATAATTAAGTTATTCCCAGCAATAGGGAAAGTGGTGCCAATTCATAAATGTAACAACAACCTAAATAATATGTTTATGATAAATTTCTTTAAAAACCTATAACAAAAGAAAATAATGGACTAGTAAAGTCTGGTAGGCAATGGCTATGCTTCACCTATTGATAAACCCAATTATAGGATAAGACCCAAAACCATACATTTATGGATCTTGAGATGGTTAATCATAACCATAAACTTCATATCCTTGACCATAATGTAATGTCCACTTTTTAGAGCTAGATTTGAATGATAATAGAGCTAAATATAATCATAATCATAATCATAATCATAATCATGTTAATCAAATAAATAATAATACACTATGAATTATTATTATTCAAATTATTATAATAAAGAAAGAAAATATTGTTAGCAATATTACATAATATAATTTATTATTATAAATATGATTAAGAAGTAACATATAACATAATATTATGAATCATTTATTTTAATATGATGAATAGAATTAAAATAAAATATTAAATGATGATTATAATCTTATCCCAAGTCAATATTTTAATATTACAAATATAATAATAAATATAAAAAAATATAACATATCATTATAAATAAAATAATAATAATAATCAAATATGATAAAGATACATGTACTTAGTCACGACACTTCAAAGGGATATATATAGAAGAGTTGACCAAGATCAAAAGGATATACAAGAAAAGAGTTGCGCGTAGCTCCAATCCCTACCTTAAGTGCGAGCTAGGCAAAGAAACTATCTACAAGTGTCTTCAACAACTGATAATAGTAGGAACTTTAGGTGTGGGCTAGGCAAAGAAAGTGTCTACAGGTTTCTTCAACAATAGATAATAGTAGGAGAAAGTATCTACTAGTGCCTACAGGTGTCTTCAACAGTTCTTGAAATAATGTAGGAGAGAGATGAGGGGGAGAAGAACTCTAATTTATTTATTTCTAATAACTGTTGACAGTGGAGGGTTAAAAAAAATGTCCAAACTAAAAATTCATGTTGACCTCTATGTGTCTGTAGATTGGAGATAACTTATTATTTGAATGAACCAAATGGCCTCTTCATATTTGAATCAAATATGATGGCCTATGTAAGGCTCTAACAATACAATTGTGGTAGTCTTCTATAAACATTTCTAGGGTAGATGGAAAGCCTGAAATACAGGGCTATATCTTCTAGTAGTGTAATGTGACAACAATTCAAAAGAATTAAATGTAATTCAAATATAAATACACATAAATGTTAAATGTGTTTCAAATTTAAATACACATAAATCAAAAATAAAAGTGATTGAGAAAAAGTTAAATATTGGAGTAGAGATACATGCACCAACAATTATGTATCATTAGTTTGTATAAATTTTACATTCTCCAGTCCTAGCATGCAAAAGCAAGGTCTAATAATAGAAGTAGCCATACAAAAATCTCTATTGTCACTAATTTAAGCACAAGGATTGATAAAAGACAAGGGTATTTAAGATCCATGCATTTGTGTATTGGAAGGGTTGGGAAGAATGAGACTAATGGAAGAGGGATTGGATTTTATCATCTTGAAGTACATTATTTACAACTCGAAAGGAGTGCAAGTCATAGGCTTCTTCCACCCCATTTTATTTGTAATCCTCTACACTATAATAGAAGCAACAATTCAAGGTCTTGGAGGGAATACAAATCATGGGTTTCTTCACCCCTTTCATACATGAATGTGTTCCAATTTTCTTATATATACAATACGAGAAATAAAACCCACCTAAAATCATGATCTATAGAAATTTTATACACAGTACTTGCAATTGCACTATGAAGAATGTATAAAGCTTCACAAATTATGCATCATTGAAGTGCCCAAAATTGAGTGTTGTAACTTGAATAGAGACTACCAATTGGGCATGCAAGGAGAATAAATAAAGAAGAACCTTATTTCTATAGTAAAGTTACTCACAATACAATATACAAGTAAAGAGAATATAGTATAGAAATGTACAAGGATACATACCTTACTTTAAGCATTGCAAAGCCAAATTTTTGTAGATGGGCATAAAAAAAAGATTTAACAAAGTATCAAGTTGCAAGCATCAGAGACAAGTGAATGGTTACAAACTAGGAGAAATCTTGACACACATATTCAAGATAGTCATCATAATTTTTAGTGAATTAAAGCATTCAGTTTTCTTACTTAAAGCAATATGCAATAATAAAATAATTAAGGGTAAAAATGCATTTAGATGAGATGATATATGGTGGATGACAAAGAAACTAGGGGAGATTCAAAGATATAACCAAGAGGAATCCATCATAAAAATGCATGAAGAGTGGCCAAAGTTGTCCTTATAAATTTAGGTTGTTGTGATGTCGAAAATATATAGAGACATAGTTCATGTATATGCTAGAATTCACTGCAATTTTCAAAGAGTTGACTTAGATTGCATTGGAAAAAATATTCAATATACCCATTCAAATTGAATAAAAAAATTACCTATCAACTTTTTACTTTTCTAAATACAACCATTTGGAACTAAAAAGACACTTTCTATGCAATGGTTAAACTAATATATTGTTCTACATGTTCAATGACTTCTTAAGTTCCTTAATCTTCTACTATGTTATCTCACCTCGAGATAAGTTGAAAAATTATTTACTAAGAAAATAAGGTAAAAATATATATTATTATTCGTAACATCTTTACCAAATTAGTACAAAGATATATGTAATCTAAAATGCCTAATGCATCACCTTATCTTTAGAATAGCCATACAATTTTCACATATTTTTTCACTGCTCTTTACAATAGAAATAAGGTCAGCTATAATCTTGGCCATCTACTTTTCTATTCATGCTTCAACACTGTTGCATCTTTACTATTAAGTTTAAAATTGAGAGATAGTTACACGTCAACATAGCCTTTAAAACATTCTCAAAATGAGTTATATCCCATAGAATTGGGACATAAGAATCATTCCAATGAACTAGCAATTTCTACAAACCCTATCCTAAATATGGACTTGTTGCAACCAAAATATGAAACACATGTAAGCGAAAAAACTAAGCTAGATTATGTTGGAAATTATCTTATGAAGAAGAATGATAACCAGGAAATTAGGTATAGTCATGAAATGTTAATAGAAATATGATTAAAAAAAACTCATTTTCTAAAAGAAAAGAGAATAAAGATATAGTCATTTCAATGGTTGGGACATAAAAAAATATGGACTCGGTTCTTGTACACTTAGATAGACTAGAATGGTGTTAATTGCATCATTATTATGTGCATGTGTTCGAAATGGGACACTTACATAGTCAAGGAGAGAAGCTATACTATTATTTCTTTTCTCTTTGTACTACATTGATGATGAAGATTAGTTACAGCATGTTCTTCCTTATGTCATTGTAATACCTTCTTATCCAGCTACTATTATGCGGTGTTCTGCTTTGCAAACTGTTTGTGATATACTTTCATTAGTCAATGAATTTCCCTCAAGTGATGCAAAAATATTTCCAAACTATATTATTCTTATGCTTTCAAATTTACCAAATGATCCTGAGGAGAGTGTTCATATTTATTATCATGCTAATAACATATACAAGATTGATGCGGCCATCTCACACTTTCTTATACACTCACAAGTTTTGAATGAGATAGACATTTTAGATAGATCAAATGTTTCACATAAGGTAGGCAAAGGTCATTTGGCTTCAACTCAAAATTTAGGTTCACAAGCTGCAGGTCATCAAAAGAACAATAAATGCAATGCAGAACTTACAAAGTTATGATGGACAATAGCTCATGTTATACAATAATTAGTAATGGGACCAAAGGAAAGTCCAATCATTAGGAGGGCATTGCTAGAGAATATAAAAGAATTGTGTGATTTCTTCCGAAAGAAGAAAAGTAATGATTTCTTATTGCCTATTCTCCCAACTTTTCTAAATGGTCACGATGAATAGTTATGAGTTGTATTCTTAGAATAGACTATCCATGTATGTTATTTAGTTACTCAGATTAGTGTGGAGCAGTATGTTTTTCCTTACATTGAGCATGCTTTAAACAACATTGTGGAAGAAATTATTGTGAAAGCCTTGAAATGTTTTGAAGCATTGTCAAAAAGTAAATTACTAGGAAAATGGTTAGTAATTGGATCGGTTACACATTTTGCTCTACTATTGTGTCATCCTAGCCATGGGTTAGAAGGGCAGTTGTTAATTTTATTATTGTAGGTAGTGATAGTTTACAATTAGTTTACAACCAATTAACTCTTATGTTTACCTTTCACCAATCCTTCCTTTTCTTCATAGAGAGCCAACATCATTGACTTTAGAGATTGAGTTATTCTCATGTTTGAAATCTCCAATGTCAAGATCAATTTTTCATCAAGTCCTAGAAAAAGCCAATAATTCATAGTGCCTAGAGTTTTTAGAGAAAGATAACCATTAGAGAAAAGTTAAGAAACTAAGAGGCTTGTTAAACCTAGTTTAAACTCAAATAATTCTTCTTTTTCTAATAAAATAGATGGCACCAACTGTTGAACAAATACACTTTTTAATCCAAATAAAACCCAATGTTGTCAAGGTATAGGCCTAACAAAAATTCTTCCACCAACATATGTGAAATTTATCTTTTTGATTAAATTTTTAATTACAAGACAAAGATTCATTCACCAACATATATAATATTTTTCTTCTTTGTTTCCCAGTGTGTCTCCTTTTGAAAATAGATATTTCAGTGACACCTATCTCCAGTTTGACTCTTATTATTAGAAAAGATGAATAATAGATGCACATACTTTTGTCTTTAAGAAATTGATACAAGAAACAAAAATTATAAAATATTCCATTTAGACACCTGAGTTAGAATAAGAAAAAGTTATAAAATATTTCATTTAGAATTCTTCTCTCATTTCACCAAATATACACAAAGCATTGTCAACATTGTCCAAATCTTCTCATAATCAGACACCCAGACTTCTATTATTTTTGGAAAATATCTTAGTTCCAAAAATAATATCTTAGTTCTGTCACTAACAAAAAATTCTTTCTATATAGATGATCATTCTTCTTCAAACCAATGCATTTTTCATATCTCTAGGACAAAAAGTGTGTTCAAACATTATATTGAAAACTCACAGCATGTTCATTCTTGTATGTATATTTACATCTTTAGTGATTATTTTGACATCAATGACATTATAGATCAACACAGTATACAACCAGATTCCAACACCTTTACCAGTATCCTTTAAACCTATGGAAAAAGAAGATCTTTGTAATGGGGTATAGACATCCATCAAAGAATAGACCATAGGGAAATTTTTCAAAGGTTGTCATTGCAATATCACTACTAGACATGTATTCAAAATGTGGAAGCATTGATAAGGCATGTGAATTTTTTGGAAGATGTCTTAAAGAAATGTTGTTCAAGAACTGCAATGATGATGAGATATTCACAAAATTGATTTGTTAAAAAGAAATTCAAATATAAGTGAGCAATAGTCACAAACAAAAAAGCAGCATTTTGAATCATTACATGGAGATTTTGAAGTAGTGATAGTGAGTATCTAACAAATAAAGGTAGATTCATTTAATGAATAGCAAGAGGTTTTCTGGTAAAAGAATAGCAAATCAAGTGCAAGTATAGCTAATATGAGGTAGTATTTCAAGTGTATCTTTCAAACCCTAATTCCCATGTCTTCTCTTTGTTGTTTCTTCATGATAATGATGTTTCAATCATTAAAATTATGAAGATCACGCATCGGATCACTATCATAAGTGTTTCATGACTATTTTAAACAAGAGATTTATAATTTTTCTTCAAGGTCTAATTCTACTCATAGGATCTTATGTTTTGCAAGGTTCATCCATTGTTTTAGATATACCTCATAAAGGAAGGTCAAAAGTGCTCATAAATTATAGTGAGCAAAGATGAATTGAAAGGACAAGAACATATGGTATTTTAGCATTGTGAAGAGCTAAAAAGGAAAGGATATTTGTTACAATAACAATGGTACTTAGTGACATAAAGATAATAGGGTAGTAATGATAAAAATAAGTGACAAGAAAGTAAGAAGCATGTATAGGACATTAATATGATTGATGTCCATGTGGACATGTTGATAAAATTAGTGATGCAAGAAGGTACAGTGACTTTCAAGAATCCATGATAAACATGATCAAGAACCATATAGAACTAGTTAAAGAATTGTTGTGCCAAGGCAAAGTAGTGACAAAATAATGGAAATGGAGGCATAGTTATTAGGGAGCAAATCTTGTATCTTGAATGGAGATATGAAAAGAAACAATATATCATGAAGGCGTAGATGTTAGGGAGCAAGTCTTCTATCTTGAATAGAGTTATGACAAGAGACAATATATAGTCTTTTAAGGCTAGAGGTTGAAGATATGAATATTGTTTTAGAACAAAGTAAGAGAATACAAAACATAGTAATATTGCAATGTAAGGGTGCAAATAAATAAAATTCAAAATACAAACCAAGCAAGAGAATGATATAACAACAAACAATAATAAAGAGATTCTTCAAGTGAGAGCTACTCACCTATATCAAGCTCCTACTTAAGCATTTATATACCATATAATTAGTTGAAGATAAGTTCTATGATAATGTAACAACACATAAGCCCTTCAGACATGAACTCTAAGGTAAAGGCATATACAATTATTTTGAGTATTAAAATTAACCCAAATAAACTAATGACCCCAAACAATACTAATCTATTAGATATAATGATATAACAAGTAATAACTGCAAATTAAAAATAGGAGCATCATTTACCTATTCATCAAGTTTAATAGGCATGCCAAACGACCAGGTTTAACAAATATGACTCACAAAACTCCTACATTAGTAAAGTCCTACAATATGAGATTTACATCACTATGCATATCTAATTAGTAAAGCACAAACTAAAGAAGGAAATAAAAGGCCAAGAAATCTATTAATAATAAGTAAATACTAGATTGCACATTTTTCCAAAATTCCACAGACAATAAGTAAATACTTGACTGTTTTAATCCTTATCCTTTTAGCTTTCATTTTTACCCTGAATCTCTCAATTTGACTTACTATCTTACCATTTGTTGTGGTATCCACAACACATGCCCCATTCCTCACTACAAATGGGGACCCCCTACTTTCTTCCGACTCCCAGACTCATAGTTCAGGAATCGAAAGAAGGAGAAAGTCTCGATTAAATCAGTTGAAAAAAATAAAATTGAAAGCCTTAAAATTTATTTTTTTTTAAAAAAACTCGTGCGTGCACATACCGAGGCACACGCACATGCAAAGAAAAGAGGGGAGGGAAGTTATAAAATGCCCCCTCCCCCCTTCTTTTTTTAATTTTTTGATGTTGAAGAGGTAGAGCTGAGGAGGGAAAGGTATGGAAACCTTCCCACCTCCACCTTTCACGCAAACTTAGCACTTGCGAACGCGCAACCATAAGAGGAAGTGCATGGTGCGGCATTGTGCACACCCTTAAGGACGTGTGCGCGGCGCACTGCACACCTTTAGGGCCACTCGTGGCCGTCGTGGTGTGCACCTTCTGGGCAGCGCATAGCCACCATCGCAGTGCCCTCTGGGACGCGCGCGCATGACCACCGCCGCGCTCCTCTTGGTGCATGCGCCGCCACGTTTTCAAACCCCAAACTTCATTTTTAAAATTTAAAAAAAAAAAAATTAATATTTGTTTTTTAATTTTTATTTATGATCTCAAAAAACCCAAAAAAAGAAAAAAGAATAATAAATAAATAAAATAAAATAAATTCAAAAATCACAAGTAAAATAAATTCTAAAATATCATTTTTTAATTTTTTTTTAATGTTTTATATGTATCTAGTGATTAATCATTCTTTTTCATTGTGATGTATAGGTAATATAATCAAATTGCATCCACATCCAAATCAATAGCAAAGCCAGTTGTGTACAAGTTCCAAGGCATAACCGCGAAGTCACGATTGCACAATGAACACTCTGAGATCAAAGACATAGAACTTGGACACACGGACTTGGGAGAATTTTTGAGGGTTGGAAACAACCCAACTGAAAGATCTTCTTTGAGATCCACCTTAATCTGGTCTGGATTGGTAAATGCAGCATCACATCCTTGGACCGTTTAGTTAGCTGAATTGATTTTGACCTTATCTCGACATTTTGTTCCCGAGGAAAGGGTGGTAAAGAGCGTCACTGGGGAAGTGGTCTTAGATATATGACTTGATAATATCGAGAGATTTTTTCACTGACCTAGAGCTAATCAATTTATCAGACTTTCATATGAAGCAGCTAAGAGGTGGCATAAGGATCATCACCAGGAGGCCATGGACATCATATATTCCTCATACTTCATTGAGAAGCCATCTCGGGGGAAGAAAATTAGCAAATTAGATATGGCATGAGGATACATGAAGGATGACATTGGATATTCAATCATTCTTTTGAGCAGAGTTATGGGATTGCTTGCAGTAGGTCATCTCGCTCCATTCATGGTTAACTTCATTGAAACCATCAGACACACAAAAATGCCACTAGATTGGGCCACCACACTTAGTGAGAACATGTGTGATCAGTTGCGAATAGTAAATGATAAGAAGAAGTTTTATATGACTTGTTATGTGGTATATCTACTTGCAGCAAGCGCCACTGACTATCCTGGATTGTACAAAAAGGGCAATATGCAGGACCCTAATGCATATCTGTATATAGTTTATCCTTAGCTAGTTAAGAAGAAGCTCTCACCACAAAGTAAAGAGTATAGGATTATGAATGATGCCTTTATCTTTGTCATCATTCGATTCATCAAAGGCGATTATGGAAAGAGATTATCTGATGAGGCCAAGGCACAGATCATAGCTCTCAGTGCATATTTTATCCAATTTTGAACATTCACATACATTTGGGTTGGTGGTGCATCTAACCATCCAAAGAAGCTCCCAAGGTACCCAAGTGACAAGTTGGTTCTAACGGAAATTTCTCGGTAGATTGAGTTAGCTTATGACAGGATCAAGAAACAACGAAGACCTTGTTGGGATTGGCCATTTGTAATAGGAGCATACCAAGTAAAGAGGAAGCAGGATATCATGACTTTCAAATGGGAATGGGAGAACTATCCCCTCAAAGAATATAACTCTCCCCGGCCATTCTTCGACAATGTTGGTAAAGTGGAAAATTTGGTAGGAAAAGAGTTCTACCACGAGGATGCCATTGAAGATCATTGGATGAATGTCACAAATGACTATGATGTCCGTATCAGGGATTATTGTAGAATGAATTTATATTTAGCAGAGAAGGCTCTCCATTTGACCATCTCGCATGAGATAAGGCTACAAGATTTGCAAGAGCTACTGGATCCCTTATTCAATACAGATAAGGTTGGCGAGAGGCCCATTCTGAATGCAGAAGTTGATAGGAAGGAAGGAGATGATATTAATCATCGAGCAAGACATGTCATCAGAATGACAAAGAGTTGGATCAAGAAACCCTTTCCACTTGATCCGATTCTGGACATAGTGATATTCCATGCACATGCTCACCCAGAAAGGGTAAAGGGGAGGAAGGTCACAGTTCCTATCTTTGCACTCCAGTCTCCTATCAGGCCAGAAACAGTCTACTAGCTTGATCATCCAGTGGGATATTACCATCCTTCAGAGAAGAAGAAAGAAAAGAGGAAGAGAGCCTCTCCTCAGAGGATCCAGATAGAGCATGTTGAATAATAGGCCCCTGTGCAGCAACATGAATCTACTTCCCAAGACCCCCAAGACCCTGCAATTTCTCATATCCAGGTTGATTTTCCATTGCCTCCTATTTTGTCAAGCCAACAAGAAGAAGGGGAGATTCCAGAGACATCCATTCATTCGATGCATCAAGAACCTGCTTCTCCTATGGTTCCACAAAGGCAAAGGAGGGTTAAGGTTAGAATGAACAAGAGGCAGAGACTTCGTAAAAGATTAGTGGCTAATCCATCTGTTCCTGAAACCATTCCCAAGGAAGAATTAGATGAGGATGAAACCGAGTCGGATGGGGAGGAAGAACAAGTGCCTTTACAAGGGAGAACTTAGTTTTCCAAAGCCACAGAATTGGAAAGAAAGAAGAATGTCACAAATACCCAACCACCCACCCAAGCTAAAATGGTAGAGCTCTCTTCTTCGAAAGATGAAGTACAACGATGGTGAATGAGCAAAGAGAGCTAGGTGATGATATTCTCTCCATTCCAAATTTTTATTTCATGCTAGTGGGTACGTAATTGGTTGGAGATAAGATTAGAGATACTCCTACAGGTGAATCTCAACAGCAAGATTGGAAACAGATGCCACTTGAGACACAAGGTCCTCATCCAACGTCCCCATCTTCACCTCAAGCTATGATGGTAGATAAGGTTTCAGTGACACCTCCACCTTTGAGTTCAAAGGAACATGTTTAGAAAGGATCATCATTACAAGGAGAACCAGAACCAAGGACTACTAATGAGCCACCAAAAGAGGCACAGGTAATGGAATGTATACAACAACCTTCCCAAGAAGTTGAGGATCAAACTATGGAATCTACAAAAATTGAGACTATAGAAGAAGAACCCTCACAACAAGAAGCTCCAAGCAAAAGAAAAAAGGGGAAGGAGGTAGCTTAACACATCCCTTCATCATCTAGAGCCAAGGTTAAAGAAAGACACATCCCGAGATGGTTCTAGAAGGAAATAATGAGAAGTGCTAAGCATCAATTCCTTCCTTCAAAGGATAATACTTGTGACATTGAAAATATTTTGAACAAGCCTGACTCTCCATTACAGGATGCAACACCATTTGCATTCATTACCACTATTTAAAATCAGGACTTATTTGCACAAGTGGCTCATCCCCCGAAAGGTACAAATGAAGAAGTTGTCAGCCTTCCAGACTATGAAGTAAAGGATATCATGTTAGGGAAACCTACACGGGATACTTCTTGACAGATGATGACTATGGGAGTCAAAGAGGTTCTTAACCATATGGAACGTGATGAGATTGAAATCAGAGCACTTCGAAGGCAAGTTGAGATCTTGAAAGAATATCTAGCTAAAGTTATTGGTCCTCTTGATTTTGAACGCCCCAAGGAGACTTTGACTACCATTCTTAAAGAAGGGGAAGGCGTACGACTCAATCCATTTCTAAGAGCTTGTTAGGATTGGCGAGACAACCTTGAGGATAGGGGTATCACTATAATTACAGGAAGTCTAAAATTATTGCATGCTACACAAGAAAATGTTGATAAGATCTTGGCAATTTTGAGGCAGGACTTCAGCATTATGGATGAGGTATGAGTTTGGAGCAAGGATTTGCCAATTCTACAGGCCATAAAAGGAAAAAGGTACTGCATTCTGATTGATGTATATATCGGCAAAGAGCTAGACATGATAGATGATTGGATAGAAAAGATTGCAGAGGGAAGTAAAGTGATGGAAACATTACATGATGAGATACATAGGCTCAAGGACCAAGCTTGAGAGAAAATTTTGGAAGCAAAAAAGTTATATAGTGATGCATGCTTGGATATTTTTGAAGATGAGAGAAGCTTTTACCAGTTGAGGTAGTTGTAGAAAACTTTAGAAAGACTTTAGAGGAAACATCCAGTGATGAAGACATCAGACAAGCCTTCAGGACAGAAGAAGCATTGTTAGAGTTGGATACTAAACTTGGGGATTTTGTAGAAACTCGAATTGAGGTGGACAACTATAGATAGAAGGTCAAAGATAAGTATGAGGCTTTGGATCTTCCCAATGCTACTAAGATTACTGAGATTATAGAGAAATTCAAGGGCAAATATCCAAACATATCTTTAAGATGAAGATGAACAAAACCTAGATGCCAGAATTTCAATTTTGACACTTTAAAAATTTTTGATCTTTTTTACTCATTTGAGGTTCGCAACTCCGTAGGTCTGTAGCTTTGCAGCTCCGCAGGTCCGTAGTTCCACAACTCCAAAATTCAAAGGTGCACCGATAGTTGACTGCCAGTTCAAAAATAGCACTTTCCATGCATTGGAAATGCATTTTGATGGCAAGTTAACTCTGACACACATCAAGTGAAGGTCCAACTTCTATTTTTGGTGTCTCCATGCACTTCTACTTTGACTGATGGCTTCCTCCTACTTTCTCTCTCATTCTTTCATTGTTTTTGACATGTAAAGGGCTCATGCATCAAATTAATGAATAAAATCTGGATGGAGTTCCTCTAAGCACAAGTTAGATTACCAATTTGTATATATTTAGTTTTTTTTAATGTTTTAAAAGCATTTTATTGCATCAAGATATCTCTCACTCTCAACACAAATTGAGGAGACGATTTCTTATAAATACCCCATTGTAAAATGTAAAAAGGGCCACCATTATTATGCAATAAAGTTATCCTTTTGGTGTTAGCATTCAGAGTGTAGTTATTCTTGCTTGAATGTGTCATTTTTTTGTGGATTTTATTCATGAGATTGTGATTGAGCCAAAGGTTTATTGCATTGTTTCTAGTTGTGAGATCTTTTAGTTCTGGTGTTTGCTACAGATATATGAATTCCGTTGACATAATGAGCTTGAGAAGAGATCACCCGATTGTGTCTACATAGCTTTTTGTCTCGCATGAGCACACTTTTCATGGCCTTGCAATTTGATGAAGAGTGAAACATCATTCGATTTGTTAAAGATTCTCACCGATGATTGCATCAGTGGATTCTAGGAAGCACTGCTCTTGTTTTCATTGGTTTCCTATCGATTTCTTCAAAGGTTTAACTCGCAGCATGCTGTGTTCTGTAGCTTATGTCCATTTAGGAATTTCAATTTCAAGTTATTTGATTTCATGTTATTTGCTTTTAGTTTTGTTATTTTCTTTGCTAACCCCCTATTAGAATAGGACCTCATAGTAGCTGCATTGTTAGAGTTGCATTCATTGAAAAACAAAAAACACAAAAACATTATTCTTTTGGTGTGATATTTTGAGATAGCGACTAGATTTTACTTGATTCCAAGGTAAAAGAGTTTTTGGAACCAGAAAAGGCCTCCTCATGAACATTCACATTTATCTTCTACTAAGAAGATTTTGTTACGTCACAAGACAAACACTGAATCTTGGAGTGGATCCTTAAAAAGATTTGCTTTTCAAGAGAGGAATTTGTTGGAATATTCAAATATGAAAAGAATACTTATGAGGAGGGGGTGAATCAGAAGTATCACACTTTAACCAATAGAACTTTTAGCTAAAAATAAATTGCATGCATGTAAACACATCAAATAAACATGAAACTAATACATGCATCAACAAAAAATAACATTGGAATTTGGTAACCCAGAAATCCTCTAGAAATAAGAAGGTAAAACTGGGGTGGGGATGATACCCACAAAAATCACTGCAGTAATATTGTTCAACCACTTCTGATGGTCTGCCCTATTAAAGGCTTTACACTATGTCAATAGTGACCTGGTTAAAGGATTTACAAACACTTAACATGAAGTGTCACCCTATTAAAGGATTTAATCACCTTTTGATAAGGATCTACAAATAGCTGTTAAGCCAACCTATCTACATAGGGTTTTCTAATACAATGGTAAAAGAGTATTAGGTATTATAAACTTGTTAGTTTGCAATCCTTGATTGCTAAATGAAGGCACTTGTTCTAGCTCTCTCTCTGATTTTGATCCTTTGAGATTTGATTTTTGTTCGTCTCCTTTGCTTTGTTCTGATCAACTGAATATTGAATTGTTGCTCTTACTCTCTATGTCTCCTTTCACTGAATTCCATTATGTTTTTCCCTTAACACTATTCTCCTTCTCTCATCCCTATTAAAATGAAACTTTCATCTTCCTTAAAAGGATTTCGAAGACTTAGGGTTAGATATGGATCTATGATCCACATTGAATCTCAATTTCCCACTCAATACTGCCCTTTTTGTTGATTGGTTGCATGCCTTTCCAATTTTCCAATTGGTTGCATGCAGATTGCATAGGAAGTGTAAAAGATTTGTTCTTATCTCTAGATCTTTCGAGATTTACCTTGTTTCAGCTACAAAGATGGTTTACATCATAGTTTGTACAATTACAAACTCTTATGTTGATATTCTGAGTTACTCAGCTCATGAAGCATTACTGATGCTTGGCACATGCTATTTCCTAGATAGCTCAGCACCTAAACAAAACTGTATCACTTGGCACCTTATGTTACTTGACACTTGATATCACTCGGCAACTTATGTTACTCGGCACTTGATATCACTCGGCACCTTATGTTATTCGACACTTGATATCACTCGGCACCTTATGTTACTCAGCACTTGATATCACTTGGCTCCTACTCTTTGTTTGGCATGTATAGTGAAAAATGGTTAAGTGTATTGACACTCAGCTGTCAAAATTATTCTTTAAGCCAACAATCTCCCCATTTTACATGAATGGCAAAAACACTTAACTAAGATCCTATGATCTTGACATTATTTTGTGCATCTTCTTATTTGCTTCAAAAAATTTAGGAACAAAGAACAATATACCTTATGATTCCCTGTGAGTTGATTATGCCTTGTTCACTCAGTGACTTCTGTCTTGTTTCTACATTCTGACCAATATGTTCTATCAAAATTTGTCAAAATTCTCCCAAAATTCTTTATCTCCCCCTTTCATCATACTTACCATTTCATTCTGTACTGAACTCCTCCTTAATTTCTACTTAACTCCCGCATACTTATTCTCTCCCTTTTTGATACTTATGTCAAGGGTTCTATAGGGAAATGCCATACTTGGCCAAAAATGTATTGTTTACTTCAAGGAGTACCTTCAGAGCTGCATCCCAATTTGCTAGTGCAACATCCAATGACTTATGTTGGATGGCAATCTCTGTTGCTAGATGTACAAGTCCATCAGATGTAGAAAGATTGGGGTCTTTTTTGAGAACTGTCTCTACATTTATCTGCTCCTTGTGAAGTATTTCCAAATGAGGAGTGATAGAGGATTCAATTTGCATCAATTTGGATTTAGTGGTTTCCTCCTTTGCTACTAAGACAACTAACTCTTTTTGTGTGTGAAGCGATTGGGCAAAATGCTTCTCACTTTGAGCTAGATTTGTAGGGAGTTGCATGCTAGAAATCTTCAGATTTCTCTCCAAGCTCAGTATTTTTTGGCTAGTGTCTTGTGTGAATGTGGAAAAATCACACAACTTGTTGTACAAGGAAAATATGTTTCCAAGTACAGTTTTGACTGTTTCAATTTTCTTAGCCAGCTTAATTTGTGATAGTGTTATATCACCGGATATTTTCTTATTTACCTTGCCTTGGAATTTTCTTCCTGACCATTCTAATAATGTGGCATTTTTTTCTTGCTCTTCACTAGTCACCTGGTCAACTATATCAGATAGTTGCTCTATAATTGGCCTTGACTCATCTAGAGACTGTAAGTAGAAATCTTCTGTGAATATGTCTTTGATTTCATTTAAGGTATGCTTGTGCTTGTGTTCTCTTGTTAGTGCTTCTTATCTCCTTCTTCTATCCAATGCACTCTAAATTTCATTGATCTTCTCTTCAGTGAGAGTGCTAGATTCATAATATGGAATCTTTATTTCTTCATCAAGCTCAAGAACTCCATAGTGAAGTTTCCTGACTACCTTTGATGAGTTCAAGCCTGGTGTCCTAATTTGCAATGGTAACCTATCAATGCTCGGCTGCTGAAGAGTCTGTGTTGGAGTACCAGATTTGGGTAATGCAACCAAAGTTTGTATTGCAGACTCCTCCTTCTTACTTTTCTCATCTTTTTCTTCAGCTATTTTATCCTCTTGGTGACCTGGGGTTGAACTTACTAGCTGTACAGATGTTTCTTTATCTTCCCCTACTGCTGCACTCAACATCTGAAGTGTATTAGTGACTGCACTTGGTGGAGGTGGTGGAGGAAGGAATAGAATACTAGTAGGTTATATGGTCAAAGGTGGTTCTTGTGTTTTCACCTTGACTGCCTTTGTCTTGACTACTAGATTCTGCAATTCATCAACACTGACCAATACAAGATTTGAACATAACTTTGCTACTAGTGTTGATTGGTCAAGGATTTCTAAATCCTCTGCAGTTAATGGATTGATGTTTGGATCAGAAGTGTCTATAATATCCTTGATTTTAACAATCTCTGCAGGTGTGATGATGGCATGAGGAGGACTAGGAGGGGATACCTATGTGTCTTGAACACTTTGATCTTGTGATATAGTTGTATCTTTCTCTTCCTCTTTCTCCACTGTATGTGCCTTTTCTTCCTTTTCTTCTTCAACCTTCTTCTCCACTTGTTCCTTTTTCTTTTTCCTTGTTTCCTGATACCTTCATCTCCTTTTTCTTGGCACTTGCCTCTACCTTATATTCTTCATTGTATACATCTTCTATTTTCTTGTAGACTATCTTCCACAATCTTGTGGATTTTGTAACTACATCCTCAATTTTGTTCTGCAAAATGCTAAAAGCTCTATGTTTGGGAGTGAATCTATTGTTATGCCTTTTAACTGCAGTTGTTACTTGATCCTTAGTCAAATTAGGCAACAATCTTACTAATGTTGATTCCCTTATCTCCCTCTCCATTTGTAAACAAAAATGTCATTTATCCTCAACAATTTTGTACGATTCTTTAGGTATTGATTCATCTAACTCTAGAGTTGTGTGCTTATACTCAGCCATCATAGCATACATTGATTCCTCTAATTTATTTATTTTCTTCCTTGGTGAGCTTAGAAAAATTTAGGTTCTTTAAACCTTTCAAATCATCATTCTTAATCTTTCTGCATAATTTATCAATAGTAGTCTGAGGTTTGTGCCTTACCACTTGAAATTGGCTATTGTCCTCTGACTCAGTCTTCTCTTCATCTATTTGAGGTTGGGCAACAAATTTTCTTTTCTTCTTTGGCTTGGTAGCAGTCTTCTTTGAAGTTTTCTTCTTCTCTTTTGCCTCCTCTTGGGCTTTTTGTGCTACAGCCCTTGTAGTAGGTCTCTTTGGTGCAGGAGTAGCTACTTTCTTTGCCTTGGGTTGAGGAGTAGGAGGAGTTGTGGCCTTTCTTTTTGTGACCTTGGTTTTAACTTGTGCTTCCTCGGCTTCTTCTTCCTCAGCACTTTCTTCTTTATCTTCTCCTAACCCTTGAGTCAGACCTTGAGGTTCATCTTCCTCATCTTCAATGTCTTCTTCTTCCTCTTCTATTGTTCCTTCTCCTTCAACACCAAATTTTCTCTTGATTTTCCTTACCAATTTTTCTTTCTTCTTTACTGCTGAGGTAGTCTTCAAATTTGTTATCACCCTTGATTTTACAACATCATAGGTTCCAAAGGCTTTTGCATTCTTATCAACTTCTTCTGCCAGGAGGGTTATTATTGCTGTAGAGGCTTGATCAATATCAAGTTCATAACCTAGTGGCCTAAGCCATCAAACTCTAGGTAAAACTACTTGTATATAGGTATAATCAATATGTACAAGAAAGAAAATGTCTTTTTCATATTTCTCAATCAATGAGATTGGAATGATCATTCTTTGTTTCATGAACTGTTTGAAGTCCTCAAAGTAGCTAGTCATTTGGGCATCAAAATTATCACCCATCTGTTCAATATATCCATTGATTTGTTCAACAATTGTTTTGTCTATATTTTATTTCACCTTACCCACAAAAGGAAATTCTTTCATCAGATAGAAAAGCATGCACACCAAAACTGATCCAAATTTGCACTGAGCTCCCTTGCTCTTCCTTATGGCTCCTAGATTCTCATTAATCTGTTGAAACATGAGCTCTGCTAGATCATAGGTATGATCCTTTTTAATCAATTTTTATGCAACATCAACTGCTATACAAGGCACACTATTTAACCTGCTTGACTGATAGATTTGTGTGAAATGATTCTCACAACAAAATCTAGTAGGGGTTCTATGATTGCATCAATAGTCATTCCCCTATTGTTCCATTTAGCACCCGTGTTTTTCTCTATTACTTCTTTTTTGTCACTACACAAGGTCTTTGGCCAATCTAGGGTTGGAATACTAGTAACCCTATGAATAGTTTTCTTGGTAAATTTTACTGGCCTTGTTTCTAACCAAAAGGCTCCATCATGTATTTTGCTCAAAACTATGCATACCCATTCAACTTTGAAAACAATAAAAAATTCTAGGGTTTTGGTCAATCCTTTTCTCTCGACTATTGAGAACTCATCTTTCACTATTTTGTTCTCACATAGCTTGTCATATGCATTGTAAATTTCTAAATCTCCTATGGCTCCAATTTTGCAGTTATAACATCTACGAACATCTTGGACCATAACAACTTTATTAGGAATAACTGATAATGCACCTACGGGATCATTCTTGTATGCAACTTTTGGAATGGGCTTGAATTTAGGTTGCTTAACTTCATTACTAACCAACTATATTTCATGACTCTCCTTGCTCTTAATGGTTCCAGACCCAGATGCCATTATTTGCCAAACTAGGGTTTATAGTTTAAACAAGATTATAAACACTACGTAGCTCAGCACACAAGTAAAATACCTCAAATCGATGAAACTCATGCTGAATCGTTGTGGAAATCTTTTGTAAATGGCTTCTGAGCTGACCTTGATCTTCTGTGCTCTTCTCGTCTTTGCTTTGCATTTGAATGGTGAGAAGTGATCAAAAATTGAACTATGTACCCTTCAAAACAGAGCAATTAATGCTTAGCGTCCTGACAACTGTCTACTCAGCACCTAAAGGATTTCAACATGACTCGACACCCATTGTGTTTCACTTCGCTCAGCTTCCATTGATATTTCACAGCTCGGCATCATCTATCAACTCGATCGTTGTTAGAAACTCGGCACCTGAAGACAACTTTGGCAAATTTTGTAAGATTCTTAATTTTGACTTAGCATCTTTGTTTATGTTGATTTATTCTTTGAAGTTCTTCTATTTCTTGGGACTGATGTATGATGTAACTTATTTTATCAATCCCACACACACCCATTCTTACTTAATTAGATGAAGTGTGATCACTTGACCCATTAGGTGAGTGATCTTTGCATTTGATGTGTTGCACTCATCTTTCTTCTTCCATGTCTTATTCATCTCACTTCTGATGTGTTCAACATCTATCTTTGCCTTTCCATTGTTGTACTCAGAACCTAGTGCCTTTGACCTTGTTGGGCAATTCCTGCTAACATGACCAGTTTTTGGGCAACTGAAACATGTGGTTTGACTCAACCATCTTCTGTAGTCCCCTCTGAAATGTGTTCTTATGCAATTCTGGGGTATATGTCCATATTCTTGACAATAGTGACAACTGTACCTGGTGTTGTAATCCCAATAGTAGTGATTTTCATGGTTTGATGTCTTTGTTGGTTGATTTGATGTCCACATAGGCTTTGATCTACATTCAAAAGCTCTATGCCCAGATTTCTTGCAATTATGACAGTGACCCTCAAAACTTTATGTCTTAATAGTCTTGGTTCTACATTCATGTGCTTGATGACCTTGCTTCTTGCACTTATGACAATAGTTTACACTCTTAGGTTTATCATGCTGATGAGCATTCTTGTTTCTACATACATTAGATGTATGTCCTTTCTTTCCACAGAAATGACATGTAGGTTTGACATTTTTACCTTTGTTGCTTCTTTGTTCAACACTCTTTGATGATTCTCCAACTTCAGTGCTATTGTATCCAAGTCCTGATGTATCATGGGTTGATCTTGGGGATTTCAGTAATTGCTCAAAATACTTGATGGCTTCATTAGGTTTGTTGACGCTTTCTCAAATTTCCTTTTCTCTTCTCAAGTCAATTTGCAATTGTTCATTTTGCATCTTTAGTGTAGAGATCTCAATGTCTTTCACATTGAGTTCATGATGAAGGTTCATCATTTGGGCAAGTGTATCCATCTGCATGTTTGAGGTCCTTGTCAATTCAGTACATTTTTCTTCAAGTCTGTTTGCAAGATTTCTTTTGTCATTTTCCATCATGACTTTATCTTCAACTACTCTTTTCTTTTGTTCAGTGATTTCACAGAACATTATGGCCTATGATTCATGTTCCATCTCGAGAGATCTTATTTCATCTGCTTGCACTTTGTTTTTCTCCATTAGTTCTGCAATTGCTGCATCAAACTCTTTAGTATCTCCATTGGAAAATATATTTGTGGTATCAATCTCCTTGTAGTTTATCTCATTTTCAGCTATGACTAAATCCTTCCTTTTTTTTAAGGAATTTCTCAACTTATCTCTAGCTTCCTCCAAGCTATGCAGAGCAAGTTGCACATCTATCACCTAGTTTTCAATGATCTTTCCGAGTTTGAAAATTTCCATCTTTAAATCTTTTCCTCCAAGCTGTTAGGCTTTTTCTTGTGAGAACCTAATCTTCTCTGATACCAATTGTTGGAATATTCAAATATGGAAAGAATACTTATGAGAAGGGGGGGGGGAGGGGGGTGTGAATCAGAAGTATCACACTTTAACCAATAGAAATTTTAGCTGAAAGTAAATTGCATGCATGTAAACACATCAAATAAACATGAAACTAATACATGCATCAACAACACATAACACTGGAATTTGGTAACCCAAAAACCATCCAGAAATAAGAAGGTAAAACTGGGGTGGGGATGATACCCACAAAAATCACTACAGTAATATTGTTCAACCACTTCTGATGGTCTGCCCTATTAAAGGCTTTACACTATGTCAATAATGACTTGGTTAAAGGATTTACAAACACTTAACATGAAGTGTCACCATGTTAAAGGATTTAATCACCTTTTGATAAGGATCTACAAATAGCTATTAAGCCAACCTATCTACATAGGGTTTCCTTTCTAATACAATGGTAAAAGAATATTAGGTATTATAAACCTGATAGTTTGTAATCCTTGATTGTTGAATGCAGGCACTTATTCTAGCTCTCTCTCTCTCTGATTTTGATCCTCTGAGATTTGATTTTTGTTTGTCTCCTTTGCTTTTTTCTGATCAACTGAATATTGAATTGTTGCTCTTACTCTCTATGTCTCCTTTCACTGAATTCCATTATGTTTTTCCCTTAACACTATTCTCCTTCTCTCATCCCTATTAAAATGAAACTTTTGTCTTCCTTAAAAGGACTTCGAAGACTTAGGGTTAGATATGGATCTATGATCTACATTGAATCTCAATTTCCCACTCAATACTTCCCTTTTTGCTGATTGGTTGCATGCCTTTCCAATTTCCAATTGGCTGCATGTAGATTGCATAGGAAGTGTAAAAGATTCATTCTTATCTCTAGATCTTTTGAGATTTACCTTGTGTCGGCTACAAAGATGATTTACATCATAGTTTGTACAATTACAAACTCTTATGCTGATATTCTGAGTTACTTGGCTCATGAAGCATTACTGATGCTCGGCACATGCTATTTTCTGGATAGCTCGGCACCTAAACAAAACTATATCACTCGGCACCTTATGTTACTTGGCACTTGATATCACTCGGCACCTTATGTTACTTGGCACTTGATATCACTCCGCACCTTATGTTACTCAACACTTGATATCACTCGGCTCCTACTCTTTTTTTGGCATGTATAGTGAAAAATGGTTAAGTGTATTGACACTCAGCTATCAAAATTATTCTTTAAGCCAACATAATTACACTATGGATTCCTGTCATTGACCTCGTGCAAAACGAATACCCAACACCATTTATAGGAATAAATTTTCATTACTTTGATAAATTGCACTACAAATGGATTGGGAAACCTTTGAAAAAATAACTCTTTATACTATTTGATCACAATGATAAGCACTAGAAACAACATAAAATATGTACATAAGAAAACTTCTTGTTATTTCTTTGAGAAAACTTCTTCTTCCCTATTGAATATGTTGTTCTAAATATTTAAATACACTAATATTAATGCTTGAAAAAATTAGGGTTATTCATATAAACTATATTTTAGGGCATGAAATATGTCCCCATAGACCTTAGCGATCAATGGCTTGATCTTAGCATTTCCTTGATGACAATTGATCTTTACATTCAAGAGTGTAGCTCTATTTACTATAACCCAATTCTCTTTTTATGAAAACCATTACTTCTTTTAGATCTTCCATTCACTAGGATGAACACTATTGTAGATGCATATTTCTATCCTTATTTTGCATTAATATGGCTTGTCTACTCATGACTTTCTAATTAATTTCCTTATTTCTATATGGCTGATTCTTTGTTTTTTGAGCTCATACAAACAGCTTCACCAACTACTTTAGGAAAGGAGATGGCAGTCTTTTGCTTCAGTTTATGGGAGTAGTGGCAAGAAGTCTCTAGAGTGAGATTTCTAGGAAAAATAATTGGTGTTGTCAGGAACTATAATGCTCATCTTGTAGCATAGCCAGATATTAATTGGCACAATGTTGCTGAGGAGTTCATGAATTCTCTTGGAATAAGCTTCAATCCATTGGTAATATAGGTGATTTTGATTAAATTGTTACAATGATTATTCTTAAAATTTTCTTCTCACAGTTAAATAATTTTATTTTTTTATTGATTTTGTTCAATAATTCTATCGTTAGGGCCTCTATGATTGCATTTGGGATTTCAAGAGAAAGCATTTTTTAGATTAGCTACATAGAGGGATGGTGCTCCCTTAAAATAGTACATTAGTGATTGAGATTCTATTTTCGTAATACTTGTTAATGCTTTTTGCAGTGACTTTTCCCATAGTAACCATATGAAATTTTCTTTAAAAGAGTTCAATTCAAAACTTTAAGGTGTCCTGAACTTAAATGGTGACTTTTCCCTAAGCAACCATATAAAATTTTCTTTGAATGAGTTCCAACTAAAAATTTATGTGCAGATTGTCTTGAACTTAAATAATTAACATGCATTGGGAAAGTTGACGACATATTGAAGCAGTTGTAATGCACTTCTATTGATGTAGGCTTTGTTGCATAACAAACATACTACCTTCATCTATATTTGGAATGGTTGTTATGTCCCCTCTATTGTCATATAGCTACAAGAGATATCTTTCTCCCAATTTCTGAGATAGTTGTCTATGTCTGAGATATTAGATACCAATTCTTTTCTAGTAGCCGGATGCTGAAGTAGATACATTCAGGTGCATGGAGGTTTCTGGGTTTTTCTTGGATGTGTCCAGGAAGCTCATTTTTGGCCTTTGGATGTTGGTAGAGGTGCTTGCAAGTGCCTCCACAAGCCTGAAATGAGCTTCTTGGGTGCACTCGGTAAGCATTTATGTACAAGATCAAGTTCCTCTACAAGCATCCATAGGCTCAGAATGAGATTCTTGGGCACATTCGGAAAATATCGTATGCCTTCAATTCACTGTCTGAAAAGATAATTATTTATTTGGTATCTTATGCTAGTCTATTGATGTTAGTTTGATACAAAAACTTGGCTATTGATTTAAATCTCACTTCTAGATTTATTCTTTTTTCTATAATAAGTGATGTCTATTGAAATCTTTTCTAGTCTAATTAGTAATGATTCTTATGTCATACTTCTCATTGAAATTTTATATAGGTGATTATATTTTCTACCAACACTAGAAACTATTGTCTCTATCAAATATTTTGCTATTCTTAGTGCGATATCAACATTGAATATAGTATTAATGTCTCTTGCAATTTGTATTCACCACATGTTATTTAATAGAAGGTTTTATTTGCATATGTGTGTGTAATTCTTGCATTTCCATCAACAACTTAGTCTGAGATAGTTATTCATTATAAGGTTGATAGTTTTGCATTCAAATGGCATGTTTCTTATTCATTCTCTGCTCCAGTCAATAATATTTGGTGATATATGAACTAGTCATATGCTTCATTAGTTAAAGAAATTTATTTGGTCATAGTTTCATATACCTATACATTGGAGGCATTGAATGGGTAGTCGATTCATAATATACAAGAGCCCCTTCTTGTGTAACAGTGACAATCTCATTTGACGTGGCAGTCTTTCAACAAAGTGTCTATCTTTTATATGGTGGTTGGGTTTAATCTTGTATAACATTCCAAGATTGTGGGATGTTTCAGCACTGAAGTTATTTTTTCATTTGTATGTTCCTTGTTGTGATGAGTGGTAATAGTATCCAATATTATTGGCAGAAACTTATATATCATAGGTTTAGTATTATTGATTAGCATATGTATTGTATTTATTGTTAATATTTGCAGATGAGAATTTATTACTATTTTAGTTTGAGCATTGTAATATTAAGACTCTTATTAGTATTCAATAAAGTAATACTCAAAGAAATTGATAGCAGGAATATACAATCTTTCAATGTTTGTAGAGATGTACATTAGAGAATGTATAGAGCTTGAGGTGTTGTCAAGTCATACTTGATTGAGTTTCTTAAACTAGATGAAAAAGTATAGTTGTGAGAAGCTAAGGAATATTTTATAACAAGTGTCAATAGTTGTTTACATTGAAAACTCTACAACTTTCATATCACAATAATGCAATAGTACAAGATTGAATTTACATGTTTCAGGTATTGAAATGAATGATATATCTAATAGTCTAAGAGATAACTTGTAGCTTCTTGTTTGAGATTTTTTTCTTCATTATTGACCTTGACCTTTGATTTATTTATTTTTATTTCTAAAGA